>VXAZ01002496.1:154203-202265 GCA_013399875.1 Gymnorhina tibicen
TTTTTTCCCCCCCCCCCCCCCCGTAACATCCAAACCTTGGATCCTAATCCAAACTGCCTGTAATTTTAAAAAGCAGCATATACACCACAGGTATCTTGGCTGGCTGCATCAAGGGTGAAGCTTAATGGTGTCTTGCTCAGAGCCAATATGAAGAAATTGCCAACCACTTCCTTTATTTTAACAAGTCCCCAGCACACACAGCATACCTAACACTCAGCTGCCCTTATGATGCCCACCTGTTTTCCAAGAAAAACAATCTAACACCTTCTGGTGATCATGGGGATTCCAAAAAAATGAAAACTGACTCCCCTTTTTCCCTCTCACCAGCTGATTGCTCTGTCTGTTCAAAGCCATCTGACCAAAATCAACACAAACTCTACAGCAGTGAATGGCCATCAGTCTTTTTGGATCAAATTACTGCTCAAACCCCCTAAATTTTACCAACAAGAACACTGTCAATAAACTGTTCCTTTCCCAGATGGGGAGGAGAAAGGACCATGACCATCTGTCTCTGAGCTACAAATGAGCTGTGCTGTGTCTGCTCAGCCAGCTCTGTCTCACCTACAGCACACCTGGCCCACAAACCTCATCTGTCTTCAACAGAAAACCCCCAGTCAGCTGTTCTCCACCAAACTTTTCTAGAGCTGAAAGCTCTGGGTGCTTTGCACTGCCAAATGCTTCACAGCAAGGGAGTCTCTGTGGCCACCCACATCATATTCAAATGCAGAAATGAGCCAAGAAGGTTTGCATAAACAACTTGGTACAAAGTGCTGAGATGCTGCTGTATTTCTGCATGACAAGTTCATTACCATTTGGCATTGGCTCATGCTGATGTACAGTGAGAAAGAAAAGGGGGAGAGAGAGACTCTTCACAGTTACATTAATTTCATTTTATTTAATAAAAAACAGTATCAGATTAAAAATACAAACACTTCGGGTGATTATCCAGCGTTTTTCCCTGTGTGCCTCGTAGAGCTCAAACCAACCAAGGATTGGGAGAAAAAACAAAAAAAACCCAAAAATAACACCAAAACAATTTTGGCCGGAGCTGTAAAATAATGTTGCACCAATTAAATTACACCAAATATATTATTATAACTTTGAAATGGCTTTCAGACCAATAAATAAAAAAAAAAAGACAAATTCAAATAAAAAAGTTGACTTTGTATTACAAAAAAAATTAAATAAGAATCACAACACTAATAGTAACAATGTGCAGTCAAGTTTTTTTTTTCTTCTCTTCTAGGAATGATAACATGCCAGTAAACATGTAACATGCCAGTAACATGCCAGTAAATCCCTACGTAACATTTCCAGTTTGGCAGCAAGCAGTCACTCACTCATTCACATTTGTACACAAGGAAGCAGGCCTGGGCAAAGCCTCGGGAGATAGAAGCCTTCAGGGTGCTCCTCACTACCCTGCCACAGCCGGCTGAGTTCCCTTCCCTTCGTCCTGAAACCTCTATAAATCCACTCAAGGTTTAGGGCCAGATGTGCAGGGAAGGTGTGATACTCCAGCCTCAGAGGGACAGCACTGACTCACACCAGCTGAGGATGCAGCTCTCACACCCCAGGGCATGAGTTAAAAGCCGTGGCTGCAAGGCACATCCACCCTTGTTTCAGAAAGGCCATGGAGACTACGCTGAGTTGTTTTAAAATGCACCACAGCAAACCTGTTAATTCAAGACACTGCAAAACGGGGTGCTGGTTTGGGATGGGGTAAAAGAGCACATGCAGGGCTTGTGAGAGAAGATGAGACGTCTGAATATCATACAGAGAGGTACACATCTGTAGAGAAGTGACCTGCAGTTGCCCTTCCTGAGTGAATGACAGTGAGCCAGATTTCACTTGACTGCCTGAGAGCAGATCTCTCAGAGATTTCATGGTATTGATGCCGTTTATTTCAGAGCCAAATTTGGTCCAGTGTAAGTGAATAAGGAACAAGTAAAGGTTCTCCACAGAGGCAGATTAACTGATTTAGGAAACTCAAGATGGTTCATCTTTATGCTAGGCAGCCCACTTGATTTTTAGGAGGAACCAGCAGATTTAAGTACCATGATACACTGAATAAGAGGAATCTGCAAGTGAAATAGCTCCCTGTCCCAGATGCCAATGATCTATGGACTTATCCCCAATTCCCAAGGAATCCCCAGAGGAACTCTATTCAGTTTCTGCACCATCTCTAGGTTTTGGGACACAGTGGGTCAAACTCTGCTTTCAGTTCCAGTTACAGGGCAGGAGTGAGACCAGAACTTGCCCCATGCCCCTCTGCTATGGGTATGAGTGTCGATACAAGTTTTGCAGCTGTGGATCATTTGACATCATCGGCTGAAACCTGTGATTTAATCACACCACTGTACCTCCAAGAAAGCCAGGGGCTATGTGCTCATGGAAATGAGACTGAAATGGGCCTGGAGATTCCAGTTTGCCCAGGCCTGTCAAACACACAGTGCCTTTCTGACACAGGCTTACATTCAGGTAATCCAGTAGACCCATGTGGTACCTTTATGGGAGTTGAAGCCTTCGGTCTGGATAGCTGGATATGTCTGAGAGCACCAACACATATCCTTTTTTTTTCAAACTGGTATCATTGCACACTCAGTACCAGCTACACTAGATAGAGGCAGGCCCACAATTTTATGCTAACTCTGTTATTAAATCTACCGTTATAATTTCATCACTCAATTCTTTCTGCTCCATTACCACCAACCCAGGAACATTTTCACTTGGAGAAAGGCATCTTCCCACTAACTTTCTGACCTCTATCCATTTCCTACATTCTACAACCTTTTCCTTACCTAACATTCTGGTTGCAAACTACTGTCACCCTCAAAAACTACAAGCTAGCAGCAAGGTGGCACCATTTGCTGACAGTGACTGAACTCAAGATTCGAGGGTCACCTAACCCTTGAGACCCTTTGTCAGATCCATCTTTGTCTGGGCATTTATCTGGCTGGCCATTTTGAAAGAGTCACAGATTGAACATACGGGTTGAAATGCCTTAAAAGATAATTTAGCTGCTGATAACACCCATTCCTTCCAGTTCCCGTTATCATTTCTGTGGCTCTGTTTTTGCTGGTAGGAGCAGGAGTTTGAAACCATTTTAGAACTTTCTGCTCACTGAAGAACAATGGCTCTGAACACTGTGGGAGGGTCCAGATATGAATGCCTGCTCCATCACTTGTCCACCTCATGAGGTTTTTCTGGGGCAAGTCTCTCAAATTATCTTAGAACATGTTCAGAACCTCTCAGGTCATCCTGGTGGAAGGGACCATGGTGACCACCTAACCTGGCATCCTGCATAATGCAAGCCAAAGATTCCCACTGTGCAATCATTGTACCCAGACAAGTAACTTCAGAGGGAAATAAAGCCTCTTGTTATAAAAGGCATCCAAATTTGACTTGAAGAATTCAGCTCATCTCTTGATAAAGCTTATCTAATATGAATTACAAACCTCTCGAAACATGTGTCCCTCACTTCCAGTTTTAATTCTGTCTAGCTTTGACTTTGAGCCATCAGGTCTTGATGCTTTTTTCTGCTAGCTCCTGATGTGCTTTCATCACAGATACAAAGGCCAAAGGTTTTTCTCTGGCCAGGTAGGTAATATTTTGAGGACACAAAATTACAGAAGTGTGAGATGACTTTGGGGCAACTTTACTTGGAGTTCAGCTAAGTAGGTACAGTCAGCTCCTCTGAATCAAAACCTACCATTGTCAGCAAATCAGTGACCTGGCTTACTCCATCATAAAGGTACACAGAATAACTCCCTTCCCTCCCTTTTCCATCTTCCCTCTGCTAGTTGAGCTTGTTGCAGATCTCTAGGGCTTTCTTGTACACCTGAGTCACATCATCCATGTCTGTGAGAAGAGAAAAACTGCTGTCCCCCAGACGGTTGCGGTAACGCTTTAGATACTGTGGCCGTGGGCGGTTCTGAAGTCCTTCGAAGTCTTGGATCTGGAGGAAATTTTCAGCAGAGACGCAGCTCCGTATTCTCTGCCTGTTTGGCCTGTTCTCTTGCAAATCCAGCAAATCAAATGAGTCACTGGACAAAATACTGTCGTCACTAATCACGCTGGAAGGGCGACTGTAACTTCGAGGTAATGCGTCCCCAGGCAAGACCACTTCTTCCATGGCCTCCAGCGTTGGTGTGTCAGGGCTAATCAAAGCAGGTTCAGTGCTGTTGGTAGAATACTTGCTGTTATGTTTCAAGATGCCCTTACGCCTGCAGGAATGGCTGTAAGACCCATTTCTGGATGGCTCTGTGACTCCTGGAGAAGTGTCACTGTTTACTGTCTCATCATTATTGTCCAAGAGTTCAGAAGATTCGCTTCTTTCTGGAGAGGAGTAATAGCCAGACTCCCTCTGCTGAGTCTTCTTCAAGATTCCTTTTTTTGGCATTAGTGAAGACTGCTTAGTGCCATATTTGCCAGCTACTTCTCCCTCTACAACACTTTTAATGGCCACGCCAGTCCTACACAACTCTTGCTCCAGCTTAAAAGCAGAGGGTAACACTGGGCTGACAACTCCTTCAATGAAACCTGCACTGTGTGAGCGATGTTCACTGTTGCTCCTTTTCTTCAGGATGCCTTTGGGTCTCTTGGAGGTCGGTTTGGTTGCATTTTCAGCTCCTCCTTCCTGGATGGACTGTGCAATGTCATTTTCCTTTTTTGATTTTTTCAGAGACCTCTGTCTCTCTAGTGTGACTTCAGGACCTTTGGGCTTAGAAAGGCACTTGATTTTGGTATCAGTCTCTGGCTGGAGGCCAGTAGAACGGTGATGCCAATCAATGAACCTTGCCAGCAGCGGGGACTCAGAGTCCCTCATGGCATCACAGTCACAGACACTGCTCTTGTAGCCCCAGTTAACCCACCAGTGGTTGGCAATGTCTTCAATGGTTGCTCGGCGTTCAGGGTTCACCATCAGCATCCACCTGATAAGACCACGAGCATCTATAGACGAAGAATGGCATACAACATTTTTAAAACATGGGCATTCTTAGGTCTGTCAGTTTAAATTGGAAGTGTGAAGCCAATCAAATGAGCAAAAATAATGTTCCATCCAACAGGAGACGTGAAAGGGAACAAGGCTTTGCCCATCAGTCAATGATGGAAAATGCTTCTGAGCACTATTTTTTTATCAGAAGAACATGATTCACTTTGGAAAATGTACACTGGGCTATCCAATAAATTAATGTTTGTACTGTATTAGACAGTGAATAGTTCCATATTACTGAAGGAAGTCACCAACCTATTGACTCAAATGACAAAACTTAGAAGAAAATAAAATGGAATTGGGATATTTTAAATGATCTACACGTTATTGGTTCTGTATTTCCTTTTTCCATAAACAATGTCGTCTTCTGTGTATTGTGAAGGTTTATTTTCATACAGAGCAAGAAGACAGGAAATTTAAAAGAATGGCAAACTGATACAAGATAAATATTTATTTAAATGCAATATATGCATAGATATTTAAGGCTGGAAGGAGTCATAATCAGTGAGCCAGAATTAGCTGATACTCTTCTGTCAGGTGACTGCTTAATGTGCTATCGTAGAAGCCGATGTGAACACGGTGGCATGAATTCAGATTTTGGCCTGCCTTCTTTAATAAGACACTGTGTTGCTCTGACCATTCACCTTCTCTCTGCTTGTGACAGACCACAGTGTAGTGACTGGACTGATCTGTACCAGTATGTTGCATCGGTTTACAGCTTGTCTGAACAATTCCACTTGCAGTAGCTAACAGACCTTCCACTGTCACAGATCTACTTAAAAGAGCCCATTACAGCTTCCCCAAGACAACAAAATCTATCTGCTACCAAACTTTAATTTCAAAAGGGCTTTTGGAAAGTGCTATACCCAGATGGGAATTTATAGCAGATTAAATCAGTAGGAGAATGAGACTTCTTTTTTTTGGTGTATATCATTCTAATACAACACTGTAACGTGTTGGAAGGGGCCAAACAAAATGCTCTATTCTGAACTGCTGTCGGTACAGCAGAGAGCTCAGTACACAGCTCTCCCTCCTTTTTCATACCTGAGGTCTGTGTTGGCTCACGATATTCTCCACTGCTGATCTGCCTGATGAGATTTTTGTGATCGAAGCCATCAAAGGGCATCGTTCCATAAACCAGAGTGTAAAGCAATACACCGAGGGCCCAGCTGTCAACCTGAAATACAGACACAACACATGTGAAGCCCAGGAAAGCTGATCCCTGCCCTTCTCCCTGCCATCAGCACCATAAGAGCAGCATCATGTCCAGCTGCACCTACTGCTGGGCAAACTGGTGTCTAACATGTCACTAACCACCCACAGGCAATGTAAATAAAAGCAAGTGAAGGCAGCTTAAGAACTTCAAATATGGGACAGACCCAAGTGAACTCCCACGTACAGTAACATTTGCATTAAGACTAGCCCTCAAGAACATTATCATCAAAAACATCCCCATGCCACCACAGAAAAACTGACCCTCCTTACCTCTGGGCCTCTGTACGGCCGTCCATTAACTATTTCAGGTGAAGCATACAGTGGGCTTCCACAGAAGGTCTGCAGAAACTTGTCTTTATGATAAAGGTTGGAGAGTCCAAAATCAGCAATCTGCAAATAGAATTGCACAACGCATTGTAATATTAATGATTTCTTAAAGTAACAAAAAATCCTTTATCAGGAAAGACTTATCTATATTTGACTCTGCCTTAGGGCAAGGAACTCGATGTGGATTTTACTTTTCTCTCTAAAGATCCCTCAGAGAAGAAGGCTTCCCAGGTTAAATCCTGATTAGGAACAAGGATGCTTTGGTTGTATTCACAGACAGGCCACCAACTAACTGCACAACCATCAGCTGGTAATTTTACCCTGGATGAACTGAGTATGCTGGCAAAGACAATCTCATACTGGGAAGCCTGTTGTCCACTGACTGCTCTTCATCTTGTACAGTCATTAATACCAGAGGAAAGCGAGCAGAAAGTACCACCCTTCTCATCACATGCAAGCCAAAAGCCAAGACCTTGAAATTCAACAGGAGGAGGGAGGCAGGAGTGTTGCAGGAAGCTAAGTGTTACCGAAGAAAGTGGTTTTTGAGATCATCTGGAATGTAGCTACGCTTGAACGAGGGGCAAAGTGAGGCAGTCACTCTCTCCTCCAGATTCAGGGACATGGGGCTGAGGAATCTGAGCTGTTAAGCCCACGAGATGTCTATCAGGAGATAATAAACACAAGTCTGGTTCCTAACTGGAAACAATGGGCCCAAATCCGGCTTTCCCAACACAAACAAAACTTCCCTTGGGACTGTTGGGAATTTTGCCCATGTAGGAATTGCAGGATCGGGTCCAAATATTTTGTTTACTTCAATTCTCTGTTCTTGTTCTTACAAAACAAAGGCTGAGGATAGCAACACCAAATACTCCCACAACCTCTTCATTTTCTTTGTTTCTCTAGCACAAGGCAACACATCTCATTTTTATCTTGTTTAAAACCCAAATGCTTCTGCTTCCCAGAGATACTTGTATTACTGCCCACAATCAACATAATGCCTACATAAAGGGCATAAAGCACAGGCATAAAAAAGGTATTACAGCTATAAAAGACAGGAGTTTTCTCTGGGTTTTCTTCACTTTATTCATGTCTTTTCTACCAGAAAGAAATTAAATCCCAGGAATTTTCACAAGAGAAAATTCAAGAGGACATAAAGTGAGTGGAAAAGAAAAGGATTTGCCAGCACCATCATTCATTCTTGGCTTTCTAAAGTGTGTATCATCAATGCCTCTAATACCTGTTGAATTGCAATGTTTAGTGAACTCTTGGGAGAGGTAAAGTCTTTGTCTCTACAATCTCAACTTCTACAGGTACACTGAAAAATGACACAGTTGAGACCCAAACAGGAACATAGATACACTTCATAAACAGATATAAATAGATATAGTTGTTAGATACTTTCACATTAGAAATATAAACTTTTTTAATATATCATTTTTAAACAAATTTTAAAGTCACAAGTCAGATATGAGATTTCATGCTTCACCCGTCCCTATTTACATGTTCTGCTTGTGCAGGTGTTTCACTGACAATCTGAACTCATCCTGCTCAAAGAGCAGCTGATTTCAGTTCATTAATTTTAATTCCTCTCACCACATCCATTCATATATTGGATTCACTCAGTCCCTCAGACAGTGTATCATCAACCCACAGCAGAAAATTCAACCCTTAAATAAATGCGGTTTGTAAAATCTTCATTGTATGGCTGGAATGTCATTGAAAACAGCTGGTGTACAATTGCAGTCTGCAAACATATTCTCATGGCTCAGATTGCACTTAATTGCCTTAAATTCCGCTTTCTTATCAAGTCACCCTGCCTGGCTTGCAGGAAGTTGGTTTTAAGCCTTATGAAGTGTGTCCTGTCAATCAGGGGAAGACTGGGATCATTTCAGTGTTAAAAATTCGTGCTGGTCATTGATTTTTATTTTAGTTCAGGATGCAGCTAAGACAAGGACAAACACTGCACAGTGTGATTCCTTATGAAAATACATTCCCTTAACACCATGGAATGTATAAAATGCATGTGGATGTGCATGAATATATATATATAGGGATACACATACCACTGTTCACTCTAAGAAACTCTCAGACTTGGGCATTCATGTTTTCATTTTGACCATTCAGGAAAAGAGTATTTATGTTACAGTCCACTCCCATGCTCACAGACTGATGTTTATCAGCTTTTCCCATTAAAACTGTCATGCCCCCCCAAAACAAGATTAATAGAAGCCAACATTACTTCATGTTCTTGGCACTTAAATGGAACTAAGGCATCAAGTCAAAAAAACTTCCTAAATTGGGAGGAGCAGAAAAGTGGACTTTTATTCCCCATGCTTCAGGAGTGTATGTTTCATATTTACTGTTAGCTATGATAAACCAGATGTAATTTATTGTTGAAGCGTGGAATACAAATTCCACTAAGTTCACACTCGTGGAAATTGTCAGCTTTATCCCACTTAAGAATCTGTCTCTGTACTGCAGATAGAGAAATAATTAGGGTCTCTTAAAACAAATGAAATGTATGTGCAGTTGGTGAGACTTCTGGCGAAGTAAAGCCCAATTCCGTACACTTACTCTGTATATACAAAACCCTCGTGGGTTTTCAGTGGTTAGTCTGATTGGTGTCCCCTTACCAGCCCAAGAGAATGTGCAGTTAGTAAGATTATGTTACTGTTACACTTGCATTGTTCTACTCTTCTGTCACTTCAGGGTTGATCATACGGTTTACATCAACCTCTGCTAGACATCTCTTTTAGCTGCAAGTCCCAGCCCAGGAGCCATTCTTATCCCTACTGTGAACAAGGAGGCCCCTCCATCGTGCCAGGCTGCGTGACACAGGTGTCCCTGGGGGTAGCTTGTGGCATGGGGCAGGAACACAGTATTTGGATAGTCCAGCAAGAGGCATTCATTTCCTGGCCGCCACACAAGGCAGCAGTTGCTCCCCACGTCCCTGCATGCAGTGTTGAAGATTTAGGCACCGGGGAGAACTGCAGTGCTTGAGGACATGTGGTCCTCATCACACCAAACAGCAGGAGCTATGGGCAAAGGGAGGCAGCTACTTATTTGCCCCACTGCTATTCCCTCCAGTAAATTCATGGCTACAATGAATCAAACACTCAAGCATGCTCAGTCCTTGCAAAACTAATGAAGAGAAGCAGGCACCACCGAAAGGCTTTTTTGAAGACCACCGAAGGCAAATGCCTAAAGCCATTGTGAATCTCTTCCCACAAAGGGCTTCCTAACTCCCCAGCTCAGGGCAGCCTTTTCAGTGCTTTGGAGCTGCCTTAGCCTTCCTGGCTGTCTGACCCTGCCCACCTCCAGCTGTGCATGTTAGATATGTGTGCATGTTCAGTCTCACAAGTGTTTAAAGCTCATTCGATTCATTTATGTTTGCTGCATTTAGTGATTTTCAGTAAAAGTCTGCACGAAATAGTACTGCATACAGCAAGTCCGTGAAAAACCTAGTAATACACCACAGATTGGATCACTTTCTTCCCCTCACTGCCCTCCACCTCTGGCCTGTGGATACGTAGAACTCTTCAAAATGTGTAATTTTTTGTTGCTTCCAGACACTGGTGTTTCCTTGTTGCTGTATTCTAACACATGACTCTGCTTCCAGAGACTTTTACTCACCATCACAGCTCTTAAAAACAAAAAAAACAACCCTTCTTATGTCTCCATACACTCCTTTATGACCTTCATTTAATTATCTAAAGCTTAAGAATGGTTTCCAAGTTAGTGTAGTAGCAAGTAAAATGGCCTGGGGCCCTTTTAGGTCAGATAATAATTTCTAATGGATTACTTGTCCTCTTTATTTCCTGTTTTAAAAGTATTGCTTGAGCTGCTATACAGGGATCTATTTTTACAACATTTTATTTTTTCTTCACATTATTATGACATGTTTTTTAAAATCATAATGCATAGATTACTGGCTTCATCAGAAACATGTATTTAATTGCACATTGCACCCAAGAACAAAGAGATTCCTTAAATTTTCTCATTCTTAAAATCAAACCGCCAATTTTGTGTTTGTAATCCACTGAATGAAATATAAATACTAGGAAAGTACAGATAAGACTATCAATCCATTTCTAGAAAATGCCTTCCCCTGAGTATTTGAAGCCATCAGTCAATACCAAACCCTAAACTGCATTTTTTTCTGCCTGAATTAACCACATGTAAATACTCTCAGAATGAGGACCTGATAAATTTACTCCTAATAAATAATTTACAGTTCCATATGTGTTTCCTTGCCAACGGTTACTGTTTAGTGAAACAAAGAAAAAGTGGTAAGTAAAATTCTGTGCAAGTAATACAGAAACCACAGCAACACATACAAAGCTTCAGCATCAGGGAAATAGTGGCTGTATGCTTAACATCAAGTATCCAAAGCTGACCTTAGTCCCAAGGTTTAAAAAAAGAGAACACAGAGGAAAAGGAAAACCATAGCAAAAGTCACCTCTTGAAGCAATCCAAATTCAAACATTATTGACTGTAAGATGTACGAAATACCAACACCTTCCTGAGTTCAGTCTGTTTTTCAGTTTCATGAGGCCCTTCGCAGAAGTAGTTACTAGGGGACAGCAAAGAAGCCACTTTCCCGTGCCAAGGCAGCCTTGCCTGCTCAGAGGCCTTAACGTTGAAGAGATGTAGTAGCTAAGGAAAGGCTGGAAATATGCAAAGTACCTACAGCAGCTTAAACATAGTGCAAGTCAGGAGAGGCAAACGCCCAAGAAAAAGATGTCCAAATGACTGGAAGGTATGTGGGGAGGTACAGCTACCTGAATTTCTTCCACAGCAGTGCCACTCACTATGGCAGCTGAAATGCATCTGTGGTTCTGAAGCCCCCGGGTCATCTGCAAGCGTGGACCGAACACAAAGCTACCTGTCCTTGCCCCATCCTTCCGCTCTACCCGCCGGAGATCGACTCCCATAAAGGAGAGAGGGGCAGGGACGGAGCCTTCTGACAAAGCTCAGCTCCCCAGAGGCTTGAGGCGGTGATTGGTTTCGCATATGAGGACCACAGTGCAGAGATCCAGCCCACCACAGCTAGCAAATTCCACAAATTCCTCTTTTCTCTCAAGAATTCTCTGATTAGCTGGGAAGATGGTTTGGCGTGTAATGTGGAAAGAAAGGTCATCCTGCCTGCGGAAGCCTGATTCATATACAATGTCCTAGAAAGGCTACTTTTTGTTTTCAGCGCTGCTGAGAACAGCTCTGGCTGCTGCAGACAGCGTCCCTGTAGGAACAGGAGAGGGGAGGTCTGCTCCAGTGCTGGATGCTAACAGCAAAGCATCCAAATATTGCATTGGATGGGCCTTCTGTAAAAGACTATTTTTGGAAACCACATATTTATGTGCCTTTAATCCACTAGCTGATCCAAGTTAGCTTCTGTCATCAGCACTACACAGATGGCAGCTACCACATGTTACTTTCCATTTCCATTGCACACCAGCTTGAAATGAAGACAATCTCTCCAGTGTGAAGCACAGAAGGCAGTGCCTACAGCCCCGGGGGCTTTCAAGGGAGACAAAAGGAAGACCCAGGCTATGTAGATACTGGGCTACGCAAGTAGCTCCTTGATTACTTTTTTAATTAAATAAGGATGCTAAAGCATCAGCAGAAACTCTTTGGTGTTCCTTGCTCTGCTTGTTTGCCCATGGATGAGCACATCCAGCCACCCTTACATCCAGCTAGCCAAGGAGGAATAAAGTTGAAAGTGAAACAGGTTCAGCCACCTGGAAATTACACTTATTTTATAGAGGAATATATATAGGATATATATAGGAAATTACCCTGGAAACTAAATCTCTGCATTATTTAACTTTGTGCTACAGCTATAAACAATAGAAGAAAAAGAGAGGAAAAAAGGTCATTCCCATGCTTTCACTGGGGAGAAATGGCATGGAAATGACATCACTGACATCACTATCCAAAGTATACGTTTGTGTCTGAAGTTCCAAGGCCATTTCCTAATGAAGCACATGTCCTTTGCTAGGTTTATTTTGAAACTCTATTTGCTTATTTTCCAGCCATGATCAAAAGAACATTCAGAGTGTTCTGTAGGAGGCACTTGAACCCTGTAGACCAGAACAGCTTTTTCCTAGCCCCAGAAGCAGCCAGCAATAATATCATTTGTACAATAAGCCCGACTGCATGAAATGCTCTGCTGTTTCCTACTAGTGGATAGATTCTGCGTTGGGAATCATGGCCTTTGCGTGGCAGGACAGGGCTTTCTCCCCCAAAGTATGCAAAGCTTCATTTAGTGTGTATTACTGGAAATCAGTGGTGTCTTCCCCCAACCTCCAAACCTCTGAGCCTCTTGCCAGATGCTGTTGCTTAGTAGCTGTTACCATAACAATGGCTCTTCTAATACCTTGGGTAAAAATGTTATAAAACATGCAAATCCATTCTGAGAAGCTGAGAAAAAGAATCCTACCTTAATATTAAAATTGTCATCAAGAAGAATGTTTTCCAATTTTAGGTCCCTGTGGACAACACCATTCTGAAACAAGGAAGAAAGAAAATGGGGAAGAACATGAGAAAATATTGGAAAAATTAAAGGTGAGCTGGCAGGGTGGTCTTTGCATCTACATTTCAGGGCTGATTTCACGGTCATAACACTCATGGCCCAGTGACTAGTGACAGGAGCTGTATTAGTCACTTGGTGTGTGGTTAAGGGAAGAATGACTGGAATCTGTCCTCCCACAAAGACTCTAAAACAGCAGGGGGGTGGGGAGGGTGGAGGGCTGGGGGGTGTCTTTTCGGAACTTAATTCCATCCTGGATCCTGCCCCCACTGTGAGAAAGCAGTATATTCTTCCCAGGCACCAGAAACCAGTATCTGTCAATGACGTTAGCCCCTACAAAAGCCCTCATTCCTCCAATGAGCAGCCACGTGGATCAGGGGAGTTATAATCCCAAAGGATTGTAAATGTTAGGGATGGAAGCAAACAGACTGGGTCTAGGTCAGAGCCTTCTTTACAGAAACTTGGGAAAATTAACTGCATCAGGAATTGCACTGCAGCTTTTCAGCACTACGCAGTGAGGACTTTGAGAAACCCCCTTGTTTATCAGAATTCAAGTAGAGATTTAAGTGTTTTAAGAATTCCAATAAAAATTGTGTTAGCTGCTCATTGCCTTTGGCCTCATACAAATTTTGGCTCTATGCAGCTGTTACATAAACAGGGATAAAAGGTCCATGATGACAGCCAGTCAGCTACCTTGGGTTTAACTGCTTGACTTGTCATTCCAAATGGGTACCACGATGGATAAAGTCATTAGCAAATGGTATCTTTCCTGCTACATCTGGTAAAGTTACTTTTACCTATCCAGAATGAGTACTTACTTAAGTTTATACATGAACCTCACAGCTTTCTCTTGGCTTTTTCTCTCATACATTGTATCTCCTATTCTAAAGTTGTTTACTAGCATATTCAAATTGCAAACTAACATTTGTTTGAATGCATTAATATTGATGTTGTAGACGTTATATGGGATGCCTTCTCTAGTTGATGTTGTAATTTTCGAGTTTTTATTATCAGGAGAATTATTTCAAAGGCAAAAATGCAATGTAGGGCTAAAGTAAGGGTGTGTCTGGTATCTGCCATAACACAGGAAAACATCATTAAAAAAAGGCCCTAGTTCAGTGTAGTACTTCTAATGAAGATCTCCCGTTGTACTGATAAAATCATGTGCTCTGATACTTAATAATGAATGCTGTTGCTTCAGACATGCTTTGAAATATATGCCAGAAATCAGCCTTGAAACAGCATTTTTTACTATGAAATCCTTTGCTCACCTTGTGGCAGTAATGCACAGCAGAGACTATTTGTCGGAAGAAGTGTCTTGTCTCTCTTTCGCTTAATCGCCGCCTCTCACTGATGTAATCATACAGCTCTCCTTTACTTGCGTACTCCATGATGATCACAATCTTATCTTTATTTTCAAACACTGCACAGAATAAAAGAAAAGAAATAACACCACAGTTGATTCAACACATTTGAAAATTGATACTTTAAAGAGTGAAGAAGACTCGGGATGTCTGAACACATCCTAGACCACCACTGCAGCCTGGAAGGATGTACTAACAATCCCACTGCAAAAAGCAAGTTCCAAAGCTACTTTTTACCAGAGGAAGATTGCATCTCAGACCAAGAGAAGGAAGTTGAGGTTATCCTCTCTTTCATATGGCTACATGAAGCTCTTTGTCTCAAATAGTATGGGGTCACAGAGTGGCAAAGTCAACTTATCCTAGTGAGGTGAGGTGGACACTTGTGTCAGTAACACATGAATACTAGCTCCTGCTCCAGCAGGGACTTCCTTGTACCAGTAGCCCGCTTGAGGCCAGAGGACAGAAGCAAACAGGAGCCCTCATATCATTTGGAAAGCGTTAATAGAAGCCATAATAAATTCTTGTCTTCAGCGACTGCTACAGGATTGCCATTTGGCTTACAATGACTGTTGGTTGGCTTTCACCTACCACCAAAATCCAACCAGTGAACTGATAGATGTGCCCTCCTCCATCCCAACTCTGTGTGACAGCATGGCAGGCATGGACACCTGAGCTTGCTGTGGCTGCAACATCTCCAGAACTGTACAGCTCTTGTCAGTGTGGCTCTGTACCCCATCTCATGTACCCAACTCATCCTCAAGCTTCCTTATCTCCTGCCCCTACCACATGTCCCACGGGATGTCACAGACTGAGCGCTGTAATCCTCTGTCGCTTGCGCAGAGCCGGCAGCAATGCACAACTCCAGCGTAAGCAGAGCAAGGAAAATGCATCTAATACACGTCACAGCCTGACTCTTCTTTGGGGCTGAGAGCACGATGTGTCACATGCTGTCAAGGACTTCACTGTGAGCGGCAGATAACTAATATTTAATCTAGTAAAGCAGGCTGTTAATAGTCTGGAATTGCTGTAATGTCCTGGCTGCTAAATAGTTCTTTTCTGTCACCGAAAATCCACCGCAACCCACTGGAAACTTCCTGCACCTGCCATAAATAGCCACTGCTATATGAAAACATGGTGATTTTCCTTTTTTTTTTGTCTGTGGCAGCACTGGTCACACTGGCAGCAAGGCATATACAAATTAATGAGGTTAAAGGGCTTATTACACATAGATGCTAGTTTTGACCAGCCCTGCGGTAATGATGCCTTCCTATATCTCTTAATCAAAGCTCAGCCAGTGGTCTTTGGTGATTTAAAAAAAAAAACAATTAAGCTTCAGCTTTTGCAGTGAAATGTGAAGCTGCCTCTCTCAACACACAGATATTTGCTTCTCTTAGGCTTTGTCTCATGTCCTCTCACACCTTGTCAGTCAAATCTACAAGCCAAAGCCTCTGCAGTTCACTCTAACACCCCTGAACCCCAGCCAAACAGCTCTGATAAAAGGGAGAGCAAACAGCCAGATAAAATTGGCTGCTTACTTGTCTGCTGGCCTCACTGTACCCCGAAGAAGAGGCTCCTGCCAGCGATTACATCCTATGTGCATCCTCATTAGCAATAAACTTCGGAAACTGGAAAAGCCGTCTCTGGATGGATTATACATACAGTATCCTCTCCAAGAATGACAGACTGATACTGTCTGGGAAAAACTGAACATGCCCCATGCCATACAGGGAAGTGCTGTGATGTGTTACCAATAAAACAGTAATGCACACATTCATTTCTCTAAGCTCGGAAAGGCTTGTTAGGTACAGGCTTGTTTAAGAAGGCAAAAAGAAATAGTTTTAGTAAGCTGAGACAAATCACTGAAAATGCTCTTATATAAGAAATCTGACTTAAACAGATAAACCACACAACAACAAGAACAACAACAACATCCCCCCAAGACCCCGGCTGATTTCATGAGTTAGGGGTTACTGTATCATGCACATATAGTGAAGTTGCCACACGGCACAAATGATCTCAGTGCACTTTCATGGGAATGCACATCCCAAGCAGTTCCAGCTGAGGACCACACTCAGCTCACAGGCACATTTGTCCTTAGCTCTTCTTGCCCCACTCCCCCAAAAGCTGATGCCCTACCAGGTGTTCAGTGCTGCTGATGACAGTAACAGCAATAACAGCCCTAACACAATAGATTATTGTACCAGGCTGTGTTTTTATTAAAGTTTTGCCTTCATTACTCAGTCCTAAGAGTTTTCTCAAATCATCCTTGATGTTCTGAAGTTTTAAATTCTCAAATCTCATTTTTTTGTACTCAAATTTGCCATAGTTAATACAAGTTCTGATTCAGATGTATTTTCCAACATTTCTACAGAAATGAGACAGAAAGCATTTGGTTTGGAGGAATGTGCATTCAAAGGCACTTTCCATTTCAAATTTTCTCTTACACCCTCTAGGAAACTGAGATAATACCATCAAGCTGAATTTAGCAAAGTGTAAATCCCTGTTCTAAATTTCAAATTTTTGTCACAAAGCCACACTAGAATCAATGAGAACATAATCGTTCCAGTAACTCATATCTGGCTTTCAGTTTACCAGCACATTCTTCTTCATAAGGGAGAATTTGGAGAGGGAAACTATCCTTGAACTTAGATGACATTACAGAGGCCTCCTCACCATCACCATAGCTGAACAATTACAGAATTAAACAGCAATTTGTTTCTCCACCCAGGAGCAGAGGTGAATAGGGAGGTATTTTTTTACAACTGCGTCATTTCACTTCAGAGCACCTCCACCGTATCAGCTGAACTTCATGAGTGGGCACACAGCTACTTCCTGCAGAGAGGGAACTGAACAGCAGACAAAAAATCTAAAATGAGAGCTGCTGCTGAAGGAAGAGGAGGTTGAAAGGCAGTGGGATTTATGTCTATACACACACACAACCTTAAAGAGGAATTCAGTGGTCAAGACTATCAGGCAAATGACAGGGTGGTACTCTGGCAAATCTCAAACCATCAACCAAGTGCACCATGAATTTTCACAGTAGTATTTAGGATGTCAGGTAAGTTTCACACAGGCACTTCTGAATTTCCCTTTTGAGCACAGCATGTAGTTTTATAAACATATGCTCAAGAAAGCCTTGTGGCCAATGGCTGGGGGAAGAGAGGAGGACATTAATTAAAGGCTGGATTGACTTACTGCAAAGAATAATGAGGTAATAAATATACTGCCCTGTTAGCACCTGGGCTGTAACCTGTGGGCTGATGACGGACGGGTTGCCTCCATACAGCTTCTGGGACTGCTTGGTTCACTCTTTGTTTTTGCTGCAGATGATTTATTACCTGCCATCCTACTGCATATTCATTCTGAAACTCACCCCCACCTAGAACTGTGCCTGAACTCTGGCTGCACCTAATGCCAACAGAGAAGCATGGCTTTGGCAGGATGCTGAACCCCAGGAGCCTCCCAAAGCTTGCTGCTTCTGGGACAGCCATGTCATCCAAGCCTGCTCCTCAACCCTGAGCAAGGTGAAGGGAAGGAGGCTGTGTACAAGTGAGGTGTGGCTGCTTTAGCTTCTTTCAAACCACCAATACTCTTCAAATGGCTGGCCAGATTAGGTAAGTGGAGAACCGTCAGTACCAACACCCCGACATGGATAGCAGGGGAGATGGCCTATCAATCAAAAATCAAGACGGGGGGTTGCTTAGATACAAGCCATGAGCTTCACCTATTAGAGGGGACAGCAGCAGGAGAAATGCTTGCTACTGGCTGGGTGTCATTTATTTCTGAGCCACCGTGTTTATCTTCACCACTCTGCAAGCTGAGTTACACGGAGAGCTGCAGCAAGACTGATGTGGCAGGAGGGCTGCTGCACTGCCTCAGCCATAGTGGTCAAGTGCTGCTGCAGAGCAGTGCTTGCAAATCACTACTACTCCTTAGCAAACAGAGCCTGCCGGTTGAGGGATTGACTTCGGAGATGACTACACTTTATGTGGACACAGGGGAGGAAGCAGGAACAGCGGTGTGAGAGCACATCAGGAACCAGGAGCAGGAACAGCATGAACCTCAAGGTGTGAGGAACAACGTGATTGTATCCCCAGGAGATGAGCAAAGTACTAGGACATTGGCCACAGCAATGTGGAGAAACAGCATTTTCTGGTGGGCTACAAGCTTGGTCTTGGGCTTGGTCTGGTCACCCCAAAAGCCTTGGGGACCCAAGCAGCAAAGGGTGCTTAAGATACAGTGGTCAAAGATTTCTTACAGCTTTTCTTTAAACCCCACCCTTAACTCTAATGTGTTTGTTTCTTTTTTAAAAGTGACAGAAAAAAAGTTCTATACTTCTAGACTGATAATTGAACCCAAATCTGCTGACTTCAAAGTTCCCTGAAGAACATAAATGTGGAACTGGGAAAGAATTTCACTTCTCACTACCCAAGACACATCTGAGAAAAAGTACATTTTGTAACACAAACAATCTGTCCCTCTTTTACAGGTTGTTCTACTATAGTAATAGTTCTTGCATATAATCTCTCCACTTATTTATGTATAGAGGCTGTGAAATTATGAACTCAGGTTCTATCTACAGCCTTCCATTTTCCAAATAGCGCTGGTTGACCTCTTGCTCATCAGCACTCTTCTTTTCAACCCTACTGCCAAATTCTTCTCTCTACCTACACCAAAGTCACCTCCTCTGAAACTCATGGGACAAGTCTGACACCAAATGAGCATATTCACTACATTTCTTCATTGCTAAGATGTGCTTCACCCTAAAATTGTTGAAAACTCAGATGGGCGTGGTTTTGCAAACATCAGCCAGAAAGATTTAATGGTACATTGTACACCTCTCGATTAGGATGGTTCACTTTGGACTTAGTTACTACCAAAATCAAAAAAAAGCAGGCAGCTTTTGCCCTTCCTTCAAGCTTGTAGAATACTAAAGTCAGAGTGAGTGCTGAGGGGGTGGATTTCCCCCCCCCCAAAAGAACTACCTCCTTGTGGGCTGATTCCATTTGGTTTACATGTAACCCTGGGGTAAGGATTTTAGTTTGTTAGTTTAAGAGGGGCGGCCAATCTCTTCGCACTGGAACCATTCGAATTCTCCTCATGCCTTTGCTCTCTATCAGAGCAATCTCCTAAATTAGTTCCAGTATGTTGACATTCCTTCCATCTGGTGTCTTTCCATTCAGCGGTATTTTTATTACTCTCCTAACAGCCGCAGACAGAAGTACCTTTCCACTGCTACAAAATGCTCTTTTATTAAAGGTCAGCCAAATCAAAAGAACAAGTGAGTTTGTTTTTAATTTTGGAAATGCAGACTAGAATAACCTTTTCATTCAGAAAATTCATGTATGACCCAATTACCTCACTTTTGTAATAAGGCTTGAATTATTCTTCAAAAAGACATGCAAGTACTGAAAACTGTCTTTTACCTTAGAAATTCAGCCTGATTCAGCTTTTGTGTTCTTGACTGCTTTACAGCCCCTTGGCATAATTTTTATTTAGTTTGGTTTTTTAGTAGTAGTAGTATTGTGTTACTGTTTTTAACAGAGCATACAGCAGACATGAAAATAACCCAGGTCCAATGAGAAAACCATTTATATACATACATATAAATTTATGCATATGCTTAATTATATTTGAAGATATCAAGATATAAAGTATGTGTTTTAATGCTAAGCTTGTGTTAAATTGTTTTCCTGAATTATGGCCTTATTCAGCCAAATTGTATCTCCTTTTAAATTAAAGGAAGGTAGTTAAGATCCTGCAATAATCTTTTTAAATCAGACAGCATGCTATAATTTACTCCCCGGTGAGGAGATTAAATCAGAATGAGAACCATTATCCTTGGTGAGGTTGTTTCTCAAAGAGCGAGACTGAGGATATGCAGATTGTGATGGTTTGCTCTTTAAAAGGAAGGAAAAATGGCAGTTGCTAATTTGGCCACAATAACGTTACACCAATTGTCTTTGTTTCAGGAAAGAATACAAGAGCTAACTCCCCTTTATTTAAATTATGATTAAAACTGTCGAGGAACTTCAGACAAGCAAATATTTACATTGCTACAGTAGGACTGTGTAAATGGGAAGATGGAAATAAATTTCATCGCTGCTGGCGGTTTGACATTTAAACTGGACCTGCCAGTGATCGCACACGTTTGAGTTTATGTCATGTCCGATGAAGTGCTGTTTAGGTGATCACCCAGAAAGACAGGAAATTCATAAAGCTGGGGTATGGTAACGAAAGAGTTAAGTTTGTTTATTCTTGTTTCATTAGTATCTCCAGCCACTTCAAATATTACTTGATGTTCTTGGATGTTATAACTGAAAACAATGAGAATAAAGCACTCGCAAGTCAAAAGCCTACATAATTAGAGGAAATCAATTAGAAATGTGGTTAAACAGTATCACTGCTGAAGTACTTTCTCTTGGCAAAAAAAAAAGAATCATTCCAGCTTTCCAACTTTCCAACATTCTTGATTAAAGCCCAGTCACCCACGTGATGTTTTAAGGGACTTGTGGCTTTTTCAGGTGTTTTGCACACAGAAGGGGTGGGGTCATTGGGCACCAAAGCTTGTTTTGATTATGTCTGAAAACCAGGAGATAGCAGAGGCTGGGACAGAGGCTGGGATTGCTCTGAACTGTCACAGCCTGAGATAGGTGACTGTTTTGCCACCCTGGCTCCCGTCTGCCTGCCTCACCCCGAGGTGCACATGCAGTTGATGGCGGGGGGCACTTGTCTGAGCCAGTGCTGCTGCAGGGATGCAGTTCCCTAGCAATGGCTCGTGTCCATGCACCTTAACAGCTGCCACACACGCAGATTTCTGACAATGCAGCTGGTTTTACTGATGATGTGGTGACTTGACTGACACAACTCCCCACACTGGAGACAGGCCTATGTGTGTGTGAAACACGAAGCGTGTTTATGTTTTGTTGCACGAAGTCTGGCACAAAATGTGAGATTGAACATGTATTTGGCAAGTGCAGTGAGTATCCTGGAATACTATGCCACTGCTGTTACACACTGTCAGATTATCTCCCATTGCCTTTGGGGTTTGAAAGCAGAGCTGAACCAGTCTCCTGATTAAGCATGCAACCTAGCTCAAGCCATTGTGGACTGGGAGACACATGATGGAGAATCTCTCTGCTTTTTCTTAAGAGTACCAAAAAGGCAACGTAGGAAAAAAAAGTAAGAAGTGCATCTTACTTGGGAGATCCATATTTTGTGCCTTGTTAATGCAAAGGGTCCAGCACTCTTACAAGCATCCTGGCCCCAGTTCAGCAGAGCACTTGAGCCCTCACTTTCCTGCAGTTACTCGTTTACGTTAATGCCATCATGTTCCACTGGCACCAAATGTTGATCCTAATATTTATTCATTCTTCAGGGAAGATCTTCAGTAAACTATTTCTACAAACATGTTAGCTAACAGTCTGTTCATTTTTAAGTGCATTTTGCAAATGGGAAGACTTTTCTGTATCGTTATGCTGACCAAGGACAACTCTTTCAGCACAGACACAGTCATGTAGACAACCATATTTCACACTACAAAGACTCAAGAGCTCGCTCCTAAATGTACCAAGTGTAACTTCACCCTCATGATTGGCCCAACACATGTTAAAATGTTTGCAGAATGTTCTTTCCCTGGTTTAACTTTTATAAAGTATTGCCAGATGAGGTAGATTTTATACTCAAGCTACCCCTGGAAAAATATGTTAGCTCTCAAAGGCTTTATTATAAAATCCTGGAGTTTTCAATGCAAAAAAGCAGTAGGACAGAGGAAGGGCAAGGAGCAGGGGAGAGACAGACAGATGAATGGACAGAGGCATTATTCTATAAATTAAAATTTATGTGCTGAAATCAGAACACTGCCAGCAAAGCCAACTTTGTTTATCCAGTCCCTTTCATGGAGTTTAAAGTCGCTTAAAGGAGCACCTCCCTCACAGCCACACTGGACAGATTGCCAATTACAGCTCTGCTGAGAGGATGGAATTTCTTTAGTCACAACTGTACATCTGCCCTGGCAGTAATGGGCAACGTACCTGTCTTTTGATTAAGTTACAAAAAAGTACCTCTACACTGGAAAGCTTTGTTTGCACACATCTGAATTTGCTTGGTATCAATAAAGATAAGCTTGTGTTTACATCAAGTAGAGAAATTCAGAGGTTAATTGCTATTAGCAGGAAGGTCAATAGGATACCTAAACAAGGATCCTACCTAAGGAAAACACGTTTGTAAGTGCAATACAAAGAGCTTTCAAAGATATTACAGGGAGATCCAGCAGTGTCCATGCTAGGTGTATCTGTGCAACCTGGCACCTACTGAGAGAGCTGTCAGACATGCAGTGGCAGTCTGAAAACCTACAGTAAAAATTTGTGAAAGAGGAGTAAAATACCTCTAGGGTGGCTTCAGTTTGAAAGTTAAGCATCTGATCTAAGTTAGTCAGCCAGATTCCAACAGCAGCCTCCAATATGTCATTTATCCCACTTACCTGAAAAAAACGTCGCCCAGGAGAGAGCCAACCACCCTGTGAAGATGCTGATCTCTCTTGATTAGAAAGGGACACTAGACTTGTAGCATACACCAGCTGCAGAAATGCTGGATTGCTTAATTTTGGTGAGATAAAGCCCATCTCTTAGGATTTACTGACTTCTTAGGATTTTGTGTCAGGACATAGCAATATTATCACTCTTTTTGCATCACTCAAGGGAAATGTTTTTAAAATCCAACTTCAAGAGGATACAAATACTTCAGTCCTTGATGTAGTCCCCTAACTTCACTACAAGTACTCTTCAGCTTCAAGTGAAGCACACGCTCAAGGGCCCCTGAACTCACACCCTCACCTCTGGGCAGCTCCTGTGGGTTCACTTGCACAACCACACATCTTCCCAGTGCTATCATATTTAAGTTACAGCACTGGCTGCTAAAGGCCAAATACTGACTCTTGACTGCTTGGAAAGCACACCAGCACCTGACATAGGTGCTCATCCTCCTCAGACAAGATGAACTCTCCATCATGGAGCTCAACTGGCTCTGCTGCAGAAGCACTGCTCCTCCCTCCACAGGGCCAGAGAGGGAAGTTTTGCTCTCACAGGACTTCAGTGTCTGCTTCCTAAAAATGCTGTAATCTTTTTCACTTTTACAAATGTTTTAACTCAGTGAAAACTATTTAAAGTAAGGATGAGAAGGGCAATTGGTCAAAGGACCACAGCATGCTTCGTACTTTTTTCTTCCTGAGTTCCCGTCCACATTTGAAGTAACTTTTGTTCCATTTGCAACCCACATGCTGACACAGCATCCCTCCCCTTTTCTGTTCCCAGATCCTTTTATGAGTTTATTCAATAAAAAGACAGATACTCATCTCTTTTCAAGTACAAGAACATGCTTTTGAATAACTCAATATGCAATAGTGTAACAGTACGCCAAGACAGCCCTTGTTTTAATCAGTCATATCAACTCTCAGAGCAGAGCTGCCATACACATCTTCTGCATTTACCTCACGGCTATGGAAATGTGTAGGGCTACATTCAGGCTTCCTGTTCTGCACGGAGGAATAGGCGTGATCCCCAGGGACAAGGCTGCCTGACCCCGGTCCCTCTGAACCTCTGGAATCCACGTCCCAGGTCCACCACGCAGCCTCCCTCCTTGCTTTTGGCTCGTGTCTTTTAGCACATACATGGCCTGACCTGCCCAGCTAGTGCTGGGACATAAACAAACTGGCAAATCTTCCTAGCTGTGTCCCAGGAAGAAAGGAGGTAGAGGGAGAAGACAGGATAAGGAAACAGGAATGATAAGCCAGCCAGCAGACTGACAGGAAAGTGTGCAGAGGTGGACAGGAAGCGGATGCTGGGATTCAGGGGGAAAAGCTGCAATGACAGAACTAGCAACTCTAACTGGCAGGTAAGGGAGGACCAAAGTCCTAGAGCAGATAAGAGCAGTCCTGGGAAAATAAAGCAAATGAGGACTGGTTTAGGGGCTGGGAACAGAAACAGACATCAGGCTGGTTCACGAGTGAGGGTGAAATGAAACTGAACTGTTCAGTGGGAGCAAGGACATGAGGTGATACATGCAACCATCTCCCACCTGCCATCAACACAGTCAACTCACACAAGAAGAAGCTCTTCCAAGCAAAGGGTTATGCATCTGTGAAACACTGGTAGCTCAGAGGGAAGGCAGTGCTCAAGGCAGTCTCGTTGGTAAGGGATGGGTTACACAAGGAGTAGGGGTTGGTTTGGTGCACGATCCCAAGAAACATGAACATCAGGTCTGCAAGAACGTAACAGAGCAGTCAGGGAGGAAAATCACATTCACTGACCTTCATATATGGTGATGATATGAGGGTGGCTGAGGGATGACATGATCTCAATCTCCCGTCTGATGTGAACCATATCTTGTTCATCCTTAATTTTGTCCTTACGAATGGATTTTATTGCAACCTATAAATTCAGGAAATCAAGCATTATTCTTGGAACTGAACAGATGCATCTAATCCACTAAGAAGAGTTCAAAAAATAAATACAGATGTTAGATGTTGGCAGAACATGGAATGACCAAAACAAACCTTTAAAATACAAACCTCCATGCTCCAGCTCCCTCACTGTATAGCAATAAATACACTCTCATTACAGTAATGGGTGACATGAAGTTTTGGGCTCTTCAGATCTTAGGACTTCGCTGAGGGGGAACACAGCATCTTTCGGAAAGATCTCTGTGCTAGCCTAAGCACTCTCCTTATGCAAATGGCAAAACTCCCCAGGGATTTTGATGGGAAGTACATTTGCTAAGACAGGATTGCATCTGACAATTTCAAACAGAAACTTTGGAGACAATTTCTCTGAAAAACTTTGAGATCTCTGATGGAACAGAGGCAGGGAATCCAGGGTGCTGAGTATGTATTGATATCCATGTTAATACATAAAGGATCCCATTAACACAGGTTAGCCCATGGTTCTCTAAAGCATGCAAACTGTTCAGGAGTTATGACTTATTCAAAAATCAGAAGAAATAAGTCTTTGAAATTCACATCTAAACTCGTCCTCATATAAACCCAAGGCTTCAGGTCCTACACAACACTTACGCAATCACTGCAAAACCATATCCTTCCTGCATCCTTCCTCAATCAGCAAGCCTTTTTACAAGCGTATCATGTAACTGGATAGCTTCCCAAAAGGCAGGGTGGGAACAGAGGAAGTGATAGCTGAACTTGCAATATAAATTCAAATTATAACACTCCTTGTGAGTGCGTGTATGTATGTTGCCTGTGAAAAAAGGGCTTATCTGAACACCCCCATAAATAATCGTGGAGGTCATCTCATGCTCTATGAGAAATGCAGAAGGCAACAATGCGGAGAAGCTGGTGGGAAGGTGAGGGCATTGTGCATACTGAATGGCACGGCCTTTATTATACTCAGTATTTACCCTGCATTGTTTTTTTTAAGCTAGTGTTCAGGGAATAAATTATCAGCTAGCTTAAAATCAACAATACGTCTTTGAAAAACATCACTGACCTGCTGAGATGACCACCCTTTTATGGGTAAACCAAACTTGTGTCATTCTTTGCAGCCAACTACTGTGGACTTCTCCTGGGAAAACATTTGTAAATCTATGATTTACGTTATTTCCCCAGTTACTCTAGAAAAAAAAAATTCACTGCCTACTTCAGTAATTGCAAGTGGCATGACCAGTATTGTTTTCATTATATGATGTAGCATTGAGGATATTGAAGAAAGAAGAGAAAAACTTACAATATTATAAAATTGAAATGTACATAAACAGGAGCCAGTTTAAAGGATCAGGTTTCTTACAAAGCCTTCAACTCTGAAAAGCAACATTGTTCAAAAAAGCATTAAGCACATGCCCCATACCCTTGAATTCCCAAAGATGGCTGCACGTGCTTAAAATTAAGCTCTTGCTCAAGTGCTCCCCTACCGTGGGACAGCAAAACAAAAAGAAGTCAAGGGACAAAACGACTTGCATGGTAAAACCAAAATAATTCTTTTTTTCCCTCTTGACCCAAACATTTGGAATAGAGATTTTAAAAGTAACAACAAAGCAATAGTCTTATTTACATGCCACGTATTTCTAGAAAAGGTACAACAGATCTTAATTGAATGAGTGACCAAGATAGTCTCCAAGTAATTCTAGAGATGGAAAAGGCAGCCAGCTCTAAAGATGACATTGGATTTTTCCCCTTCCCACGTTTGCACTGGGACTGACTGCAAATGCAAATACACCCTGTATACAGAAGGATGTGGGTGGCTCTTGGAGCAGTACGTGCATTCCTGCGAGAAATAAATATAGACATGGGTAAAAACACATTTTTTATTAAAAGACAGCCTTGTACTTGGCTCTGAGGAAGAATTTAAGAAGGGTTTCATTGTCAAATATACAACGGGGAGCAAATTCTTCCCCATTCACAACTGGTAAAGTAATAACGGCAGCCCAGAGGACATGCCAATCTCCTGCTAACTTGACTGTGTGCTTCACAGACAGGACTTTTGCACATCTACACATAATTACTGCAACTTGCCTCCGTGTAATAATTGTATATAAGTAAACATATTTTTAGATACAAAAATGCAAATGTGATTGAAAAGTGTCGTGGCACTTTGTAAATATGTAAATATGTGTCTGTATTAATATTCTAATGCAAACAGATGTGTTGCCTGGGAACATATTTTTTAACAGGACCAGAGAGTTTACAGTCTCACGGTCCATGCTGGGAAGTTGTTAAGGCACCTTAATTTATAAAGGCTATTCCTAAAAGTTTACCCAAATTTCAAAGATGGTACTTAAGCTCTCCTGAAAGCAACACTTCCCACTTGCAGGGGTAAAATTCAAGAGCCCAGCCAAAGTACTTGGGATTTCGTCAGTGACATCCAGGCTGCAACGTCTCACCCCAAAATAAGGAAAGAATACATGCTGAACACATCTCTTGGGTTTTAACATTCAAAACTTTCTGTTCCCTCACTCAGCTCCTTCAGATCATGGTGACCAGCACTTGGAAACAAGGAAAGACAATTGGCAGGTGTGAAATATCTTTACTTCAGTGGTGTCAGTGGAGCCAGGGCAGTTGTTCACATCCACCTGCCCACGGTCAGACCATGCCCTGCCATCCTGACAAACAGCAAGAGCGCTGTGCGGGAGGCAGTGCCCCTGGTACGTTACCAGCACGAGCACTCATGTAAGTGAGGTTTACTCACATGCACCAACAAAGTAGTGTCACTGACTATTTGCACAGCACATAAGCTGTAGCCATTTATTAGTTAAACCTTGATAGGCAAGTGGTGAGAAAGCACAATTTATCTGCTTTTAGAAGATGAGGAAATCGAAACAGAAAGCCAACATGACTCCTAAAGGAAACAAGGACGGCAGCATCCTGGAAACTGCTGCCCGCCTCTCCCTCCCAAACTGTGCAACACACCACAGAAGTGCCTTGTTCAACAAACCATCTGGTTATTAAAGGATGATTTATGATACCTTTCTTCATGTTCAATTGCTATTTTTGTCCTCAGAAAGGGCACCAAGAAAGTGAAAGTTTCAAAGGCATCTCAACAAATACTTTTCACCCCATGCCATCTGCCTGGTGACCTGCACAATCCCCAAGTGGGTAAGTTCCACATTTCAAAGGCTACCAGGATTGCACAGCCTTGCTGGTGACCTGGTCTGAAAGGCCAAACAGTGAGCGACTGGTGTCAGCAGACTGTCACTGTCAGAGGTGGCATCCCAAAGCAGGAGTAGTGGAGCAGGACAGCATTCGTTCCAGCTTCTCCCTTCTAAGAAAGGGATTTCTGCCAGTCAAGTCTTTCACCTGCACCAGTCTGCTCAGACCATGTCAGCAAGAATACTTGGGCTCAAGTCTACTGATGTGAAAAAACCAACACAAACAAGAAAGCAGCCCAGTTGGGTTTTATTCAGTATTTCACAGAAACATTACAAATCACAATCACATTCTAGGTATTTATTACATGTTTCATTGTTTTCATATCTCTGAGCAAAATAAGACCCCTAGCTGTATGTTATGGTACCAGACTGTAAAACAAGCCTCTCTTCCAGGTATTCTAAAATATCAATAATGTAACTTCTTTGATGAAATGTATTTCTCTCAGAAATATATTCCAGAAAATATATTTTCAAAGTGTGATTATGCTTTTAACATCAGACAGAGCTGGCTCAATTTTTCTAAACCCCACTTACAGGACTGCTGCGTGATGAACCTTAATAACTTCAGCATAATAGGAAATAATGTCAATTGAGAAATACCTTATGAAAGAACTTGTTTGTTCATTCTTAAGGTCCTTTTCTTTCTTTCTTTCTAGCCTGCTTTCTTGCTTTCTCTGAAAGCAGTGGCTTCACTGTGTGCAACATCAAAATTTATTATGGGTCACAGCCTATGAATCAAGAGTACAGAAAAAGCAACATGCTTTTCTACATCGGCTACATTAACTACTCTGAATATTCCAGCTCAATATCTGCAGAGAAAGTGCTGTTAGTCCCTTTGGTACTCTCAAAACATTGTACTTATACCTCTACCATGCTTTCTCAATATATTTTACTGGGTTTAAGACTTAGATAATTTAATTATAGTATTTTTAGTAACATTACTAGTGGAGGAATTTGTATTTTTCCTAGCTTCTTGTCTTAATGAGAATTTCAGATAACTCCAAGACCTTGCACTCAGAGAGAGAGTAACATATCAGATTTCTAATAATGAAATCTAAAGCCTCTCACCCCAACAAAACAGGTTCAAGTTCACCCAAAGCCCCTATAGACACAGTATCCAGTCTGGCAAAACACTTTAGCACATGCCTAACCTCACACGTGTGAGCAGGCCATTGACTTTTGTGGGACAGCTCACACATGCAAAGTTAAATACATGCATGAGCACCAAGGTCACAGCTCAAAACTAGGCCATGTGATGTTTCCCTCTGGGGATCATTACCGGCTGTGTGCACCAAAACCATCCCCAGTATCTTCTGCAGCTCTGACGGCTGCATGGTCCCACACATGGGGTCAGAGGGGGAGAAAGATCATCAGACACGGGATGAAACCACCTCCACCTGAACCACTGGTTCTGGTACTAGTTTCTGCTCAGAAGCAGGTAAAGAGAATACCCTCTCCAAAATCTGTGGCACAGGGGAGAGAAAGAAGGGGTTGTGAGCCTCTAATATTGCCAGGCACTTCCAAACTGCTCTGCACAAGCACAGCCCCAGCCTCATTGCTGCTCAGCCTTCCAGAAGCAGATAAGAAAGAGGGAGCACAGCTTTTGGCTTCCCATCCCTCTGTGAGTCAGCTTGCAGAGTGTGCTGGGCAGGAAGCGTAGAGAAATAAATTGCTTTCTTCAAGGCTGCAATAAATTACTGGTTTCCATTTGCTGGAAAGAGGATTTATACTCACTCTCTGAACTGGTGTAGAGAGAGTATAAAGTATTTTCCAACACACTTCATGCTTCTTTGCTTTTGTTTCATACAAATAACTGGAATTGAACTATAAATACTTCAAAAGTATGACGGTTGCAAAGGTTTCTGTACATTTAGTCCTATCTGTGAGAGAATGTCTTTCTTCCTTTTCAACCTTCTCGGCTGCTTAGCAGAGCAAAACGGGTGGAATTTACTTATTTTTACAGAGCCTGATGAAGACCACTGTGTACAGAAAAGTATCTCGAAGTCTAAACATCTGGCAAAGGGCATGGCAAGCAGTAGGTGCCCATTTCCATATCAAATCTCCGTGTCTGCTGAGTCACTACTGGCATCATCATTTATGGCATGAACAAAAAAAATCTGTATTTTCATCAAAGCGAAAATCTGTTTCACTTGATTTCAGGAAGTTGGTTCATGTGTTTGTTTTAATCTAATGAACCTAAGTTTGCCTCATTTCCAGCTGAGTTGTGCGAATATAAACAAAGGTAGAACTAGCCAAAGTGCAGAGTCACAGATTTTTAAGTTGGTGAATGCTGTAGCTGAGCCTGACTACTTAAATGCCATAAACCACTGACCCTTCCCCAGCAACTTCTGCATGCAGTACATTCAGACCCATTGAAAACAATCTTCCACTCTCTATTATCTACCAAGGCTATTTTTAGGACCATAGTGAGATATGAACTGCTTTTTTCCACCAAGGGAGGCTGTGACTTTTAAGCTGGTTCCAGCACTTGTACATACCACCCATGCTCGAACAAATTCCAATGGGCTCTTGCAATACTATTGTGGAGAGTCAAAAAAACCAGCATCAGGACAGAGAGTGAAGTTCCCTGAGAAAGGGAAACCAGCTTGTTGCCACTGAGCAGTATGTCAGAAAAGAAGCTTAAAGAAAATTATTAAAAATTATTTTCTTTGGGTGAAGAGGCAGGGGAAGGTTAAATACACATAAACCTCTCCTTTCTGAAAGCTGTGAACTGAATTCATCCCCACCCAGCAATGGGAAGTGGGTGAGCCCAGCCGGTTTCACAGCTCTGCTTCCTTTCTTTGAGACTCGAAGGTGGGAAGTGCAACGTGCCAAGTGCCAGTGGGGTGTGGAGGTAAAGAATAGGTTGATCAACCAGGGGAGGAAGAGAAAGGGAGAGCGGAGGATGTTTGGGGGTGGGAAGAGAAAAGGTACATTGTTCTTTCTCCAGCTCCACAGAGCCAAGCAAGAAAGAATAAAGTCTGGCACCATATAATGTTTTTTCCAGGGGAGTCTCTGCCTATGGCTCTTGGCCCAGATATCACCAACCCAAGAGGAAAAGAAACAAAGCCATGAAATTGTGTGGTCCCTGAGGTGGCTGCAATCAAATGATAAGGAGGGGGATGCTGATAATGCAGTTGCATTGAAATGGCACTTCCAGAGGTTGCATAAAGGAGAAAAAGGAAAGGCAGGGGACGGGCTGAATAACTGTCTATCTGGCCTCTGGACCTTCCAGGTGGGAAGAAGGAGCCATGGACAGATATTCCTACAGGGAAGTAAAGCATCCAAAGGGTTCTGCAAGAGTATTCTCATGAGGACTTCTCTTTGTAAGCCTCCTCCCACATGATTATATCTTTGCTGTGTCCATTTGCTGAAAAAAAGCTACCTTGATACTCCAGCCCTGGGCCAGATCTAGTACTAAAGAGTATCATGCAGGACATGTAATTCCAAGAACAAGCTTCTGCACGGTCACAGAAAACATTTCATCCAGTCACTGAAAAGTTGGACAAAAGGCCATTGTGAGTGTAAGCAAAATTAGTGCCTGGCGTTGTGCAATCTGCTAACACATCTCTGAGAGCTCTCCCTTTCAGGGAAAGAGTAAGGTTGACACAATGCCATTGTTTCGGAGATTGTTAGTTTTCACATCCTAAAAGCCAGATCATCTCCATGGTGATACTGCCTGGGAGACAAGCATTCAACAAAATCCTTATTAATTATTTATCAGCAGCCCAACTCTATTGTTTGATACATTGGCAAACTGTGCAGTAATGGGGGAGTTGCTCAAAGCAGTAACCGGTGCCATCTGCACCCAAGTGAGCCTTTGCTGATTTAAATCTCAGCTTCTGTTCATTACTTTGTTCCATCACATGTTTGTTCATGTCATGGACGTTACCAAGGACAAAACTGTTACTGCTCTTGCATAAGCCAGCAGCTGCACACATAAGGGGCAAGGATGCACATGCCTTGATGCACCTCTCAGGTTCATGTGCTTGTATGAGGTACAGGTATTTTTTACAGCTGCCTCACTCCGCACGGTAACAGCATATAGCAAACATCTGCATCTCCCTGTTTCATTCCCCTCTTCACAATGTCCCAGACAAAACAGATTATATTTCTAAAAACCAAAGCTGATGTCACTACTTGTAGAGAAACTCACTCTTGTGCCAAGGCACTAGAAGTCCCAAGTCGGTGTGAAAAATATTAAATCAAAATTTTATTTGCATAAGCTGAGGCACAATGTGCCACTGTCTCTGGGAGAATGAAGGTACGATTACTTCAGGTTTAGTTTTCCTTTTCTGGTTCTGCTGGACATAGTTGCTGCTATCATATCATAAATGATGATTCACCAAGTGGAGAAGAGGAATTAACTATTCACGAACACTCAGCAAGGGGATTATATATCCTCTCTAGCTCCCCTTTATTCACAGAGAAAGACGTCTGTGGAATCAAGTTTTAATGAGCAGTAGAAGCTACCAGATGAACACATTTATACTGTACATATATAAAGTGGGTGCCAGGAGGAACATACAACACCCTTCCTCCACTTCTTTCCTCACCCCCACATATGGTCCTTGTTATCAGGATTTGTGAGCACATTTCCTGAGTAACTACTGCCTTACTGGGAAACTTGCATCCCTTCATTGTCTGGTACCTGCTACCCTCATCTATGTATAAAAAGCCTGGCATATCTACACCATGCATTCTCTGACAAATTTCCCTGGCAGACCTTCCTTCATTCAATGCTGAGAATCCTTGCCTCAAGCCATGTATGTCAAAAATATACCAAAAACCTTCTCCCTTCCCAAAAGCTTTTTACACCACATTACTGAAGCCCCAAGTCATAGCACTGTTCAGTTCTAGAAGAAAGATCCTACAAATAACCACCATCCCTAGCAATAATGATGTGTTTCCCATAGTGCTGCCTCAAGTTGCCCCTTCTTACCCCTCCCCACTGTCCCAATAGCAAGCTACCACAAATCTGCATCCACTTCAATCCTCCCTGATCCACAGTTAAACAAATTTGCTGTGGTAGGAGCAGAGGTTGCAGAAGATTTGTTGAAAAGCAGAGATCTGACATGACCAGGTTATTAAAGATGTTCGCAGCTGTGGCCTGTCAGGACTGAAGCCCAAGGCTAACCTGGCATCCTGGAAGAGTCCCTATCATGTGCAGACTTCACCTTCCTGGAGAAGAGTTCTGCTTACATTTTTTCTAATACACTTCTAAATGTAACTCCATATCCTCCATATCACGCACAGATCGATGGAAGACCATCTCCTTTCCAATGTCTAATAACTCACAAATATCCCATCCAACTACCTTCAAACTTTCAAGAAAAGTTCATGCTTTGGCACATAAGAAATTATATCTGGAAAGAAACTGGGGTAGGGAATTTCCCCAAGGCAATGGATGTTCATAACTGTAATTAAAAAGAAAAAAATGCTTTACAGTCTCAACTATGGATCATTCTCCTTAATAGATGTTAACCAGCACTGAATGCCACATTCACTGAAAAGATGAAAACTGCATTTACAGTTAACTTCTACTGAAGTTGCCAAGCAGATGTTTATTTTTGGCTTCCACATTTACTAAAGCCAAATGCTACACTGAGTTGGGATTTCACAAAGTCTAATTGCTTTTCTTCCAGGTTACAATTTTGTTGGAACCAAAAAGGGAAAAAAAAGGAGGGGGAAAAAAAAAGCACAGGAAAAAAAAAAGCTGACTTCACTTTTAAGTAGGAAAAAAACCTGGTAGCATCCATTTCTATCATGTCTGTTTATATCATAGTTTAAATGAGGTTAGAATTGTGCAATCATTATTGATCAACTTCCAAACACAGCACAGCTCCATCCAGCACATGTGCAAAAGAGGAAAAGTCACTGAAAGCGAATCCTGTGTCAGTCAGTCTTTTAACTTCTGCAAGTCTGTGTGCAGACTATTTAGCACTAATTAAATTACTGGCAAGTCAGGATAAAGAGGAGTGAAAGAATTCACAAGCCCCAAGTTTACTGTTCTCAGTGTTACATGGGTATTACAGATCCACTCTCCAAAAACTGGAAGACAGATTTCACAGTAATTTTGAGGCTTGATCTCACAGCTACCACAGCTGCTGATGTAATGCAAAATGCTAACCTGAGGCAGCAGAGAGGGACTTTAATTCAATGTTGTTTTTTCATTGTGAATAAGCAGTGAACCACATTGAAGTAATCCTCCAAAGAAGGAGTGCACACTGTTTAAGGCATCAATTTGGGGATGAAACAGAAAACCAATATCTTGGCTATGTCATTATAAAAAGCCCTTTATGACTTTCTTAAGAAGACAGGTATAAAGCCCTGGTGCCTGGATCTAGTTCCAGTTTGAAAATTACAGTCTCCTGTAATTCCTCCAATAATTTAAATTGGAAATGGGGTTATTCACACCCTCTAAGCAACTGCTGCAAACTGTTACAATGTGCTGCTAAATAATGGTAAACTCAGCAGTTACCAGAGTCTCTAAAGTGATTTTACAGGTTTAGGCAAAAGGCACTACATCAGTGCAAGGCTGTAATTCACATTAAACAAGGAAGAGGGTTAGACGTTGTTTGAACACTTAGAACCAGTTTTTTCCCAAGAAGCCACCTCACAGTACATTTTCATTCATTGGTACATTCTGCCTGAGAAAGTTGTGGATAAATAAATGCAACTCGGCTTATTCTCTCTTTTTCACTGAAGCGTCTGTGAATTCAGAGAAACCTCAGAACTACTGAGAGCTTTGCACATCTTTACAATGGCTCTTCCCAAATGTGAAGTCAGCTGGTATTGTGTGGATTTTTGATTTTGCTCTCCGGTTCTGCAGTCCTTCAGAGAAAAAAAGAAAGTGCTATTTCACCATGAGAATTACAACAGTACAAGGAAAACTTAGGAAGAGTCTTTTTTAAAAGACATGTCTGTACTTTCATGCACCACAACACTTATTAAAACCCAACACCATACAGTTTGACCACTTCAAATTCCTAATTAACAGAATGGAATTTTGAAGCGTGGAGAGATTTTTAAAGCTGAACTTATAGACTTCAGTCTTTTGGATTAACATTGATGAGCAAGGATTCATTGTGCAAAGATGGTGGGCCACAAGAATTATATGATGGAGGGTGCACAGATGTGTTTAAACAGCACAGCTGGAAGGGTTAATGACGCAGAACTATCAGAAGCACCTGTATCTAGTATACTTCTCTAAACTGATCTAAGGTGAATCAAAATATAAACACCGCTTCCTGGTGGGAGTCTAGCAAACCATAAACCCACATCCTATCTGGAAAAATACTCTCGGAAAACAAAAAGATTGGCAATCATGTATCAAAGCCTCACCCAGATTATTTTGCTCCAGAGCTTTGCAATATTAAATTTGTTTTTGTTAACGCACTGCCTCAGTATCACATTGTTCTGCCTGGACATTACCTATTTAATGGTCCCTTCTGGGAAGGGACCGTCTTAGAATTTATGACAGAGTGTGGTGAAATTACTACAGCAGGAGGAAAGGAGTTTGCTAAGGTTTCTTCCCCATCCGTCTCTGATTTCTGAGAAATATTTATACCCCTGAAGGTAGAGGAACCTCCTGTTGTTCCCTTCTATTTATTGAAAGTAAATTACCAGGGCCACCCTAATGGCTCAGTGGAGAGAGTAACACAGGAACAGGAACACTCTTGCTCCCTGCAGCCAGTTGGGCTTGGAATGGATGTGAGAGGGTGAGGAATGAATTACGCTTTCCTACAATTAAGTGGCTGGCGATACAGCAATTCTGCGGCCTTAAATGCATAATTTCAGCTTTCCCTGCTAGAAGAGTTCACAACTGCAGGCAGTTGCTCTAAGTAGTTAGGAGGAGATTTAACTTTGGAGGGGAGAAAGCGCAAAGCAATTATTTTTCAGGATGGAAAGCTTTTGTCTAAGAACTCCCCCAGACCCTGCGAGCTCCAGGACTGTTGCCCCCTTCTTCAACACGCACAAACACCTTTTTTGGCATGTGTTTTGGCTGGAGTCAGTTGAATAAGCGAGAGTTAGAACTCATGTTTCTGGGATCCCCTTGCCAGAAGCTAAGCTGTTAGGTAGTGTAACAACAGCAGCCCAGGCTTCCCACTTCACCCTGCCAATGACCTTCGCACAGACTTGGACATACCCCCTTCCTCAGAGTGAGGAGCAATTCCCTCTCATGCTGCTTGGTCCAGAAACTCATCTCAGCAAATACCACAAATCATGTCAGACCGAGCAGGACTATTAAAGCAGTGCTGCATAATATGCATTGCTGTCCACAAGGGACCGGACCAAGAGACTGCCTAACCCACTTTGTTTAACTTTTTAGTTAAACAATCCTGAAAGGGGAAGCTGCTTTGCTACTCTGGAAATTACAACTTTAATCTTATTTGAACCGCGCATTCCTCAGTTAAACTGCAGAAATAATTTAAGAACCAACTCCCAAATAAGAAATTTTTCTACATTTCCTACATTTCCTGGAAATATATTATTTCCAGTGCTGTGAAGTAAAAGCAGATTTATAAATTTACGCAGGTTAAAGTTCTTCCAGTAGCCCCAAAAAACTCTAAGGTCAGGCTAATTACATGCATTTCACCAGTTTTGCATTTTCACATTGCTCAAAGCAACACCACACAACACCAGTGGAACACTGATTGTTTCCAACTCAACCCCACAAACCATTTGCACATATTGCATTCATCGCTCACTCGCACTGCATTGCCCATGGCAGAAATCCATAGTGCTTCCCTGAAAACAGAGCAAGCTTCATTTCCCTTCCTTGGGCATGCTTTTATACAGCTCTAAGGTGCCAGCTTTTACTGGGTTATTTAAACAATGTTTAGAGTTTTGCTGGGCAGATAAGAAGAATAACTTGGGTGTGCAGTAAAACAAAGATATAGCCGTTTGTGCCAAACATTCAGTTTATGGCAATACTTCATAGGAATTATTCCCCATAACAACTGAACTGTCATATCCTACAACTACATCCCAGGCAACCTCCCAGCTGAACTCACTACGGCTGCTGTCTGATGTGCTCTACATACAAACACCCAAAACTAACCAGATGTTCTCTATGTAAAACATTTGGTTTGAAACACGCAGCGCTTCTTTCCAAAAATCCATTACATTTGTTTAATGGACTCGCACAGTTCAACTAAAATATCCTGGAGCAGACATTTGACTGCAACTCTACTCTACAAGCCCCATCTGCAAAAAGAAGGAAAAAAAAGAAAGAAAAAGCAAATGAGAATGCTTTACATGATTTATGCTGTCTTTATGATCAGCCAGTTCATAAAATAAAAGCTCTGCTCTACAGACAATAACAGAAATCACTTTCAAGTGTATTGTTTAGTCCTTGCCTGTGTTAAACAAATATTTCAATTGAAACAAAGGGCCGAACTCTACTCTTCAGCTTACAAGTGTTAATGCAACTGAGAGCAGCATTTTACCCACGTACATAACAGCGGATGCGATTTTTTTGTTTTATGCTCAGAGTGAGTGAGTAATGACATCCAATAATGATAACCAGTTACATTCACGGTTGCAGAGTTTTCCTTTCATCCAAGAAAGACTTGAAGGAGGCTGAAGTACAGCATGAAATCCTTCTCCCTGATGAATTCCTTGTGAGCAGTGCATAACCCACAACGAGGCCTATCACAGGTTCCCTTAGACCACATTTGCATAATAAAATCCCAGACAGAATGGGAGAATACTTTGTTTTACTGAAACAGAGAGCCTGGTAGAAAACACTCAAACTGTACACAGGAAAAAACCCTGTAGTTGAAAAGGATGGCTAGTCTCTGGCCTGGATGCAAATGCACTGCAAAGTCCAGGTAAAGGCCCCCATTCCTCCCAGGTTGTGCTGACACAACAGCGACCAAGTTGTATCAAGTGGTGCTCAACAGTGGTGAGCTGTCTCCAAGGCACAAGAGATGGTGGGCTTTTAAAAATTGGCACCATCCCTTCAAAGTGTGACTACAGCCAAGGAAAAGGACATTCATTTTAAGAGCAATTACACCCACACAAGGAATGGCTCAGCACAGTGCTGGAGCTGAGGTCGACCTCGGCTCTCCCCATGACTCCACCGTAGACTTTCCAGATGAACCTCAGGGAAACCACTCACCTCCTGGACGTCCAAAGCATAGCTGTAACAACTGGCTCCTACAGGAGTTGGAACTTAAACCCACAGATTACCTTTTAATTATTTCACCTCATTTTGGTACCCTGAAGAGAATAAGAACATGACAAAGGAAGTAGCATGAAGGATGCTATTCCTCATGTATAGTCCTGACTAAAAATGTATCTTCCCAAGAGGGCAATGTGAATGTCTCTCAGTTACATCCCTACACAGGTCAGTTAAGCCTGCATTGCCTCAGGTATTTACAGGAATTTTCCAGGTTCCAGGCCACATGGCATTAGAGCATGCACCAAGGTTGCACTCTCTCCTCTTCTCCTCCCAAAGGCTATTTTATTTCCTCACACCAAAAGAACAGCCTGCAGCTCTGCCCTGCTGAATCCACTGCGCCAGTTGTCCCCAGGCATCTCCAGGCGCCTTCGCTCCTCCTTCCTGAGCTGCACTCTGCTGGGGAAGCCATAATGTTTGATTTGTGCAGAGTGGCAAAAATACGCAAGTAAGTGACAGCTCTGAACACGTGCCTTGGAAGCTGTTTCTTTAACAAATGCTTTGCTGTCTTCCCCTGTCAGACTTGTGTACAAAGGACTTAACCTTTTTGTGTCAACAACAAAGCACCGTTTAACAAAAAGGAACATTTATTTAGTTACCATACAGCTCAAAAAGGTATCTCTACCCAAACCCTCATTGCTATCTTTTGTGATTAAAAAAATATTCACACTCATTTTTAAAATAACACTTGTACCTCAAATAAAGGGAGATATCTTTTACCATCAGGCATTTAATAGAGATTAGAAATATTAGCAGAGATCAAATGCCTTATTGTGTACAGGAAACATGATATGAAGGCTTTGAGATCTCCATCAGCAGCAGGACCCCAATTTTTCTGATCTACCCAGGAACAGCTAAATTTAGTCCCTGAACTTGGTATCTTTTCGAAGGAACAATAATTTCTTTTTTAAGCCTAATGTCCCTTAACTAGTGTCTTTATCCTGAGGCAGTGCTGCACAAGGCCAAACACGCTGACTCAGCTCCACAGCCTAGCCACACATTAGGATAATTGCAAGTCCCTCAAGCCGCCAGACCTCAGAACAAAGACACTGCTCCAGCCTTAAGTCGCCCCACATGCGGCTGCTGCGCCAAAGTAGCCGAGGGGCTCTGGGATCACCACAGGCCAACATTCCCCAGGAAGGCGAGGCAACAGGGGAAGCACAGCTTGCCAAGCACTGCGGCTTCGTCACAGAGGCAGCCAGCCCCACATAAGGTGCAGCAGACCCTCCCATTCACCAGGCTGGCATCCCAGGGACCCAACAGCAGGGGTTTCGGGCACCATGCTGAAGGTGTGGTGACGTGAAGTGGGAAATGCTGACAGTGAGAAGGCAAGGCTGAGGAAGAATCCAGAAATTAACAGTTACATTAGGTGCATGTTAAACTCAGCAACCTCAGCTGTCTTCTTAACACTTACAAAAAACAAGACCTGCATTTATTCTGTGTTTTTTGCATTCACCTACAACTGGCCGGGATGGTCTCACACATGCCAGCCATGCCAATCCCTTGTCCCACAGCTGCTCTGTGACTGGGTTTTTTTCAAGTGAAAGGAACCACCCATTAAAGTATTTATCTGGTACACTGGTAAGGACAGAGCCTGGAAAAGCCCATACTTGAGCAAGACCCAGGACTTCCATCATATCATGGACCAGTGGCAGCTTTAAGGACTCACAAACCATCAGAGCTAAGCAAGTCCCATCCATCTTTGGAGAGCTGAGGGACACAATGAGCTTATACCATGCAATAGCTTAACAGACTGAATTGAGGGTTGGCCCATGGTCTATAGCTCAAAATACATAAATTACTGAGCTCAAATCAGAGTAAAGAACAATGGAAGATCAAGGGATGGCTACAACCTTGCCCCCTCCACGCTTTGCGGCACACAGCAAAGGTTACAGGAGGGCGTCCACGTCGACTGAACATCTGGCATTTTTGGTGTGGGTCCAGGATGTTGGATGGGTACGGCCAGACACAGTACACACACGGAGTACCTCACCCAGCCTCCGAGTGTTCAAAGGTCTAGGATCCCCTAATTTATACAACGTACTATGCTGCCTGTGAAGACATGGTGATAAATATATTCTGTTTAAAAGCAGATACTTCTCAAATCATAACTTGCAGATGCTTGAAGTCTTTCATGTGGGTAAGACAAATGAGAGCCATAGAGACTGATTTTGTAGCCAGGGAGTACAGGAAGCAACAGCAGGAGAACACTATTGAAAGCCTGGATACACTTATGGCTTTAATGAATTGGTCATCAAATATAACAACACACATATGCAGTTTTTACCTTGCTTTGTAGTTCGCTCCCCGCCCTCCCCAGCTATTCCCCATATATCTAGCAAAGTGGAAATTATTTTGAGTTTAGATTATTAAATGGACACACGTGGTACTCACATCTGCTGGAAGATATTTGAGGGAAACGCTGACAAATATCATTTACATATTTAGTTGGAGACCTTTTCATCTGAGACATTTCCTCTGACATACCAACTATCCTAAGTACGTCGACCCATCAGTGCTAATGACAAGAGATTTTTCTATGAAGTGTCTGGTGCACACCTGGGCAATTTAGGGACAAATCCTGACTTATGGAGGAGACAAGAAGAACATTCTCTGTAGGTCAGAGATTCCCATGACAATGTGCCCATCACTGGTGGCACGCAAACCATCAACACACAACACCCAAGCTGGGCACTGGCTGAAGTCTCCAGCCTTACCCAGGTCAGGAGTTGCTGAGGCTCTGGCCAGCACACAGAGGAGCCACCACTGGCTTTTGCTATCCATGCTGTGAGATCCTATCCCACCCCAAGCCTGGGGGCAAACCTGCACCTCTGGCTTCAGCAGATCCTTCAGAGCTGTGATAGAAAACATTGTTTGGTCCCGCTTTTTACAGCAAAACATCCAAGACAACAATAAGGAGAACAGGGTCCTACTGAGAGGAGTATGGTTGCACGGCAAGAGGAGGTGCTTTGGTGTCAGCATCCCAGTTCACGTAGATAGAGAGTACATAAGTGTGGTACAGGAGGCAGAGACTAGAACCAGGCAGATACCCATGTCAAACCAAAGGTCATCGACCAATTTCCAAATGCTTGGTATGCAGGTTTTGGAAACGTGTCCCATATGCTCTACATTTGGATAACCAAGGCTGTGCACACATTCACCTGCTGGTGTTCAAGGCTGATATACGCAGAGCTGGTTTTCAACTCACACTATCGTCATTCTTCCTTGACACTGCTGTGGCCACCGTGTGCCTCCTCTCAATTCCTCACTCCAGCAAAGATTCTCTAGTTACTTATTTACCAGACAAAACACAGACTAACTGCAGTTACAGTTCTGTAAAGAATAAACAATTGTTCACAAGAACTGCACATTCCACACGGTTTTATTCAACATGTATGACCCCGAACTACAATATATACAGTAATTGTCTCCACATGGCAAATCCACATTGTGGTTCCTAAAAAATAATAATAATTTTTAGAACACATGCCACTAAAAAATGCAGTACATTCTAGCAATATCTAATGAAAGATTTTGTACAAGCAATTCCCATTCTCTTGTGTTCTCTAGCACATGGTGCTGTGAAACCATTTGTAAAAACACTTAGGTGTTTTATAGTGTTTTTAGCTGAAAGCTGCATTAAAAGCATTGGCTCAAATTCTGTTGTGAAATTTCACATGTAGAGGGAATCATACTAGGTATGTATCAAGCCAAAAGGTGCCCTGTTCATTAGTCTAACTTTCCTATATTAACCCTTCAGAAGGGAATACTTTGAGACACAGGGAAGTTAATTATCTGCCCAAAATTCTTCAATCCAATGCAGGAGGGAAAAAAAAGTGTGACAGTCTCTTGGAAATTTTTTATTTCTTCACCTGTAAAAAAGTGCAACATCATTGAAAGAATATCATGATGTTCACTCAAAGCTCAAAGAACATGCTGTTCTTTAATTTGGTAAAAGATTTGACAAACTAACATATTCAGATAACCCCTTACTGGCTAGTCATTAATCCAGACTTTCATACCACTGACCCATACTCCCCTGAACAAATCTGCTACTCCAACAAAAATTCTCAGTGCAGAAAACTAGTATTCTGTTCTAGTGCCTTTCTCCTGGTGACCTTCATGCTGTAATCAGTTATTTCTGTCTGCAACCTTTAATGTTAAGGTCTTCTTTGGCATTTCAATTATCCAAGTGTTTATATGAAGACTGTAGCAATTTGATACAACCAGGTAATAACTCACATGGTAATAAGCCCACAATATTCACTGTGAATTACATTAGAATAATTCCAGTGGGTTTTTTTGTGTTTGCTGCTTTTTTTTTTTTGCTTTTTTTAAACCACAATCTCGGAACACATCTAATCGTTAAAGGTGGAACAAATAACAAATTAACAGCAAAACTATTTTCAAGCCCATATACTCTTTCCAACTTCTATTCATTCCAGATCTAGAATTTCCATGCAAGCAGAGGATGACCCGAGTTTCACTAACATGCCTTCAGCACCATGAAAACACTGTCCAGATTTAGTCACATTACGAGTCCCTACAGGAACTCGGTTTGAACATCTTAAATAAATAAATAAATACATACACACATACATACATGCATAAGATTTAAGTGATACATTTTGCAAGAATCCCTTTTGCCCTGAGGAGCCTCTGGCCCCATTAAGTGTAGCGTGGCAGGAGAGGTGCCCGCAGCAACCACCACAGGCTGTGCAGATCCTGCTGGCAGCTGCCAGCTTGGAAGCAGGGAGCAAAGCTGCACGCCCTGCGCGGGTCACCACGCTGGCACGCACAACAAAGTGGGAGGCAGTGGAGTACAAAAGGGCCAGGAATGGAGACTGAAGCTGGATGTCACACAGGGACAAAAGCCCCGGGTAAAGCGAGAGGCCAGGAGGCACGACAGACTGAGCTCTGCAGGAGGAGGGTGTCATGCATAGGACCCCGATGTTACATATTCTACGTGTCTGGACGAATCAGGTGTTAGGTTGTGCACTCAAAACTAGCTGAAACTTCTGATGATTTTGGCTTTCACTGGCAAGTTTTTCCTTTCGCATGTATAAAATGGGGTAGCAATACAAGCTATTGTTACTATAATTCAAGTGTATTATCAGAACTGTGGAAGCCACATTCACGAATCAGGAACCTGCTGTGCAAAGTACTGTACAGACACTTCACACCACAGCAGTGTTGTGCAGATACCTACACCTGTGTCTGCAACAAAGAGCGATATCTTAGTAAGAGCAACAAAGAACCTCAAAAGAAATAAACAGTTTTGTGTCAGATTTGGACATTATCCTGCAGAAGATGCACACTGAGCAATCAAGATAAAAATCAGTATGAAGCAGTGACGCAAGTGATAACTGAAGAAGTTCTCAGGGGGAGAAAATGGAAATATAGCATTAAAAATAAAAGAATTCACATGCATCAGAAGGATACTGACATTTTCTGTGATATCAGCAGCACAGGTGAGAGAACTGGGACAGACATTCCACCTGGTTTTCACTGCCCTCAGTGACCCACGAGCACACTTCTATTCTGTTATAAGGAACCCTTAGAAACCACACCGCAAATAAACAAATGGTTGTGTGGCCAATAACGCCTTAATTACTGACATGACAGAGCTGTCATTGTTGGTATTCATGTTTTGGTTTTGTCATGATATGGAGAAATACAATCAGCAAAGCAAAGGCCCTCCTTTCATGTAATATGTTGCTGTTCCAGGTTTCAAAGACCCTGTGCAACTCTTCAAACTCATCAGAAGAAGCAGACCTGTTTCAAAGCAAAGATGTGTACTGCAGTTGTAAATAAAAAGATTGGTTGCTTTACAGTTTGAGGGTTTTTAACAAGATTTTGATTCAGAAACCAATTTCATTTAGCAACATCCTTCTACCTGCACTTATTATGCGAAAGAGATAAATAACACACAGAAGCCACCACACATAACGTGCCTGTCCAAATATGCACCACGTGCCTGTTCTTCATGCTGCTTGTCATCAATTCCCAAAATAATTAACTTTCTGGAGGAACGGCTGGAGGAGAATAGTGCTTCCTCCACCTGCTGGTGAGGAGGAAGAAAAGATGTCGTGGCTCACACAGGAAGAGGGAGATGAAGGTGGAGGAGAGGCAGGCTCCTGCAACTACTCCCCATTGCCTCCCAAGTGCAGCCTAAGGAGAGAAAGGAAGACAAACTTCTTGGCTTTTGCAAACAGCAAACAGAAAACGCCTATCTGTAATTTAAATTTGCATTCTAATGAGTATTTACTCCAGTGGAATCATTTACTCAAAGAAGAATCCAGCAGCGTTTACCATCTTCATGCACCACGCACAGAATCAGCCAGAGGTGGTCAATACACACCTTAAATAAGGCTGAAATAAGTGTAACTGTGGATTTCTTGGCTAACAAACACTGAATACATAACATGAACAAAAGTTCTGTTCTTTGGTTTAACATGTGCAAGATGACAAGTGGAAAAAACAGCCACAGAAACATCAACATGAGTGTAACTTCACAGGCTTGAGATATCATCTCTTCATCCTTACACTTCCTAACAGGTGCCTTAATTTAAAATGTCGTGAGTTACAACTGTGTATACTGAGACAGTACTAATGAAGAAACCTTGCTGGCAAAATTAGGCACCTCATACATCATATACTGGGCAATACTTTAACTGCTCCACGCAGCATGGAATACTGTCTGTAGTCACTGTGGTAACTACTGCACAAATTCACGTAAGTTGTTTCCAATAACAAACCAAATGTATCATACAATCTACCCCGGAGCTTTATGGCAGGAAACTTTATGATCACATTCCACTGCGTTATAAGGAAAGACAATAAAGTTAAAGTTAAGAGGAATAACAATTTGAATAAACCTGTAACCTGCTAACGCATGCCAAATACTACTTTCATTCAAGTCAACAGAAATCCTGCTATTGATTTCCAGTGGCACAGGATTAAAGCATATCTGTACTTTGCGTTGAACTGTCTTCTCACCTTGGTTTTACTTTATTTACCCAAACCTGCCAGTTTGTTTCATTTCTGAGCTCTGTTTATACAGATGATGACAAATCCAAAGTTTGTGCTTCACATTAAAAGCCTGGCTAATCACACCAATCTCTTTATTAAATGCCATACAGCTAAAGAAATTCTTGACAGACAAGAGAAGTGGAAAGGCCAAACAGAAGAATTGCTTGAACAAGACTGATGAATGGGAACACAAGGTCCAGCTTTGCAATCTGTTACCATACAGCTCCAAATACCTGCTTACCACTGAGTAAAGAAAGAGATGATCGGCTAAGCCAGTAGCAGAATAGGAAGCAAACAGCCTGGACTAGAGCAACCTTAGGACTCTCACTGCCGGCTGCAATAGGATTGGCATTGGATGTGCTGCAACAGACAGTGCCGGCCACATCCCCTGCTCTGTGCATCCCCTGCTGGACACGGCAGCATCTGGTCCAACCTGCTCATGGATGATGCAAACACTGCCCACTAATAAGAACTGAGAAGAGGAAAGGGAAGAGAAAGAGAGGTGGAAAAAACAAAGGAAAACTGCCCCTCTCTGATTAGTCATCCTGTCGGTTCTCTTATCTCGCCCACGGAAAGCAATCAGTGTTCACTGTAACAGTCAGACAAGGGAACTGTCAGAAAACAAGAAGCGTTTTCCATTCACCGAGATCTGGCTGGATTCCTGACAACTAGCTTTTATTCTGCAAGCAGACAAACTGTGGATATTTTACATACACTCACAGATGTTACAGTTCAAATAGACACATTACACCAGAACTTGCCTGCAGACTAGTTAATAATTACAAAGTGCCACATGCCAAGGCTTGCATTACTCCAGTAAAAAACTCACACCCTGGTAAGGACTTGTTCAGCTTCTACATGCCAGCTGATACAGCAAATGTTACATTTTTATTGCATTTAAAATTGCATAGGTATTCTGATTTTCACTCTCTCCATTTCTAGATGGCATTAGCCATATAAATTCAGTTCAGACCATATCATCAAAGTATCCTTTAGCTGAGCAGCTGAAGAGCTTGACAGTTAGCAAAATATGGAGAGACCCAGTGTGTTGTTAAGTTAGATGAGACACACATCTACTCTACATCCTCTCCTCTGTGAGGGCTCTTTCCAAAGGCAAATCTCATGGTACATTACTGACACCTTTTTTTTGTTAATTTCTCAACTCCTTGAAAAAAGATGTTTTCAATTTATTTGCTTATTTACTACATTTTATAATGCAACTCAAAACTAATCTACTTTAAAAATAATAGTTAGCACATAATATAGCCCTGAAGCTTTTGTTAGCCTGAAGTTGTAAAACAGCCAAGACAGCAAACTTTAAAAATCATGGACTTGGAGTGAGCATGTGCAGAGATGTCCATCTCTGGTTTCTCTTTAGCCAGCCTCCAAATGAGCTAATAAACTGAAAGCATATATGATATGACTCTACAGCTTGGCTGAAACTCTTATTTTCACTGTCGACACAAAGATATTCAGTTGCAAAGTAAGTGTTCCTTGTTAAAGTCATAGCATCTGAAATTTCATTTTCTGTTTTACAGATCCCTCTGCCTCTGGGTGTGCGTTGAGCTCCTCAGCAACCGAAAGGAAAAGATAAATGTAACGTCACCAGGGAAATGCCTTGCTTTTAGATGAAGTCTAGTGAAAACGCAATTAGTCTACTTCAGGGCGAAGACCTCTGTAGGAAACCACCTATTTCTCTGAGCAATCTTTAACACAACACCACCTGCCTCTCATTCGCCTGCCCTCTGTGGATAGTTACGTATTTCTGGGAAGGAGAAATGACAATAATTCTCACTAACGTGTACATTGCTTCAATTGCATTTCTGTGCCCGGCTGGAGCGCTGCACCAGTGAGGAAATGCTGAAGCTGAGTTATTGCTGGACAACCCCCGGGCTGCTTGAAGTCTCGAGCCAGCCGGCACCGCTGAGCGGTGAAACGGATCATAAAAACCAATGGGGTGGGTTGCAGTCCCTGCAATTTTTTTAGGTGTCAGCAAAGTTCAGGTCACAAAAGTATGACCGAATCACGGCATTTTTAAACAGAGAAGCAAACGTTTTCCCTTCTGACAGTACTTCGTGAGCAGCACTGGTTAGCCAGGGGATGTGACAGGTTTCTCCAAAACGTGAACTTCCACTGGGGAAAAAACTATTCATAGTGGACCCTCATGTAAAAAAACAGAACAAAACCAATACGCCACCCTATTTTTCCAATAATAACACACCCCTTCAAAATGTACCAATGTGCTACTACAGTACCTCCACCACTCCTCCCAGATGAAAGTCTCTCTGCAGGGCTGGCACTCTGAACAAAGCCCCGGACCGCAGGCACGGCTGGGATGCTGAGCGGGTCCCCGCGGGCTGCTGGCCACGCCAGGCACCCGCCTCGCCACAGCCCGCCAGCCCCACACAGGACGGGGCTCCCGAGGGGATGCACCCGGCCGGCTCCGATCCGAAATCGGCACTGGAATCTGATCTTATGTATACCTGTATATATAAAATAAAGAGGCAGAGAGAAGCCGCTCCGCCTGCCTTACCACTCTGCCAGAGAACCTCTCGATGGCTCGCTTGACTTTGCCATAGGTGCCTTTGCCCAAGGTCTCCTGCAGCTCGTAGCGATGCTTCAGGTTGTGCTTGTGGTGATGCCGTTTCACCCCCTGCTGCTTCCTCGCCGCCGTTACCTCCGGAGACGGAGCCGCCCCGACCGGCTCCTCCATGGCCGCCGCTGCCGCTGCCGCCTCGCCGCCGCCGCCAAAGGGAAGAGAAA
>VXAZ01002496.1:202415-233548 GCA_013399875.1 Gymnorhina tibicen
CATTGGCGGCTGTGGGGAGCGTTGCTACGAACCCTGCTTTGTGCGCCCGGGAGACCGGGGTTCCGCGGCGGCTCCCCCGGCCCGCTGGAAGGCGCCTCAGCGGGGCCGAGCCCCGCGCCGCCGCGGCCCCGGGCTGAACCCCTGGGCCCCGCGGGGCCGGGCTGAGGCGAGGCGGAGCACCGGCACCGGCCCCGCGGGTCTGGCGTGTGCACCTGCAGAGAAAGCGGGCAGGGGCTTGAGCGAGCCTGCAACAAGTTTAGGTCTGGAAAGTTTTTCCAGAAAACATCTAATTTTCCCAATTCACCGAGCGAGGGTTTCCTGTAGGGTTTCCATGTTGGTGGAACTGGCAGAAAAACTCAGGCACACCCAGGTGCCGCCTGTCCTTGGCATGGGCAGGCGCTGTTTGCCTGCTCCAGAAGGTTTTTGCCGGTGAGAAGCCTTCCTGGGCCCAGTTCTGCTGTGGTTGACTTGCAGATCTGCGCCAAGAGCTGAGGAACACCTCGTGTCTGCTTTCGGGATCTTTGAAATACAAAGAATGCATCGGTTTTACGCTTTCTTCATTTTAAAGTAAGAGTTATTTCTTTCACAAAGACAGCTTGAAAACTTAAACCAATACAGACATACAAATTGTTGCCAAGGTTAAGACAAATCAGATGTTCCCTTCAGAACAGAAGCTGTCCCCAAGTGTACGACCAGAGAAGGCAGATGGTCTCTTGTAGCAGAAATGGGAAACTTGCGTGGGGTGGAATCGTTTTGGCATGCTCCACTATGCCCAGTTTTCTGGACCAACACAAAGGCTTTCAAGTGAGAGCCCTGGTTCAGTGTCTCTTCCCCACTGACTATGCTTAAGGGGCAGGTTACAGCAGGGATTTTCTGCTCTGCAAGGATAACACACAGACCTTTTGAAATCTTGAGTTCCACTTTGTGGTCACAGCAATATCAAGGCACAGAATTTCAGGAGTCGATAGCCCCATCCCTCCGGTTTGCTGGGGGAGTGTTAGCACAGAAGCTGATCCATGTGCTCAGACAGTTTCACTGGCTGGCTCTTGCAAAGGCTCAGGTCTGTCAAAGGTAACTAACTCTGGAGCGTCAAAGTGATGGGTTGATAACCAGGCACCAGCTTTGGTGAGGATTCTCATTTGGTTCCTCTAACTCACTGGGCCCCTGTGTAAAGCTGGACTTCTGGAAGGTTTCTTCCTGAGACCATGAACACTCTGCCCTGAGGTTGCAGCCTTAGCTTCTCTGACTTGAACTTGAAAACAGAAGTTTCTCTGTAATTACATCACTACACCTTAATTTTAGGATCAGCAGAAGTGTCCAGCTGGCTGAAGGCAAGTCTGCCTGGTGCAGTACCCTGTTCTTGGCAAGAGCCAGCAGCATGTCACAAGGGTTGAAGAAGACAGAAGGAATCCTGCAGCAATAAGAAGAAACATCTCCTGTACTGGCTTCTTGATCTTTGGAAGCCTGATATTGGGTGTAAGCCTAGGAGCCTGAAATTTAACATCTCTTTCACAGAATGCACCACAAAGTGGCTATTCCAAAGCAGAAAAGGTAAGGGAAGCTTCACTCTGTTACTATTAAAAAAAAAAAAGCACACACCTTTTCCTCCTGTAGCCCCTTCCTGTATCTTAAATGTGCAAAGGACAAAAGTTCTGTGGCCTTCCCTTTGTAAGAAGTAAGATGACATTTGTAGCTTGGATGGTTTTATTTTAATGCTCAGAAGTGCTACTGCATTCCCCCCAGCTGGCACAGAATAAAGCAATGCCTGGGCTCCCTGAACATGCAGGAGAGGGACAGAGGGACATCTGCTACTGCCCTGGCTGCCTTCCATGCCCCCAGTTTGAAACCCACTTATGTAGCTCTTCTCACGCTTGAGGGGATGCCTCAAGAGATATCCATGTGTAGGAATGCAGGACAGACCTGCTGCAAGTAAGGACTGGCACAGGGATGGGAATGCAGCAGCACCGAGAGGCAGGAAGGACCTAGGAGAGGGGCTGGTGACACAGGGAACATGAAGGGTGCCCTTGACTGCCAGGAGAAGTGAAAAATTGTCCTGGCATGTGCTCACCTCTGCACAACTTCACTTAAATAGATTAAATCAGAGTCTCAGTCTTGCAGAGAGTGCCAGGGGTGCAGCAGTCTGTCAAGATGACAGTGACAACTGCCTGGTGGTTTTGCATGTCCAGTGCAAGCCCTAGTCCCACCAAAGAGGAGAGCAGCCCGGGTCCTGCTCTGACCTGTGCCAGCTGACCGTGCTGCAGGAGCAGCTCAGGACTGGCTCGGGCCCCCCAGAGGCAGCAGGGAAGTGTCCCGCTATGGCTGTCAGACAGTCTGGAAGCTCCCTTCAGGCTGAAACTCAGTATAGCCTGTATTCAGGTCCTCTATGCCTCTTGAATAGCAGAAAAGCATGAATGTCCGTGATGAAAATAGGTTTCATTATGTCGTACTCATGAGCATTGTTAATATCCCCAGGAGTGTTCCCTTCTAATTGCTTAGAAGCATACATCATCATTTTCACGGAAATCATCAGTTTCAAGGAAATATGTCATAAATCATTGCTATATGTTGTGATTGGAGAGATAGACGGCATAATAAAATACCAGAAACTCCAAAATCAAAACTGCCGATTTTGTAATGGAATAAGCACCGGTACTATGTAGCATTAGAAATACCACTTTTCCTTTTAAATGTCCATGCTCTTAAATGTGAAGTCAGTGGGCATTGAGCAAATCAAATATGTAAATTAAAACTGGACAAAAGAAACTTTCTGTGCTCAAATGCAATAGCAATGATAATTGAAAATAATGCTTAATATAGAAGTATACATATGTTTGAATGTATCACCAACATACATAGATGTTTCCTTTCAATTTTCAGCAAGTCGTGTAAAACATGTAGTGTTTCATTGTTTCTGAGACAAACATTTGGTGAGAATTTCAGTTCTTTGAGTTTATAGACACCACTAGGGAATTCTTCATTTCTGACAGTATTATTTTATGTAACTGCTTTTCCTTATTCACAAAAAGGAATTATCCTCCCATTGAAACCACCAGACTTCTGCTAGCCATCTTCAAAGGAAATAGGATTAGGCTCTAATTTGCAAAACGGTACTGGAGGATCTGTTGTACCAAATCTAAACTATACAGATAATCACAATAACAACAAAAAGCCACTGGTTTCAGTAGGCTTACCTTGCTGAAGTCAGTGTGGGTTGGAAAATGATCTTAAAAGATTGTAACATGCAAGCAGTAAAAAAATATTATAAAATTCAGTGCATTTTTAGGATTAGTTTTGCCATGAACTTTCAAAACAGCACAACTTATTTGTTATCTGGCATGGAGACACTCAGGATAAAAAAGCCCACTCACTTAACAGAACTCAGTCAAATATTTAGGGCTCCTCAAAAAATTGACGGCTTCTGTAATGAGACATGAGTTTCATAGAGCTGATGTTAATTCATTCCATGTATTGAGCTAAATAAAAACAAAACAAAAGTGGATTTCAAAAATACTTGCTAAAATACTTAATTTACAAACTGAGGCCAGGTACTCTCTGTGCAAGGCTTATGCATATTGCAACTTAACTTGGTGAGATGGTATCATCTGTACTCAGACTTTTTGCTCTTCAGCATTCTCCAGTATTTGTGAATTGTTTAACAGTGTTGTTACCACCCTTACAGAGATCGGCTTCCAGGGATTTTGAAGAGACGGAGTATGTTCCTTGACTATGTGTAAGATAGAGGAAGGGGGAGAAGTGAGTACTAAAGGGATTCCTGGATGCAATGGACATGTGATCTTGGATACTAATATGCTGCTTCCTTAGGTTTCAGTCCTTTCTGCTGAGCTCTGTATGTGGAGAAGAACGTAACCTTAATTAAATCAATTGAGTTGCTTTGACTGCTCGTGTTTGGTGATCAAGCTAAGTGTATTTTCTGGACCAAGCTAAAGTGTTCAGCACTGTCCAGACTGCAAATCTAAGGATGACATGACTTTCAAATCATTGGAAGATACTAGCAGGCAAAACTGGAGGACATTCTCTCAGAGGAACTATCTCTTCTGTATTAAGTACCTGCTGAGAGACAGCTTTTTGGTCTGATGAAGTGAAAGCATGTTAATGCGTTCCACCCAAGGATAGGGATTATCCTTTAGAAAGCAGCACTGGCAGAGACAGCTGGCATCCATCTGGTTGCTGCGGCAGGTATCTGTATATTATCTACATCCAATCCTTGTAATTGCATGCTTTATGAAAATTGCAGGAGTCAAGAAAGTTCAGGATTAAGACTGTAATGCTGATTTTCTCTGTAGTGAGCCATTTAAAAAAACCTTGCCTTGACAAGTAGTGGTCTTTTGAGGTGTGTCTTGTTTGCATCCAGAGATGTCAGTTCACTATTAAAACAATACTTCAGTCAAGTAATGATCACTGACAGGGCCCAGATTTAGAGGTTATAAAATTCCATCTAAATTCATGTGTCTCCTCTTGTTGTCTGATTGCTTCTAGGACTCTTGAGATGTCCATGCAATAGGAAAAATAAAGACTTAGGTGAAATTAAGCCCTCTCAGTCTGGATCCCAGACCCATTAGAGAGCTTTATGAGCAGTGAAGAAACTGAGGAATACTTGTAATGCCTTTTTGGAGAGGACTCTGGAATTGAGATTGGGGTTCTTCATAAGACTATAAGACTTTGAATAGGAGAGGAGCTTTATGTCCGTAAAATATCTTTTAAAATTCCATTTCCAAGCCTCAAGCTTTTGCTTCTGTGGCTTTCACTAAGAATTTAGACAATTAATGTGTTATAATTTTTACCTGTAATACTGTTAATTTCTTCTTCTGCTGGATATGTTTTATGGGGATATTCGTAGCACAGAGAATAGAAGTCACCTGCTCAATTTACATCTCCAGATCTGAAAATTCATTCTTTTTTTTTATTCATTTCATATTTTTATTCATTCATATGCACATGTGTACCTGTATGCTTATGTCACATGATTTTATCCATTAAAAATCTGCTTTTCTACAGTCAACATTTCCTCAAAACTCCCCACTGTTATTGCTACACTGGGGCCTTCAAAACCAGAGAAATGAGAGGAGACAACCTGAACTGCACAGGAGACAAAATTGAAATGTAGCAGTTGAGGCTCAGCATCTTTTCTATTGCACAGCTTCAAGAAGGATTGAGCACACACAATGCCTTCTTCTGTTGCTTTCCTATTTCTCATTCAGTTTAGATGTTCTTTCAGTAAAACTGTGATGGTGTGTTTACTGTGTTACTTTATATTAATTTCATTAAATATATTAGCAATACAATCCAAATTACCAGCTCCCTCCCTCTCCCTGCACATTAATCCTTTCAGGATTAAAACTCTCATACAAGTTGCAACACTGTGAGCAGAGAATTGTGTTGGGTCACGGTCAGTGGGTTGTGCATTCCAACAATGCAAACTGTGAAAAAAAGACATTTAAAGCATAGCTGTGTCACTCAGTAGCGTGCTCCCGTCCTGTCATCACTTCCCTTCTTTGCATTCAGTTCCGTCCCTTCCGCCGTTTCTGGTTTTTTGCCGTTATTTTGAGAGACTGACTGAGGGCATTGCTTCCCACCATCAGCCCATTAGGCCATGTGCAGGCAGCCAGATCTGCACCCAGCCCATTTTGCCCACCACCAGCTCCCACACTGGGAAAAACTTCTCTCAGCACAGCTTATACTCACCAGCCCCTTCCAAAGCATCTCCACGAGTGGTCATCCCCAGCCACCATCTCTCAGTTCCTCTAGCCCTAACTCACCCCGTGCAACAGTGCAGGCAAGGGAGGTGTCTTCTTGTTGGGTTTTGGTGGTGAAACCACATGTGCTTATCCTGTAAATACGGGTGGTGTTCGGTGGTGCTTGTGGGTTGTGGCGGAAAAGGGTGGAGCTGTGCAGCCATGGGTTGGTTTGGGGCTGGGAGGCAGCTGGGGCAGAGAGGGGGGAGTGAAATGCTGCCAAGGTGGTGACAGACCAGGCGTCATCCTGCTGGGGGCTGTGCCGGGGAGCTGCGTGCCTCAGGGCCTTCACTCCGAGATGTTTGTGTGGGAACATAATGGGGAAGCATGAACTTTTGCCATTGTGACCCCTTCATCCTGCATGACTCACGGATGAGATGGGGCAGATACATCCCTCCAGGACTCTGGGATTTCCTGCCCAGTCCGATTGAATGGAGATATCACAGCCACTGGGTAGATCCTACAAGGAGAGAGGTATTAGCCTTACTTGTGGCTTTTGTGTGGTGTTCATTGCACTGACACCTGTGATGAAGAAAACCAGAAGTATGTTTTACACAAGATTTTTGTTTTGATGTTGAGGTCTGTGGATCTGTGTCTAGATTGTATCGCTCTTTTCATGCCGCTATATGATGCATAACCCATCTTCTTGGAAATATAAGGTTAAAGCTGCTCTAATAATATAGGAAGTAAAAAAAGAACTGATATAAGTATCTTTTTTTTTTTTCTTAAATAGACATAATTTTTAGAGTGAAGACGATTAAGTGCAAGATGTTTTGCTGAAAGTCACGTTGCATGTGACACCAGTGAGTTACCAGATGTTACCTTTGGATACACCTGAACAAGCCTTTCCCCCAGACTGTCACTGACTGGCAGATATCAGGGATAATGACAACAAATCCTGCCCAGTTACCAAAAATGGACCCCAAGACATTACCATGTTATGATAGATATACAGTGTACCCCATCAGACAGAACAGCATTTGTTATATTTGACTGATAACAAGCATCACCTCCCTTGGCAATGTGGGTATGCAGTTCAAATGGAGTGGGCAAACGGGGACTGTGTGCCACCTGACTCCTGTTGGAAGACAAATCTGTAGGGAATAGATGACAACATGGCTCTCTATTCCCTCTTTGCCCACAGGTGCTGCAGGCTGGCTGGTAACATCCTTGCCCTCCACAGACAAAGGGGAGCAAGGACTGAATTATGCCTTCTCAAAAGGCAGTGCTTTCCCCTTCTGGAGGTGTTTTAGGGAATAGTGGACAACTCCACACCCTTGCCACACACTCCATGGTAGGGATACAACCTGACATGGAGAAATCATCTCCTCCTCCCCACCTCCCTTTAAATTCCCACTGAAATACTGGAATTCATAGCTGTAAGACTGGCTGTATTTTTCCTTCACTGATCATTAATTTGTCAAAGTCAAAACAATACTAAATTAGAAAATAGATTCAGCACAGAGACTGCCAGTTTCCTTAGCTTTATTTTGTTTACTTTTCATTTGTCTGCAGCTACTTCCTGGCTTTAGAAAATAGTGTTTTCTATGACTTGTAAAAAAACTAGGTCAAATAATAAAAAATGTTAATGGCAATATAATAATTTTATAGCAAGTGACTAGAAAGATGTAAACAGAATATTATGGCTTTAGGATGTGTATCAACAATCCAGCATGACTTTCACAGGAAAAAGACATACCCAGAATTCTCAGGCAGCAAACTACAAAGAGCAGTTACATGGAAAATGAATCTGTTTGTGTATAGATGCCCAAGAACCAAATATAATTTTCTATTAGATCTTTTTAAAATCCCATTCTTTATGCCTGTTTGCTAGCAGAGAGGACTCTTTAAATCAATAGCAAATTGGCTAAGTGACAAACTTGATCAAAGCCTCATTATGCATGAAAATTTCATTTTGCTGGCCAGGGAATCGTGAGAGGGAAGGTTTTGTGGCTCTCTGTGTTTCCTTTGTGCTTCTCATGCAGCATAAAGGGAATTGCAAATTTCTAAAATCCCCGTAGTGGGCACAGGGGAGCAGAGGATGCCAGCTCCTCGTGCATTGTCATCCAAGAGAACAGTGACAGCCCCTCTGGCTCCAGCACTGTCCTCATTGCTGGGCCCACAGCAGGGTGAGTGTCAGGCCTGGGGTGGAGGGCTTTAAGGGTGGGAGAACGTGTTTATGCTATGCGGACAGGTCATTTTCTTTGGAGCTGATGCTAGCTGGTCCACATGACAGCCACCCCCAGGCTTCTCCAGTCTGCATTGAAACCACAGACAGTCACAGTTCAACAACCCCAAAAAGACAACACAGATCTTAAGATACAGTCCCAATCCCCCAGGGAGAAGCAAGGCAACACATTGATGCCACCAGCTTGCCTGTGTCAATGCAAAGTGCACAACATTTTGGGCAATGTTAGCTGTAGGAAAGAGCCACCCTCCCCAGCAAGTCCACAGAGGTTTGAGGAGATGCCTCCATCTCCTTTGTGATCTATGGCCAATCAGAAAATCTGGCCCAGGGCCTAAAAACACTTTTAAACTTGTGTCTCCTTATCTCTCCTAAAGAACTAGAATACTCTTTCCTGCCTCCCAAGAATTATGTAGAAATAAATCTTCTTGGATCTGCAGAATTCTTTGCTGACACTAATTGTGTTATAAGAAAGAAACAGATTTATTTTTAATAGAACAGGACAGTTATTTTCAAAGCGCATGTTTAAAGGTCTGTTACCAAGATGAAAAAAGTACTCAAATTTAATAAGAGGAGCACCATGACCTCTGCATACTTACCATTGCTTTAGCAAGACCAAATCCTTCTCACTTTACCTCAGCTTGTACTAATCTGCATGAGGGCTCCACACACAGGAGCGTTTGCCAGCACTGAAGCTTATGAAGATGACACCAGTTACACTGCCTAGAATAAACCAGATACTGCTGCAAAACAGCTGGAAATTACTAATCTTCTCCCTTCATATCCATCCCCCCTAATCATATTGTCTGAAGTCTTCTGTCTCATCCTTCTGTTCCCTTCCCTCAGTCCCCAGCCCACTCTCACTTGTTAGGACAGATGCAGCAGGCTTGTTGAGGACATTTCCTCCCTTAAGACCTAGACATGAAGCTCAGTAACTTTACTCCATCAGGGTTTTCATCACCTTTCTGCCCTGGCTTGATAAAACAGAAGGGTTTCACCTTTCATCCCTGTGTACCAGCTGGCACTTACAAGTATGTCTGGGGTATTCCAAGGAGATGAAGGGGTGTCATTGCCCAGATCTCACTGGTTTTGCACCAAGTGACACACATCCTCTGCTCTGTGTCACTGCGGTGTGAGTTCTTGAATCTGCTTGATTCCTGACTGTGGTAGTGACAGAGAAAAAGAAAAAATTAGAGCTGGATCATCAAGAAAAGCAAGCGTAGGGTGGGGCACATTCATTTTTAAATGGGTGAAATCTCCCAGGACACCACCTCTCCTCAAGTTTTCAGCTCCATTGGAAATATGTAGATCAAATGTCCAACGGAGGGAAATGAATTGGCTGAGGTTGTAACTTTACACACACATTGTGTGGAGAAATACAATAGCTAGATTTCTAAGATTTCAACCTGACCATTGCAATGACGATACTCAAATGAGAAAAGAGAAAGGAAGAAAGGTGCTTCTTGCCACACCTTTATCTAATGGGATCTCTGGTTACTGCTGATGAAAGAGACGAAACCTGCTTTGCTTTAGAAAGCGAAGCAGACCCTTTCTGCAGCACCACCAAGTGGTTGAGCATCACTGGAAAAAAACCTGTCTGCAAAACCAGCCTCAGCACTGCCTCACAGCAACATTTTCTAACTACTTTACAGTCTTGTAAGTGGTAAATATGATTACTGGTCTGTAAACCTGGATGTAAATTGGGATTGATGTCACTGAAGCTGATCAGAGTGTGGGTGAAGATATGTTGCACTCAAAGCTGTCAGGAGAAGACTGACAAAACCTTAATGCTTATCTGTTTTTTGTGGGGGTGAGCAGATGTCTTGAGCTGTGAAAACCAGGACTGGCATGTATTAGGAGTGCTACAGGCACGGAGTGAGAGATAGGTCTCTCTTTGACAATTTGTTTCATTGGGAAATGGTATCAGGAATCAGTGGTAGCAAGATCATGTAATGTCTTTTTTAGCAGAATTTACTTTTCTTCTGAAAAAAAAGATCTGTGTGAATTTATAAATCAGATTTGAACAGCTATGAAAGGTGTATGATCATAAATAAAGATGAGGGCTGATTCCTGGTGCCATGAAAGACTCCTGGTGTAAAATTGCCCTTTGCCAGTGATAAGTGATCAGTGAAACTCTTTCATGTGACATAAGCTGTTGCTGCTCTACCGTCAGGGTTGCTACTGCCTTGAGTTTTCTTATAATAGAGAGAGGCCTGTAACAGCTTGGTTGCTCAAGCTCACCCCCACTACAAAGAGACTTCCAGGCAAAGGGATTGCCTGGGATGTCCCTTGTAAAACCTGGCTCCCGATATGGTCCTCAGGGGCAAAGAAGCAGCCACCTTAGGAGCCCGAGCCACTGGCATTGTCCTGGTCACAGGATTTTTTTGAACCCACAAATCTGACTCGTGGAAAGACTAAAAGTACTGCTCCTGGGACCAGACCATCAGGCTGCATCTCTGTAAAATGGGTTCAAGCAGGTTTGAATGCAGGAGCAAAACCTTTGTGTCTGTTGTGATTAGCCCTTAGAAAGGCACGTGGTGTAATTCTCCTCTCAGCTATTATGTCCTCCTTTAATTGCTGCATTCATCAGTTGTAGGTATCATTAGGTCTCAGCCAATGATCCCTGCTCATTTTCTGGCCAAAAAGCAGGACACTGAGGCTTGTGTTCATCACTGACCTTTTGCAGTGCCACAGCAACATTAGCTCCCTTCTACCTCCAGGAATGGCAGGGACCAAAGGTATCTCTGCCCTTCATGGGGTCTGCCCAAGTGAAAAGAGCCCCAGGAGGAATAAAAGGCCACCTTCTTCTGTACCAGCTAATGCTTCTGTAATTAAAAAAGCAGGTGCTCGGTGGCTGTTCTGTTTGCCTGCCTGCAAACTTGCAACACAGCCAGAGATGCCTGAGGTGCCACTGTTTGGAAAAGCAGCAGAAGGGCTCAGCATTCCCAATGACAGAGATACGTTTTCAAAAATACATTTCTTAGCATGACAGGCAAAGATGAAAGGGACCTGTGGTGAAGCTTTGCACAGCTCCATTGCAGAAACAGCAGCTGCCAGTGGTATGGCTGTTGGACTCATCCTCCAGTACAATACTGCAGACAAATAATGGGAATATTTTTATTTGAAGAGAAGCACCAACAGACCAGGACCCATCATAAGGAGGCTTGTGAGAGCTCAGTGTGGTTTTCAGAGGAGGTGATTATGCATGGCTGCCAGTGTTTGGGAGCAGTGGCTCTTCAGCACTCCTGAAAAGAAGGCTAGCTTGATCCTCAGGGAACATAGATAAATTGAGGCAAAACACATGGGAGAGTCTAATTTCCAAGGGATTATTATAATCCTTAACAACTCTATGCATTTATGCGTGTCCATGATATACCAAACAGGAGCATGCATATATGAATATATATATAAACAATAATATCTGCATACCTGTCTGTATGTACATATGCAAGCTCACATTGTTTGAACAACTATAGCAGGGATCCTGTCATCAATTTTAAAAGTCCTTTTATGTTTATCTTGATGCTTGAGGATCTAAAAGTCAAAGTTCACAAAGGAAATATTGTTCCTGTATAACACAGCAGAGCACAGCACTACATTCAAGCTGAAGTCAAGCTGCCCGTTATAGTACAAAGCTGGACACCCCATTGTAGCTCTGGCCATCTGCATGCACACTATACTTGAAATGGAAAAAGGCCTCTGGGGAAAATGAACCAAATTCACCGTGTGTACAAGCAGGCATGATCCTTTGAGGTCTGTGGAATGCATTTGTTTACACCAGTAATGGATTTAATCCAGAGACCATTGTTCTTTATGAGACCTCACTTTTCTTTGTTTTTATGCCAGTGTAATTCCACTTTGGTAGGAATAATACTAATTTATATAAGTGGTGAAAATTTTTATTTTTGCTTTCCAGCGCAGATGGTGGATGACAACTTTCATAGCCTGTTTCCTTTCCTAACCTACTGTACTTTTTCTGCAGGTGCTGTTCCTCTGATTTTTTACATGTACTTCAGATTTGCATGGTGTCAAACAGAAGGCCAACAGGTGTTCAGTGCCCACATCCAGTACCTGCTCCTTAGAGTGAATGCTTTTCCCCAGTGCATATCCCATTCCTTTTGCCATGTTGCTTTCACCAGCATTTCCCTCCCGCCACGACCATTCCAGCCAGGAAGGGCTGCCCCTCACAGAAGTTCATTAATGCTGCTTCTTAATTGCCTGAAGACTGGAGACAGAGGGGTCCTGTTTCATGTGCATGAGGCATCCCTTCTCTTCTTGTGGATTGGCTGGATAACCTGATTTTCCCTGGAGAAACAGCTTGCAGTTAATAACATGGGCCGTGTCAATAAAACTAGGTACAAAATGATAGAGTGAAGGTAGCAGGCAGCATTGTAGAGCATCAGAGCCAAAGTAAAGGGCTTAATATTTAGCAGTCAGGAGTGTAGACCAGAATGAAGACAGTCTGAACTCTCCCTGTGATGCAGTTAGCAAAAGCATACATCTACCTCTGCCTCTTTTACTGTCAGACTTTGTGTCTCTCGACTTAACTTTGCTCTGAGTGCCACGTTCAGCAATTCCCTTTTTAAAAGTTTTTAACTTTTGCATTCCTGAAGATCAGTGGCAAAATAGGTGAACAGATCTGCACTGTTGACTTTATACAGGCTACTTTAGAGACCAAGGCAGAAAAGGCTACCTAAGCATCACACCGAGGGTGTGGTAGGAGAGGTTAAAGTACAAGCTGCCTTTCCTAAAAGCCTGTCCTCTCACCAACTGATGTAATTTCCCCTGATAGCTCGAGCATTAGCCCTCTCCTCAGTTTAAAAAATGAGTCCCTGAGGAGCCTAAATTAAAGATGCCGGTACAAAAGTGCAGGGCCTGACCTCTCGCAGCTGCACCGGGGCTAATACTGATTCATTGTGCTGCTCCGTGCTACAGTCCAAGGGCAGAACAAGGGGCAGGGGAGGGCTACGGAGGCATTTCAGGCTCCTGGTTAGCTCATTCATAGACACCTGGTGTCCCGCCTCCTCCTCACGCTTCGGTGCATCCCGCCCCTATTGTATAGAAAATCCACTCCTTTAGAGATCTGAGCTGCTTGGGCTGGACAAAGACCAAAATTAAATCCGCAGCTGCCCAGGAAGAGGCTTTCTCTGTCAGGGGTTATTATCGAGGATATCTGATGAGAGAGCAGAGCGGGGAATTCCCCTTGCCTCTGTCAGTTCCAGTTACAGGTTTGGATGGATGCGTTTGCACATGTTTTTCTTGCTTCACGTAAACAACACAGGCCCCTCTGTAGCTGGTGAGGACTGTCATGCCTCCACTGACCCAGTTTAGCTCCAGAGCTCTATGAGAGGTATGTGACCTGCTGCACTCACCACATTTGGCTGGACAGCACTCCATTTGCTGCCTGCAGAAACACTCAGTGTCGTGGGGCAGTGAGGCCAAAATACCCTCATGGCAGCTCCTTCACCCTCAATGAAGTTGTATCAAGGCTAAATTTGAATCGACAAAGGCCATCTCCTGTTCTCAGTTACCCTAGACAGAACCTGGAATTGCACCATTAGTGCCCAGGGAGTTATTTGGAATCTACAAGGGCACAAGCATGAGCAGAATCTGGCACCAAGTTTAAAGGAGCAAAACAAAGAGAAGTTTATGTCAAACAGGAACAGCAGCAGGTGGCACATATAGGCTATATAGTCCCAAGTTTTGAAAGGAAAAGAAACATAAAGTTAATAGAAAACCTTTGTGGTTACTAAATATGTTTTATTCTTGAATCCCCTGTAGAACTGATCAGTCCCACAGCTTATAAAAATAGATGCAACAGGTGTTAGTTTGAAGACTTCATGTTAAGGGCACTCATGAAAAGTTTATGGTCAGTGAAACCTGGAGGAGAAATCAGGATTACTGTGGAAAAAATTCTGCCCTGCTATACTAGAGAACATCTGGAGCCATTGACCAGGGGAATTTAAATCTACATCTCAAAAGCTTTGCATATCTGATCACCATTCCTGCTATCTCTGTCTAAATAGCCTCATGCTGGCAACCTGACCTATTTAGTTGGTGGCTGCTCCTGTTCTCTACATCTCATTTCCTTCTGTTCTCCATGTCTCATTTCTTTCAGGGTAATGAAGATGAGTGTTTTTATCTGATTTTCTCTTGATTTCCTTCTTTAATCTGATGTGTTTCCTGTGTTTCCTTTGGGTACATCAACCTAAATTGCAGCCCTTTAAGATAACCAAAGACAAGTTGCTGCCTGGAGACTGACCAGCCAGGCTGCAGCACGGGGGTGTGAACATTATGCAAAGAACAAGATATGGAGCTGAGAGTGGGATTTCACAGCTGCTGTGAGGAATTGGATGACTGTGAACCATTAGGGTTGCAGTAAGGTTTGGCACCCTTACTCTTCCTGGCCGCCTTTGAAGAAGGCTCAGCAGAAAGCTGGAATCTTGCATGAAGCAAGAGACAAGGTTACTCCCACAGGAGTGAGTACTGCTCACTGCTATTGCAGTAGCTGAGCTGGATGCTGTGGAAGGATCCCCAGGCGCAACTCTCGTGATCCTATATAAGGATATAAGGGAACATAAGGAAAAATTAGGAGAATTTCAGGCATTGTCAGAAGATATTATCGAAGTGTTGAAGATCTGTCCAAATCTGTACAGGCAAATCAGCTAGAAAGGTAACTGTACTTGGGGAGACTTGTACATGTTTATACAGAAAGCTTGGTCAACAGAAGCTGGCTTCCCTATGTATTGCTAGGGCAGCAAATAGGAAATTCTGCCCCACTTTGGGAGCACTATGGCACTTGGGAAGCAAGTGCCAGTTAATTAACATGTTTGGCCCAAAGACAGGCACTGCCAGACCTGTTCTACCCAACATCTTCAGCAATAGTTCTTGATTTACTATGGAATTGTTTTACCTTCAAAGTACATTTACACTGTCAGAGTGATGAGAGAGGGCTCTGATCTCAACAAAATAAGCTGCAGAATTAGGGGCTTCAGCAATACGCCTTGTCCTAAGGGTACCACAGTTTTCCTTTGCCATCTGCTGCAAAGACAGTGCAGGAGGGTGAGCAGGCAGCGATGAAGCTCTGCACCCTGCTGTACCCAAGTGCCCTGGGAAGGTGTCCCACACAGCTGCTTACTCACATTTAACATCCTTACACAATAACAGCATTGTAACAATGTGCTGCTTTCTTCTTGTTTGTAAGTATGCAAGAGTTGCTTTGATAAGTAAAAACCCTACCTTAAAATGGTTTCATTTCGACTTTGAAAAGAGTTGAACTGCCTTGAAATACAGCATTTTTTTTTGCCAAATGCACCTACTGAGAGGAGCACGAGAAGGCTGGGCAAGAACAAACAGACCCCACAGATCTCTACCAAGGGTTTTTATAAGGCAGAGCAATATTAAGATTCTCCACAAGACCAGGACTCATATTACAGAAAACAGTTGTTTTAAAAAAACTTACTGATAGAACCTACATTAGAGATCTGCCAAAACACCCAGCCTTTTCCTTGATAACTGCACAAGAGACTCAAAAATACAGCCAGACAGAAGTTTCATTGTCAGAAATGTGCAAATAAAATCAAACTGTACAAGAAGAATTTCAGATACACCTAAAATGTTGCTGTTATTTTTGAACGCAGGTTAATTGGTGGTCTTGAGCCTTTCACTGCACTTAGGATCTTTCCCCGGAGGGAATTTTCTTTAACTGCAAGGACTCACTCTACCACATGTACTGGAAACAATGTGAGAAAAGGATTTCTTCCAGCAGTAAAAGCATTTCAGCAAGCACATTGATGAGGAATGTCTGGGATTTAAATACAGGGAAACCCATAGCTGACAGCCTGGAACAGAGGGAGATGTAACAAGGCAACTTAAAAAAAAAAAAAAAAAAGAAAAGGAAAAAAAGAGAGGAGTTAATTACAAACATGTGTAAAGCATAAGGCAAGAAAAAGAAAACAGAGAAAGAATGGCAAGGATCCCGTGGCAAAGTGACTGGTGGTGAGCTGTCATGCCCAAAGCCACAGGATGAGGCCCACAGCATTTATTGCTCACTGGAAGTAATTTTTCAAGTCAAGGAGCAATACTTCTCCAACATAAATGAAAAATTCCAGTCAGCAGAGGGTAACTGAAGCCCTCTTAAAACAAAAGTATCATTGAAGAGAGACTAATAAATCACCCAGTGACTAGATTTTTTCATTTGTAGTGAAGAACTCCTCTCTCAGACCTGGTCCCTGTGTCAAGCCCGTCCCTGTGGTATTAACAAAGCACTTCAGGATGTGTTTATCTTTACTCAGTACAAACTTCAGGGGGACCTAAGCACTTTGAATTGGGAGTCAGTACTTTGGCTAGGAGTTTTGACTTGCTGCTGGGACACTTAGCTGCTAGCCTGAGCCCTCCAGCCTCTCTTTGCCTGTATAAACCCATAGTAATTCCCTGCTTCTGCTTTCTGGATGCAGACTGGGAGAGAGGGAAAGAGCTTCTCTGGGTTCTTCTGCCTAAATCTGTGGTTAACCCCACTCCCAAGCACAGGCTTTTGCTCAAATGCTTTAGGTATAAAGGAAGTTTGGGCTCACACTCAAGGTACAGTGTAGCTGCACCCTCCGAAACTCTCTTCCCTTTTGCAGGCAGCAGTGCTGAGGTGAGCAGGATTCACCTGGGGATGGACATTTCCATGTTGCACTCTTGATTCCTTTTTGCAGGAATCAAGTGCTGATCTCTACACTCAGCCATCATCCCAATACAAATTTATCTCCAGATTTTGTCCAGGAAATGTTGAAATCGGGGCTGCCTCTAAATAGTTCAGGCAAAAATGCAAACACTGAACTTCTCTTGCTACAGTACATCTTCTCTCAGTTCTCTTTTGGCAGTGCAAGAAAGCACACCTAGTCCTGAATGTGGGTTGTGCTGTGAAGTCTGTAAGAACTTAGATTTATTTCATTGCTCTTCGGGAGGAGGAGAAGTTTTTGTTACGGTTACGTGAAAAAAATACGGTTACGTGAAAGGAACGATAAACAGCACTCCAAAAACTCTTTTTAATAGATGTGCTTCTTTTTATAGTTCAAATACTTTCACAAACAGGCATTTAGCTCTGTGTAACCATTTGAAACAGAAGCTCTGTTTAATTAATTTTATAGGTAAAGTAGTAAATTATACCAGTTCTAATGAATGTGAAATATTCAACCTAAGGAAACTGAAGAGCTTTGTGAAGGCAAGTGAAAGCAAATCAGGATCTGAACAAAGGACAAAGTAGTAGGGTTCTTGGATAGATTCAGCCTTTGCTCCAGCTGTTTGAGGTTTGGGGCAGACCTGGCTCATGAGCCACGATAAGCAGAGAGTCAGCACGTGTGCTGCAAGGGGCAGGTCCCTAAGATGTCATGTGAGACACATAATTCTCTGCCAAAAGTACTTGCAGATCATCCACGACAACAGCAAGATTATATGTGAGTAGTGATCTCCCAAACCAGATGAGAATGCAACCCTCACCCTACCCTTGCTGGTTCCTGTGGACTTTGGTGAAAATACACTAATTCTAGGCAGTTCAAACATGTGATTTCTGTCTTGCATTTATGGAGCTACCAGTGCTTCTGGAGCACTTAGTCGCAATGCTTAAAGTCCTTGATCTTACTGCTTGACCTGAACCAAAAACTATTTTTATGGGTTATATTTGACAAATAACACCACTATCTACTATAGGTATTCCTTACCCATACTAAAAGAATGGAGAGAAGAAATAGAAGATTCTTTGCCTTGGAAAGGTTTATAAACTAATAAAGCTCCCCAAACACTGGAAAATGTATCATGGGGCTGGAGGCTGGAAAGCAGCAGGTATCTATTCTGTTTGGTACTTCTTCACCTTTCCCTCTCCCTATCCCACACACACACTACTCCAATGACCATGGAAATCAATGGAGCAGGATCTATGTCCATAGGCCTTGGATCATATCACATGAAAGATGTGATTCTACAAGAGACAGGAGAGGATGCAGAAATACCTGAAAGTTAACATTATAAAAATGTCACAGGTGCCGTGGTTGCCACCAGCCACGTGGGCTGGTGGCTGTCTCTGCTGTGTGCCTCCGTGCTTTAGCACACCTCATCTGTGTCATTCCTTCTCTGTTCTTTGGTTGATCAGCTCCTTTGGGCAGGGGGTCTGGTGTCCATACAGTGGATGGAAGGAGCAGTGACACAAAGGGCAACTTAGCCTGCACCCTCACTTCCCACAGCTCCACAGCTAAGTTTTTCTCCATGTTGTTACCGGATAACCCAAATGTGCTTGGGTGATAATAAACGCTGAAAGGTCTGCAATGTGTCCCAGCCTGACTTAATCAAAGGAGGTTCTTCTGAACCCAGAGGGGGCCATGAGGAGTCACCCTGCTGTCTCTACAGCTGCTGTGGCTTTAAAACCACAGTGACTTAGGGAGGAGGTACAGGGCTTTTTCCAGTAGTGTCCCCCAACTGCAGTCACTGGGAGGCTGGGACATTCTTTTGGGATGCTGTAATGCAGTTTGATCACTGAATGCATTCAACTACAGAGGTATTTTGCATGGCTCTAAGAGGTTATTATCACCTCAGTTAATTATATGTAAGGATTCAGGCTCTGGCAAACCTTAATTATCCTTCCATCAATCTCAAGGTCACAAAAGCTTAGTAGGGCTATTTTTAGCAATACAAGTATCTCCTTTCTGAATGGAAAAGCTGCTTTCTCTCTTGCATATCTTATTTTTAAATGCTAAACACATTAGACAGAACCAAGAGGTTTTTTCCCCTCTTAGAAACCACCCTGAGAATGTGGAATCCTCAATGGATGTGCTAAGACCAATACCATCTTCAGACATGAATGTATGATGTTAGAAATCTGGTATGGGGATGAGGCAAAAAGTATCAGAATGGGGTGCTTGAAGCCTACATTTAATCCTAAAAAGTATGCCCTTGGGAGAGTGGTTTGGTGCCCAGAGCATTCCAGTGGACAGGTGCCTAAATAAATCTTCTCATCCAGCACCTGTTTGAACCTCTGGGCACTGGTGTTACACGCATGATGTAGGAATAACAACAGCTTCATTCACTCAGGGCACACATTCAGATCAATCAATGTCCCTTTTGTTTCTAGCTCTGAGGGCTGTGATGGCATCTCTGAGGGCACCAGCTGAACATGTACCAGGTAGCTGCTCTGCCTGAAACTCCAGGCAGCTGGAAACAACAGCGTGGAGAAGGCTGTCCCTCAGTGAAGAGCCTAATGGTGAGCACTGGGCTATCTACATTGTTAATCTTTTGAACAGAAATAGCTAATAAACATGCCCTGAGGCCCAGCCTCCTTCCTCAACACCACAAACCATATTTGTTTAATCCATAAATCATATAAACCAGTACCACCTCCTCTGATAACATTCTTATGCTGCTGTGTCCAGACCTTGAGAAGGGATCTTGAAAAAGGAAAGCCTCGCTCAGAATGGGAAGATTTGTTAGCTATTAGGTATTCTGGTAAGCAACTCTGATGCATTCAGAGGAAAGGAGAGGATTTTTTGAACTTGAGGTGTTGGAAATTATTGTTGGGTATATTACATATTTTCTGTGTGGCTTTGGGTGAAGTGCTTTGGCCTTGATTTTGTACCAGGAAAGAAAAGGGAGTGTAGCTACTGAGTTGAGTGGGATCTGGATCAGGACCCTTGTCACTCTGTAATTTTTAAGTTTCCCATCTGGGTGGAAATTTTCTTTTGACCACACTGTTTCAATTTACAGACTTTGCGCACTTGGAAGAGGTTGTCCAAGAGAAGCTTCCCAGGCTGAGCACACTAGAGGTAGTCTGCTGCCCTTCCCAGGTCTCTGGCTCACAGGCATACCACCTTGCAGGCTGGATCTCACTCCCTTGGAAGAGCATTTTGAGTTTCCAGGGCAGGGAACTACTTGTCAGTAAGGTTTTTTTGGCCTGAGTGACACCAAAGTGTGAACTATTCAAACTCACTCTGGGAGCTGCAAAGTTTTGGTTTTCCTGCCCCTGACAAGGGTGTCAATTCCTATGTTTAGATCATATCACTTCCAGTGCTCTTTCTAAAAAAGTAGCTCTTCAGTAGCTCTCATCTTAAGGCTTGGTTTTGCTTGTGACTTCAAATTTTTGCTTGTAAATCAATTAAAATCTAAGCATAATATTCTGTATCCCCCTGCTATGTATATTCAGTTGAGTAGTTTAGTAAAAAGGGAGAAACAAGGGGAAAAGAAAAAATTATCAGAACTTTGAAAGTCAGAGTAATAAAAAAATTCAAAAGTTTTAAGGTAACCCTGATTCTTTCTCCACTTGTTATGTTTTCCATCCTTACTCATAACTCTAGGATTCCATCCCAACCCCAACCTAAGCAGTATTGACAGGAAAGGATTATCCACTGGAATTTGACATATTTACATCCAGAGAGTGCCAAAGGAAAGTCTTTCTGAGTGGAACAAAGCCACCCTTATTTGAACTAGCTTCTTCCTCTAGAATTGCAAATGAACACCGGGGTGAGGCACAGGAGTTGTGTCATAAGTGTTTCCTCAAAACTATTTTTTTTTTTTCTAAACAGGATATGCAGTAAAATGAGAAATTGGTTGTTTGGCTTTTATTCCTCTCACAGTGAAACTGGAATCACGTGAGAAAAGATTTGTCCCCTTGATGCTAAGCACAGCATCTAGCAGCATCATCTTGGAAAAGATTTTGAGATGTACTATTCACAAATCCATGGCAGCCAAGGGAACACCTGCTCCATAAGCAAAAAAAAGCAGAGTTCAGGGATCTCTTTGTCTGAGGTCTAGCAAGCTACAACTGTGATGCTGTATTAACTCTGAATAGCTCTGGGGTTTGGTATTTGCATTATAAATGCAGGAATTACTGAGCTCTGCTCACATAAAGTTCTTTCACTTTCAGAGTGCATGAGCAAGCATTGACTCTGGAGAAATTACATTATATTGGGAGCTTGCAATGGATTGTATATTAGAGACTCTGGAGAGGTTTTGCTATGTGAGCAAGCAGAAAATACACTTCTTGCTTTGGTGTCCAAGGCAGAATTGCCCTTTGAGCATCCCTGGTCAGTGTTAGACTAAGTGGGTTCTTGCCAAAGGAATCACTTTTTTTGCTGTTTGGCCAGGATTTACAAATAGGTGTTCAAATAGTCCTGAGTGTAAATATTCTCTATTCATATGAACCAGCATCTCTGACATTGGTGAATATCTGCTCTTGGCTGGCGGAGGATGACAATGACTAAAATGCATGCACGAAGGCCAGGGTACGAGTACTCAGAGGAGCAACAGGGATTAGCAGCTCACAGTGCTAAGTATCACATAGAGCTCATATTAAACCCAAAAGAGCCACAGCTTCCCCCTCCATAAACACGTATAAACCAGGCAGGTAATGACACGACAAATGGGCCAGGGACGTTATTAGCTAAATGGCAAAACTGGGCAGATTAAGTGGTAGTTGCTTGTAGAATCAGCCCCGCAGTGGATGAAGGATTTTTCGGGGCAGTGGTAGCGCAGGAGAGCATTAAACAGGGCACACGGGCCGGTGCCACGGCGGGACCTGGGAAGGGGAGGCCGGGGCACCTGGCGCCGAGTGGGTGCGCCAGGCCAGGCATGTTCCCGGTCCCTGCCCCGGGAGGGAATTCCAGCGGCCCGGNTCAGCCTCGGGAGAGGAAAGGGTTCGGTCTTCCCTTCATTCCTCCTTCCCCTCCCGTCCTCCTTCCCCTCGTCGGTGTCTGAACAGGCCCGTTTGTTCAGTCTCTTCTCCTGGCACATCTCATCTCCCATCATCGCCATTGTTCTCTTGGAGAGTTGCTCCAGCCCAGACACTCCTTTCCTGCAGCGCTCTAAAGTGGACAGAGAGCACCTTGGCAGCGCCCAGCCAAGCAGAAGGGCCACACTGGGTGTTTTTTGGCTGCTTCGGTGTTTGTGCATCTCAGACAGACTTTTTTCCCGTAGTCATTTCACTTCTCTGCAGCTTTGTTTACAGTACCAGCTGAGCTATGTCAAAAAGGTAGTAAAACCACTAAATCACTAACACATGCTTTAATGAAACTTCCAACACACACGCATTTAGGCCACCAGATGCCCTTCTCGGCAATTTAGCTCGAGGCAGTGGTTGAATTCCCGCTGGGAGAAGTCTCTGCAGCAACCCAAGATTTATCTCCATCACATTTACCAGGACAGCTATTTGGGCAATGCCTTTCAAGAGTGATCAAGTCCACAGTGCCTCAGTGTAATGGTTTCTCCATTTATGAGAGCTGAAAATGAAGGCAAGCGTTAATGAACAGGGCCTATCAATACCTCATCAATCAGGTAGACAATTTATGTTGAAATTTGTTACTGTAACAGCATGTTACGGATGAACTACCAGTAGTATACAGGAACACTGACAACAGTCTGTCTTGCTTAAGACCTTCTCCATTGCTTTATTACAAAGTTGAAGAATGACAGTAAAGAGCAGCTCTAGGTCTGTATGTGCTCTGTGAGCATTTATGAGGAAATTAAGAAATGTTTGTATTGGATGAAAATGTCAAACCAGACATAAAAGCTGAGCCACCAGCCTGCCAAGGGATCCTTGTCTCTGTGCCTGCCTCCAGACATGTTACTATTTACAAAGAATTATTATTCTCATTTAGTGAAATAAATAATTTCAATAGCTTGCCATAAAAATTCAGTTACTAGAAGTGTAATTAGTAATTCTTTGTTTAATCTTTGAGATCAAATACAGCCCAGCTGCACTGCTGGCTGTACAGCCTAAGTTCCAGCATCATGCAGCTACTATAAAGTCACTGCGTGCTGTCAGCCATCTTGCTGCTAACAGGTTACATCAAGTATCTTTAGACAGAAGGGCTTGGGTGCTCACCTGCTTTGTCAAGCATACATAGTTTAATTTAAGAGTTATTACGTATTTCCGTGACTTTAGCCTCAAGAATTGCCAGGATATGATGATGCCTATACTCCTGAAATTACCCTTTCCCAAACTTTTGAAAGGCAGATACCCAGCGTGAGAATGGTATCATTTGATGGCCAGGCGTTTCCAAGCTAAGCAAAAGGAGCAGCCACTGTGGAAATATTACACAGGTTCTTTCTGCATATTATTTCTGTTCTACAAGCTTTGGGCATTGAGGAAGTCTTACTGAGGCCTTGCTGGCAGTGTCTGGCACAGAACTCATTCATGGCACAGATAAGGCATTTCACACCTCACGATCACTGTCTCGGGCTTCTAAGGCCACTGTTCAAGGCAACACCTTGATGTGACTCAAACCCTGCTTCCAAGAGTTGGCTTGTAACCACAGCGGGCAAGAGTGCCTTCACATTCCCCCATGGAAGCTGAGAACAAGTACAGGGCTGCAGCACATCTGGTGCTTCGCCAAGCCCTTCCCTGTACCCCACTGGAAGCACCCTGGGAAACACAACAATAAGCAAGCAGCAATCAAAAAAAAGGTGCAAAGAATATTCCAAATGTTTATTATGTATTAAAAATACTGCAAATAAGCCATACAGTTCATTTCACAGTAACCTAAACAACATTGTTCAAGAACTTGAGAAGTCAACAAAGAACAGTGCAGTTCCAACAGTGACAACAGTTACCTTAATGCCATTGCTCCCTCTTTGTCAGCAATTCTTTCTTGTTTACAGTGGGAACAACACTGGATATGGTTCCGTATCTTATTTACCTAGGAGAACTCCTTTTCACCTGTGCTGTTCCCATTTCTGGGAGATGCTATTTCTAGGAATTTTTCATCTAACACAGTCAAGGATCTGTCTGGTCCAGGCTGAGGTGGGCATGATGCCCATGGCCTATTTCCAAGGTATCCATGTGCAGGCTTCTTTACCAATTATTTGGATAAAGTTCAAAAGTAAACTTGAAAAGGAGGGATATTTAAAATCCTTTCCAAAAAGACAGAAAACCAAAAGAAGCTCCACAAGAAAGTGGTTTTAAAAAGACCATCTGCAGAATCATGACACTTTTTCCTCACTCTCCTAGAGTGGGTCTCCTAGAAGGATCCTTTGCTACCAATGCCCCAGCCAGACACCTGGTGACAACAACAGGACAAGAATCAGGCACCAAGTCCTGAATACATAACAAAAGTTCAGGTCACTGTCAGCTGTGTGAAAACTTGGAAATGTATATGCCATAGAAGCAATTCTGCTGATTTCATGGTGATTTTCCCTCTTGTGTGTTTTGGAGTGTATTATTGCTGTTGTTAGCATGCTTCTTATATATGGAACACAACAGGTGCAATTTTGGTCCTTCTCTTTCCTCAAATTTGTGATAATTTTACAGAAAAATTCCATATCAAAGACCAAATTGGATCTTTCCAAGAAAGACACAGCCTAAACTCATAAACAATCTAAAAGTATGACAAAAATATTACTGTACCTCTTGAAATTAATCCCATCCTTCAGATGTCCCTTCTAAGCACTGATCTTCTGCACCAGCAGCTGAAGATGCTGGCAAAGAAGCCTGTGATCACGAAGAATGAATCTCTCCAGCCATGTGGTGGAACACCTCTTAGGCCTTAGCCCCAGGCAGTGCCACTTACCTAAGACGTTGTTAGTTCCTTGGTACAGATTAAGGTCTCACAGAAACACTCTACAGCTCAGCTGACCCTTGGTAAACTGACCACACGTCTGAGTCCCAAACTGCGGAAACAGATGAGGTGCTCCACACCTGCTCCACTCTTAAGTTCACCACAGTGAACAGTTTAAGACAGAGTATAGTTTTTTATTTCTTAAACCAAAACATACCAGTAAAATCCTCTGTGAGTGCAGCAGTATGCTTTGGGTACCAGAAGAGCTGTAGCCCTTCTGTGTGGGATACCTAGTGTCAGTGTGAAACACCTTCATGCCATTAAATATGTGCCCATGCTAATGAGGCGGTAGTGCCTTAGTTACACCACTGCACTTACAGTGATATAACTTCATAGAGAAGATGAGCCCTTAAGAAACTCAACCCCAAACTAAACTCATGTCTCCTTAAAACAAAATTCAGGGGAAAGAAAAAACCAAACAACAAAAACTCCAAAAACACTACACAGAAAAGAAGTAAAGGAAATAAGCAGAACTGTCTCTATTATTAAAGTATTCTTATTCTCTTCGGAGGTATCAAATTGCTTTTAAAAAGAGTAAAAAATGGGGCATACAAAAGCTATTCTCCTTAACCCATTATCTGCCCAAGAGCACCGCTGCCTAAACTTTTTCATGTATTTTTTCTACTTTCACAAACAACCTTTCCAAATCATTCCTCAGGTCATCTATTGAGCTTTTCACAGACTCCAAGTTGTTCTCATTATTTTCAATTTTCACTGAATAGGCGACTAAACTATCCACTGCAGTTCTTATCATTTTCAAATCGGAATCAACCTGGCTAACAGAAGATCTCAGTTCATCTACAGAGCCTTCCATAGAAGAAAATTTTTCAAGGTAGCCTTGAGAATCTGCTTGACCTGCCTGAAGATTTCCTTGATCCAACAAAGTACTAATTTGCTTCTGGACATCCTGGAGAGCACCAGAGGATGGCAAGTCACTGATGCTTCTCCTTAAGTTTTCCATGTCATTGTACAGCGAAGTCTGTGCTTCACCAAGATTTTTCAGAACATCTGTGACTGAAGTTATGTCTGTATTTGAGAGTCCCTGGAGAGTGGTAATGCTTTGTTCTAGGGTATTGAGCTTATTCTCATACTCTGCCTCCTTAGAAAGGAAGGACTCCAACTTTTCACTGTTTTGAGCAGCAACAGACGTTAGAGACTCTAGGCTGTCTTCTATGTGCCTCAGTCGAGACTCCAGTCCTTCACTGTTCTTCCCAAAAGTTTCTAATGCTTTTCTGAAGAGTTCATTATCTTCCCATTTGTTGAGGCTGGCTTTAACTTGCAGTAAATCTTCATCAAGTCTTTTAATGTCACTAGGGAGATGCATAATAGAATCCTCAGCTCTCAGAACTTTCTCTTGTAAAGCTTTTAATGAAAGGTGTTCAGTGTCTGCAGCCTCTTTGAACTTCTCATGTTCTTGTTTGAGGTTGACTAACTCTTTCACTTCAGTGTACACATCAGACTCCATGGAGTCTATTGTACTCTTCAAGGTCTCTATGTCCTTTTCTTTCATTTTCATAGATGCTTGCATCTCATCAAAAGCATCTTTTAGCACCTTAATTTCATGTTTATATACATCTGCCTGTTCTAGTGAACCAACTTTTGCTTTCATATTGTTGATTTCATCTTGGCTCCTTTGCTGGACTTCAGTGAATACAGCAATGTTATCATTTATAGACTTGGTTAGCTCTGTTAGTCTCTCTTCCACTGTGTTTTCCAGAGATGTGAAGTCTCGTTCCCTTGCATCCTTCACCATGTGAATGCCGTCAGACAAGTCTTTCAAAATTTCATTTTGCAGCTTCTGAAGCACTTCACTGATCCGGTTTATTTCACTCTCCCCTTGTTTAACAGCCTTCTCGCTAACCTCCTGCTTCTGCTGCACAATTTTCATCATGGATTCAAATTCTCCAAATGTGGTTTGAAGAGAACGTACCTAGGCCAGAAATACACATGGTTAATACCAGTAATTTCACCCTTTTTGTCCAAGATCCTTATAGCCCTTGTTACCAAATGAAATAATTACCTTGCAATCCTTCATGCCCCATAGCTGAAGTGACCATGTGGCATTAAGATCCGGGGGGCACAAAAACCCCAGCATTTAAAGCTTTACAGGTCTATAGTACATACACCTTCTGTTAAAGAGTCCTTGGTCTCACTGACTTGCCACTGATGATCCAGGAAAGCTGTGGCAGTGAAAAAGGAACCCAGGTGTCCAGAGTCTGCATGCAGACCCCCTGAACCATCCCTCCCCTATACGAGTCCTGGTTCTAAAGACCACAAGTCCATAAGGGAGAAAACAGAGGGGGCAAAAAAAACCAACCAAAATAACATCTACCACGAGCTTCTGAATACAGAAAAGCCAGGATTAGATTTTATCAGGAAGAATACCAAAGACCAATTCCTGACCATGAAAAAGAAGTTTTGTGGTAGACAAGAAAGAATGACAGGAAAAAATTTGGGGGAAAGGAGAGCTGGCATGGGCTGAGAAATGCGAGTAGTAATCGTGAGATTTTGCTGCTCCTAGACACCAATGGAAACACGAGAGATTTTTTTCGTTAACTATTTTTTAAGATTAGAAAAAATTAGAAAGTCTTTACTGTTCTAAATAGTTAGCAGCTTGTTTTTCCCACTCCTGCATTCACCCACACGCTCGCAGTGAGCAGGGCGCATGCATGTACACACAGAGAACAAAAGCACAGCAGCTGCCAAGGGCCTGCCTTGCATCTAGCTCAAGTTAACAGAAAGTTCCTACCACTGCATCAGGTAGGCTATTAAACTTCCCAATTACAAAAACTATCTTTACAACTGGTTTTAGTAGCAGCCAGAGGGAAAAGGTCAAGGGGTGAGGGGCTACCACGTTCATTTACTCTCACATTTAAAGGTCAGATCCAGGCCAGGGAAGCACACATTACTTAATTTTGAGGCCAAGCAGAGCATCAATCTTAAGACTGTGGAGAAACCTTTTTGTGCATGTGTGGGCTGTACCTTCTTAAACTTTGTAAAGCAATGTAAGAATTCCCACTGGCTGCAAGAGGAATCCATCACACAGAAAATACCTCAAGGCTTTGGCAGGATGGCAAGTGCTGAGTAATGCACGTTTGCCTTGCCTCAAACTACTTCCTGTATCTGAGGGGTATATTAATCAGCCATGCCACATGGGCTGCCATGTTTACTGATTAGATACACAGCTGGAGGGGTGGTTTTATTTTATAAATAGAAAGAGTATATTTTATATGGTTTTAGAAAGAAATACAGAGAGGTGCTTTTTTTTTTCTTTTCAACTGAAGCAGGCTCCAGTAGTTCCCTGACTGACTCTGAACCCAGAAATTATTTTCAAAAGACCTAACAGACGTTCTAATTAGAAATTATTTCTATGTATTTTTGCAAATCCCTGGCCAAATCCTCCTCAGTTTTCACGAAAGTCTACACTGTAAGGATTGTGGAGTTTGGCTATGAGACTTGCCCTTGCTCCAAGAGATCCCTGCAGTTTGAAGAATACCCATAAAGATGACTTCTTTTCCCCCTCTTCAGCAAAAAGGTTTCTAATGACTTTACATTCCCTACACTTGTATTCTCTATCGCTCCCATAGGAAATTAGAAATGAGCTAAGGGGAAAGGGTGGAGAAGGTAATACTGCCATACACATTGCAGCTGGGCACCAGTCATTAGACCGACTTACCAACCTCATTTTTATTACATCTTAGCTGTCATTCATTCTGATTATTTCCACAGAGGGCAGAAAGCTTTTTCTGTATCACTATAAATGGAGGTCAGAAATCTAACAGGATAACACAGGAAAGTTCTCCTCCCTCTCCTATTACAGTGACACATTTCAACCAAATCACCAAATTCATATTTGCAAGTAATTATCTTTTTAGTCTAAGAAATCAGAAACAGCCAGAACTCTCCAGAGGCCTGGGTCTCTGTGACTATATGACTGACAGAGATTGATCCCCCCTCACACAGTCGAAGTACTTTATACCTGCTCCTCCACTGCATTCAGGCAATGCTCATGGTGTAAACTGAAGCTATTCCCCATCTGGGCCAGCCACTTGAAGATCAGAGAGCTCTGATATAATAAAATGGACTGGGGTCTTCAAATTATACCAGCTTCTAATCTGATTTGTCCTAACCAAGAGCCACCAGGGCTCAAAGCAATACCCTTGCACAAGAAGGGGAAAAACTCACAGGTTCAAAGCAGTTGGTTTGTGCGTGGACCTACATGTGGACTTTGCCTTTTTGACATACATGGCTGGTAAGATTTGAAGCCATAGCCCTTGAAAGATTTAACATCACAAATAGTACATAAAAATGTATCTTCAGCCAATGACTACTGTTTTCTCTAACTGGTCATACTATCTTGTGTTTAAACACCAAATGACCTTGGCCTCTCTGAGAATGGTGCTATGTTAAAGACTAAACTTCCACATCATTTCCTTTCTCCTCGTTGTGTAAAGCAGATGAGTTTATATAATGCTTACTCCTGACCGAAGCTCTCTGCAGTCAAAGATGAAGGGCAAAGCCACACAACAGCAGCCTTTGCTGATGGCACTCTGCAAGTACAACGCAGGATCCTACACCTTTGTAAAGCAATGAAATACAGCCTGCTCTCCTCTCCCTCAAGTACATTCCTGTGTCACCAAACCACAGCAACCGAAGCTGTCGAGGGTTACATCGAAACCCTGTGATCTCTTTCCCCCACCTTTACTTCTTGCAGCCATCAGCTATACACAGACAAGTAAGTTTCAGTTGTCTTTGAAACCAACTATTTATAAACTTCTGTTATATGCTCCTCTCCTAGAATATGTAACACATACTTATGATTTTCTGCAATGATGTGGAGATGAGAGGCAGCAAATTGTACCCATTCCTTTGACTGGAAGGGCTTATACATTGCACATACATCTGAGTTCTACACTCATGTATTGTAGTTTTACATCTTGCCATTGCAGTTTCTTCCTTCTTACAAACAGTCTATAAAAATGGCTTAAAAATCAGTAAAAAACAACAACCTTTGCTAGTTCAAATCACTCTCCTGTCATCAGTGAGGAAAACCCACAGGATTTATAATTAGCTTTAGAAACAGCACTATAGCCCTGAAGGTTACAACTCTTCTCCCCCGCTGATGTGAATTTTCCTTTTCCTTCTTGTTGTATGGGACAGGAAACACCAAGACTGACAATATAATCTCCACATGTGCAGGCCACTGTGTTTCTGGAAGCAACACTGAACAACCAGAAGATCTCCGCTAGTGCCTGTCCCCCCATTGGCAGCCCAGGCCCAAGCTCGTGGTGAATACAGGGAATCTGAATGGTCTGCCATGCAGAAAGCAGTCAAGCTGAGACAAGAACTTCCTTTTCTTTTATCTGACTCAGTCATAACTTTACATACTGTCTTCCAACCAATTTACCTACTCCTGGGAGATTAGCTTAATTGTATGTTGATGATATGCAAACACAGATGCAATTTTTAAAGGTTTTAGGCACCCTAGGACGTATCCAAGTGGACAGTGCTATTTGTGAAACTATACCTGGGAGGCTAATAAGGGCCCAAATGAAAAAAAAGTTAGGGAAACGAGCCTTTATTTCACTTCACTTGAGCCACATCCTGTGCCAACAACTTCACAGCTTTTCCATGGCCCTGGACTGCCTTGGACACTGCGAGTCTCACTCCCTTGGCCAGAGACTGCAGCAGGAACGTGGGAGGCAGGGTACAGCAGCAGTGTTTCTGGCACAGGCTCTGTTGTTCGGTGAAGCTGACACGGGTTTTCTTTTTTCTAGAGTGTGGGGACGCTGAGGCAGGATCCTGCCCCATTCTGACAGCGCTGCCACCCCGTGTCCCTTGACGTGCACACCTGCCCACTTGACAGGCAGCGACGAGCAGCTCGTCTGCCCCGCTAGTGATGTGCGGGCCTTGAAGATACAGAATTATGGGCAGCAGGCTCCTTCGGAACGGCAGGTCTGCACCGCTGCAGCGTGCGGGCTGCATTCCATAAAATGGCTTCAGGCACAGGCCCTGGAAAAGCGAGCTGGGGGCTGCGGCCACCGCCGCGGGGTCTCGTCCCGCCCCGTCCCGCCCAGCTCTACGCTGCCTGGCAGGGATTTCTCGCTGCTCTGGGGCCACGTTTGCAGGCATGGGGAATGCCGCGGCCCTGACTCCATCTGCCCCTCTAATGCCATGAAAGCATCTTTGAGGGAGCACGGAACAGGAGGGGAAAGCAACGGGACACGTTCGCTTTCCCGAAAGCCAGGCCATCCGACAGCTGCACAGCTCTTTATTTAAGGGGCGAACGCCCGCGTCCGCCCTCCTGCACGGGCGGCTGCTGCCCCCGCCCCGCCGAGCAGCACCGAGCGCCCCGACGGTCCCCAGCCCGGCCTCCCGCCCCCGGCGTCGCGCTACCTTCTGCACCACGGTGTCCAGGGTGGCGGCCAGCTCCTGTCGCTGCCGGCCGGAGGCCTCCACCTCCCGGGCGCTCCGCCCGACCTCCTCCTGCAGTTGCAGCACGTACCAGCCGGCGGGCAGGGCGGCGACCAGGACCACCGCGGCGCCCAGCAGCAGCGCCCAGCCGCGGCGGGGGCCGGCGCCGGAGCGGCCCCCCCCGCCGGCCCTGCCGCCCCG
>VXAZ01002496.1:233565-255714 GCA_013399875.1 Gymnorhina tibicen
GTGGGCGAGGGAGAGAGGGAGGGAGGATGGAGGGAAGGCGGAGGCGCCGGCCCGGGCCGCGCCACGCTCCCCGCCCCGCCCCGGCCCCCGCCCCGGGGAGCCGCCACGCACACGGGGATGGGCTCCGTCCCTGCCGGGGGGCAGACGTGGCGCACAGGGCTCGGCCCCGTTCCCAGGGGAGCAGTGGGACCGGGAAGCGGCGGGCGGGGAGGAGGGGAAGTCCCGGCCCCGCGATGACAGACCCTCTCCCGACCCGGCGCGGGGGTCTCGAAGCGGGGAGCGCTCTCCACCCTCGCAGCCTTCGGCGCCGGGCGTCCCCCACAACCCAGCCCGGTCCTTGTGCCAGTTTTTAGCCCCGCGCGTAGTTTTGGTGGCAGAACGTGGCGGGATTCTGTCTCATGCAACTTCTGTTTTGCTTGGTTGTGATTCTGACTGGAATGACTGCAGCAAGCTCCGGAGTGACTTGGGAGAAAGGCGTGGAGAAAAAGTTAATTTCTCCATCCGCAACCCCTCTCTTCACCCCGTTTCTAGTGCGTGTAGAGCAGAGACTTGGCATCGGGCTGGTCCCTGGGAACCCAACAGCTGCTGCCCTGGCTGGCAGGAGCGCTTCTGGCCCCAGGCAAGCCCCTGTCAGGTCACGAAAGGCTTCGTCCGAGACGGAGAGACCGGGAGCTCAGCACCGAGTCTGCCCGCGGAGCCTTTCCGTTCCGAGCATGCTCCTTTGCCTCCCCACGCCGACACGGGCCCGCTGCCTTCATCTTCCCCAGGGAGCGAGTCCCGGCACAGGACAGGAAAGGAAAGGCTGAGTAGGCCTTCCCCTGTGCCGCGGGCTCCAGCTGGAGCTTGGGGCACTGAATGTATCTGTTTCTCTATTTGATTACAGCAATAAATTAAATCAAGTTCTGTCTTGGAAGACGTTTTCTTTTCCTGGTCTTCCCTTTGATTACAGTATGTTCTTCTTCTTTTACATCTACATATATATATATGTATGTATGTATAATAAATTTTAGGTTGAGAATTCTGTAGAAACAGTGAGTCTTAAAGTTAGCAGGATCACAGCCCCTGATGTCAGCCCGGCAAATACAGTTCCACCTCTGCCAGGGCTTAGGATGAACTGAACTGTTCGGTCTATACATGGTGTTCTAGTGAGTAACTACTAGAATGGGTGATAAGAGGAGAATTGATAGTGAATTGTCTCAGGCATTTTGTCAGCACAATTGTGTCAAATGCACAGACCTGAGAGGATGTTGGAGTGACTGCAGGTTATGGGCACCACAACAGAACTTATTGCCCTGACCCTAAGAAGTAACAGAGAGCTTGCATGGGGTCAGGAGGTTGTCTTGAATACATCCCAGAAGTGGCTGAAGGGTATGAGGCGGCTTGCACTAAAACAGATGAGGAACCCTCAGAATAATGTCTTCCTCAATACCATGAGAGTAGAAATCTTCAGCAGCAAACAAAGCACCCTGGGAAAGCTAAAATAACAGTTTCCACAGTGAAGATCTAGCCACAGCCTTAATTGTCTCACACTTTATGAGAAGGGGATATCAGATTTCTATTTAGGAAGGGCCTAAAAAGGCTAGGATTTGTAGCAGTAGCCTAGGACCCAGGATTTTAGCTCTGAAGCTCTTTATTTCAGAGTTTACTATAAGAACTGAGCCATATGGACTTTACCAGGGAGAATAGTCCAGGGGATCATTCAAGTATCAAGGGATGTAAATCTATTTCAGGGAGTAAGGCATCGTATGTAACTGTCATACTATTTCTCCTTCTTTCGCTTGGTAGTGACAAGGAAAATGTTAGCAATGTACTACCTAAAGCTTTTTCTCGCCATGGAACCAATTCAAGCTATTCCTGACCAAGAGTACCATTCTACAAATAGCTTTTTGTTGTATTTGACACAGTGGGTCAAATTCTTTATTTCCTTTGTAGAGAAAGACCAATTACTAGTGCTGAGGGGAGTGTGCATTAGGAATTTGCTGAGGGGGTAAAGTTGCTAGACACTGCAGACTGGTGTGGTTGGGGAAGCTACTGATGTACCGTTTTCTCTCAGAAGTGTCAATATTCTGCTTTGCCTTTGTGTGAATTTGAAGACAAATACTTCAGTGGAGAGAAGCAGCAACCCTGCTTGCCTCTGACAAGACTTATTTTTCCTTGGAATATAGGAAACTCCACAGAAGAACAAGCTGAGAAAGTGTCCTTACACCTGCCTTGTAGTCTTTGTGTCTTGCCCTTGAGCCTATTATCAAATCTGGGCCTGATGATCTCAGTCAACTCAGAGTCTTAACATCCATCTGTTAGCACTAAAGCCAGTCTGCCTGGCTCAGTTATTAGGATTAGGGAAAAATATCTTGTGACTTTAAGTTATGTTCTCAACTTAGTTGTCATGGGACCTGGCATAAACTATAGCATGCCTTGCCCTTTCCCTCTCCTCCCACGCTAACCATGAGTTAGCCATATACTGGGACATTTCAGACCTGCGGGGTCAAATGCAGCTACACATCTTATCCACTCAGTAGCTGCCTTGCTGGATAAAGCAGAGCATTAATTGTAGGCTTTGCTGTCTTCTCCAGTTTTACTGGTAACAGTAAGGAAGGTTACGAACCAACTTGCTGCAAAGACTGAGGATGAACTAGTCCTTCATTTCAATTAACAGTGCTTCTGTAGTGAAAGGCCAAGAATTCAAGTCAACTTGAGACACTAGTCAAAATTCCAAATGTGTACCTTTGTTGTGGTTGAACTCCATCCAGGAACTAAGCACCACACAGCTGCTCTCTCTCACCTGCCATGTCCCCAGTGGGATGAGGGAGAGAATCAGAAGGGTAAAAGTGAGAAAACTTGTGGGTTGAGATAAAAGCAGTTTAATAATTGAAACAAAATAATATTAAATTGTAATAAAAATGAAAATAACAAAGAGAGGTAAATAAAACCCAAGAAAGACAAGTGATGCAAATGAAAAAAATTGCTCACCAGCAACTGACTGATGGTCAGCCAGTCCCCAAGCTGTGCCCCACCACCAACCTTCCTGCAGTTTTATTGCTGACCATGACACCATATGGTATGGAATATCCTTCAGGTCAGTGGGGTCATCTGTCCTGGCTGTGTCCTCTCCCAGCTTCTTGTGCACCTTCCTGCTGGCTGCTGAGGTGGGGTGAGAAGCAGAAAAGGCCTTGACTCAGCGTAAGCACCACTCACCAGTAACTAAAGCATCCCTGTGTTATCAACACTGTTTTCAGCCCAAATCCACCAGCTTTTGACATCCACCAGCTACTAGGAAAAAAGTTAACTCTATCCCAGCCAAATCCAGGACATACGTGCATGTGCTATATAAGACACAAGGACATTGATCTTCTTAATTGAGCAGAACAAATTTAAAGGCTGTACAATTATTTTCCTGGCTGACACTGGGGACATCCAGAAAATGAGAAAGGAGAGGCATTTCTCAGTGGAGAAAATCTCTCCAGTAGGTAACCTACTTCAAGATCCATATAGTGGCCTATAGCTTCAGTGCCTCTGGATCAGGGAAGAATTGAAACCAAAAAGAAGGTTAAGTGCTGAGTACTGCAGTACTCAGTCTAACTTATTCTTAGCTTTTGGACCAGAATCTCAAAGCATGTCCTTGGTGCCTCAGCTACACATACAGATGTACATCTCTGATAAGGTAGAGAGATACATAGATAGATAGATAGATAGATAGAGCAAGCCATGCACTTAAAAATGGTCTCCAAAAGCGCTGGTGTGCTTGTGAGAGAAGGACACTGCTATAGCTGAAAAACAAAATTGCTTTAAAGCCATCCCTTTCTGGAATCCCATCTCTTACGCCATGATTTAGGTGGTATCCCTGAGATACTTTCCCCCCTGAAGTTATCCTTCATATCAGTATTTAGAAGCTACTTTACTTGGTGAGGCTGAGGCATCCCTTTCCCTCCCCATGAGCAGCATGGGTTTCCACAATTGGCAGTCCACACAGACACAAAATGGACCCCGAATCACTGGCCCTGGTGTTTTTGCAAGTACTCTTTGTGCAGTGTTAGCTGCTTAATAATAAAAAGTGTCAGCAGCCATTACAGCAAGAACTTGTGTTTTCCCCATATTTCAGATGGCGTCTAAGCAAAAATGTATGTAAAAAATAATAATAAATAATATCCTTGGAAGTGATAACAGTTCTGTACAAAGCAGCTCGTCTGTATATCATCACAGTCTTCTCCAAAGCCCTTTTGAGCCTCTTTCAGACTGTCATTGCCATGTGACATGCACAAAGTGGGGCAAAGTAGTGCAAATACAGTTATTTAAAACATCGTCTTCTTTATAGAAGCTATCGGATTAGGCTGTTGGACTTAATCCCATTTAATGTCTCTGAAGGCCAGGCTCAGAGCGGCAGGGCTGACAGGTGCTCTGCATCCCTGCAAGCAAGCGCTCCCTCTCCAAGCCGGGCACTTGGCACTTGCCTAGCCAAACTCCGTTCCCTGCTTCGAGCCCTTGATTGTATAGCAGAGGTTAACGGGACCTACAGTGGGTTTTGGTCTACTCGAATACAATACCTATTCTGTGTAGTTCACCACGTGTGCTAAAGGTTATCTGCAGGAAGGGGAGCTGTGTCTTCACGACCGGCAAGGCTGGAGTTAGTGAGCTCTTGCCTCAGAGATGACTGCCGGTGTTTTGCCCTCCCTGCTTCCTGGTGGGTGAGGCAGTGGTGGCACGTAGCTCCTGTGACGGGAAGAGGTGATGGCCCTGACAGGTACTGCTGGCCCAGTGGGTGCGTGAAGCTGCCGAGTGCATGAGGTCAATACAGCAATAAGCAAAACATTTATAATGATAGTGCTGCACTGCCCCATGCTGCGTTCCTCAGTGAGCGCTCAGCCGGCCTCCGGACACCACAGCCATGAGCGAGACGGGTGACTAAACTCGGCACGGTCCCGTGGCTCCCCCGAAGCTGAGGTGGCGGGGGTAGCAGTGGGGGGCGTGGAGGGGTGCCTCACTACCCCCCATCGAGAGAGTAAGGGAACCAGGGCAGGAAAGCTCCCTCTGCAGCGCAGTGCACAAAGGCGGGCACACACGACCTGAGGCGCTACCCCGTGCCCGGCGGAGCACAGGCACCCTGCCCGTACTCCCCGGCTCTGCGGGGTCGGTGTTCCCGTCCCTGAGGCGGCCCGGGGGCGGGGCGGGGGCGGTGCCAGCCCGGACGGACGGGGCCCTTCCGTAAACACCACCCAGCCCGTCCCCCGGCCTACCCCCCGCACGCTGGCACGGCCCATTGCCAGCGCGGGGGAGTCCGCCGAAGCGTCTTCCCGTGTCGCCTCATCTTTCTCCACGCTTAGTGCCCGGTCGCAGGCGGAATGAGGAGATACGGGCAGCTTCTACGGGGATAAGCGGAGGCTGGCCCAAGGGCCTCGGATAACTCGCCGCTGGCAGGCAGGAAAAGGTGATGCGCCTCCCCCCCTCCACCGTCAAGAGATGGACGTGCCCGAGGAAGACACTAATAGTCCGGGCTGGGTCTTTAAATCTGGGGGGGTTGTGTGTGACCCCGGCGAGCAGCGCGCAGGACGGTGAGGGGCAGCGGTGAGTGACCGACTGGGGACAGCGGGGCAGGGCTGGGCAGGGCTGCGCCGGCCGGCGGAGTTGACACGCGGCGGGGTGTCCGGGCACGCACCGGCGATGAGCCGTGGGGTGAGTCCGGGTCAGCGCTGGCTCGGGGGCTGCCACCGTGCTGTGCGGTGCGGGTGGCAGTGAGGTGGTGGACTGGCCCGTCGCTCTGCTGCCCCGGTGGGGCACCTACTGCAGCAGGTGGGTTTCGCAGTTCCTGCGCTGGGTCCATAGTGCTCCTCTTGCCCGGTGTCTCCTGGGCTTTTGCCATCCCTTAGTGTCCGCCAGGACGATCCGCCCTGACGGGCGCAGCCTCAGGGTCCCCCCGCTGCAGCCCCGCTCAGCAGGGCAGGGGGACCCCGACACCTCGCCGGGGCATGGGGGCCGGGGCGCTTAGGGGCGGGTGCCCGGGCTCGCCTTCTCTGAGGCTGACAGGGAACGTTCCCTTCTTGCTTCTCCCCCGGCCTCCCTCCCCCCGGGCCCGTCCTTGGAAACGCTGTTTGTTTTGGTCGGCGACTGCCAAACTCCTGCCTTTGCTAACTGTTAAAAACATGGGGCCGGGGGAGGAGACAGGCAGCGAAACAGATGGAGGAAGAGGAGGAGCCGCCGGCTCCCCTCGGTGTCGCTCCCCCGGCGGGGGAGGGGAGCGGGCAGGGCGTCCCCGGGCTCGCTTCGGGGGCCGCGGCCCCTCGTCCCATCACCGACCTGTCCGGGCGGAGGTCGCTCCCGCGGCAGCGCTCGGGGCACTCGGCCGCATCTCACTCTCGCCGATACAGTTTTTTAAGCCTTCACGAAGAGAAGTGTCTGTTCAAAGGATAGAGCTGTGGAACTAGAAAGCTAAAGGGGAGAAATGTCGTCTGTAAGCTGTGAAAAATGAGGCGGGAGGAAATGCCAGTAACTCTTAACAAAGGCTCTTTTCTGTTCTCGTGTCGTGAGTGCTGGCAGAGGTGGAGTCAGTGAAAGGGAAACTGGAGACCAAATGTGATTCAGTCGGTGCCAGCTTGAAGATAGTAAGAATGTGAGCCCAGCAGAATAAACAAAGTTAAGACCTTCATAGTGGTAAAACTGGACAGAGCACTCATAAGTCTCTGTGTCCATGCACACTCCTTTGAACGAAGCAGGGCTGTGGAGAATTTTCCTTGAAGATGGTATCTGAAGAAAAAAAACTCCCTCCTCCCCCCAGGTGCTTCGTAAAATAACTTCTAAAGCAAACCTTCAGGAATAAAAAGTGTTTGTGTCTTCTAAAACTAACTTGATCTTGCAGTCTTGATAAGTTCTAAATGAAGAATCCAGTTGGGTGATGTGGTAACTGATTAAGAGGAAGATGCCTCTAAGCATCTACAGTTTTGTATTTATTTTCTTTTTATGAAAAAGACTAATCCCCAACTGTCTAAATAGCAGAAATGTGAGAATTTATTTCTTCATTGTTAAATTAGCTAGAATCTTGGGGTTGGTACATTGAGAAGATACTTTTAGCTTGGTCTCCCATAGAGTTTATCCTTAAAAAACCCTACGAATAGTACTGATTGAAAGAAAGCAAGTGGTGTGAAAAAGCCCACTGTGATGCTGTCCAACCTAATATAAATGTAAACGTGGGTAGTCTTTAATGCAGCAGAGTAAATAAAGCAGGTTGTAACCCCAGGCTGACCCTTTAGTAGAACAGTTTGGATATTAATCTGTGTATTAAAACAACAGACTAATACATAATATCTAATGAGCAAATAAAAAAATAACAAGATGGTATTGTTTATCCAATATGGTGAATTACAAAGAGTTCTTGCAAGGCTAAAGGGCTTTTTGAAATATTTTTATGTGGCCATTATAGTCATTTAAAGTTCTATATGAACTTGGCCATTAGTTATTAATGAGAACTTCTGTGCTATCTACAAAAGTGTAAGGAAAATCAGCTCTTCCAGTGAATGCCATAAAGCAAGGACTAAGTGACTCAGTTGTCTATTGTTGTAACTAATTAGAAATGCCGTTTTTGGTTTGTACTTATCTTTCATATACTCAATGACTGTACTTTGGCCTAAGTGTTTTAGATGGCACCTGCAGGTTCTGCTTGTATATTCATGTATGTTTAGTTTGATGTGTTTATCTTTTAAACTCGGAAATTAGCAATAATGTTCTGAATCTGCAGAGTACACCCATTCTTGCTTCCCATTGAGTTTGAAGCATTCTACCAGGAAATGTATTTAGTGTGGCAAAAGATTGCAGTGGTTTTTTTGTGTGTCATCTCCTGTTGTGGTGTTGAAACTTCTTGCTTAAATTAAGCCTTCTGAAGCACTCTTCCGACAGCTCTGCTGTATGTATGTGTGGGTATACTGTAGGAGCAGGTATGGTCTTGATACATCAAAATGTCATGGGCCTCTTTGAAGTGCAAGTATTTATTGCCAAAAGATCCTTTCCTGGGACTAGTGCTTGAGGACCTAATGTATATGGACTTCTAATTCTACCTTAACCACTTGATCTTCTTGGCAATCAAGATCGGGGTGGAAAATGGCAGTGCTAAGTTGCCTTCGTGGCTGGTTTAGTGCGTTTCTCAGGAGCACCTTGCAAACCTGAATATTTATAAACATTATCATACCTTGAGGTGAGAGGAAGTTCATGAAATGATGATGTGCAAATTATGTGAGAATATTGGGGTTTTTAATGATCATTTACCTTCTTCCATGTTCTTAACACCTGAACTGAAGCAGTAGATGCACCTTGAAGTGCCCAGAGTCAGCAAGCGATTTGCAAAGCTTTGGGCCACTACACTGCTAACAACGTTAATCAAATCCTTTGATGGACCACGTGCTGCAACATTAATCTTTTGGAGGTTAGTTATTTGTATGTAAATAAAAAGGGTTTATACAAGATTAAAGCCTGGAAATACAGTGTTCTTATATTGATCAAAAATAATTAGTTGGAGGGTAATAAAAACTTCACGGGCTGTGTACAGTGTCACTGTTATTTAAATGAGCAGTTCGACATGAAGAACCTCGAGTATGTTCTACAACTAGGTTTCTGGTTAGCACTAACTTTGAGATCTGTAACACAGATTTTAATCGAAGAAATAGTTTGTCTCTTCTCTAGCATTAGCTAGTGACTCATTTCTAATTGTAACTTAAATATAATTTCCAGGCCAAAATATCTCTGCATTTTGGGTTTTTTAGGTTCTCTTGCAACTCTGTCTTGCTTAGTCAATACTGTTTTAAATACTTGCTTGTTAGAAATTATAAAATTGCTGTTTTAATAAAGTTATGATGCTCAGAATCACAGGTAATGCTGCAAGTCTTGAATGCATGACTTCTATGTTCTAGTCAGGTGTCTCTCACTGGCTTCTCCAGTAACGTGATAAACTGGTAGCTGTGTTCTTGCTAATGTGACCAATTCTTTTCACAAAAAAACCCCAGCATAAAGTATGACATAAATAAGGTACTCAAGTGCCTCCTCTTTTCTCTTGGGAGAGGAGGAAGAGTACACTTAAGAAATGTTCATCGTCTCAATTAACAGGGAAGTGCTCATCAGTGTAGTAGCTCATCAAGTTATAATGGTGTATTCAGGATGAGTTGGTGCCCAGAAAATCAAATGCTTTAAGCTGTAACTAGGTGCCAGCATAAAGAAATCTTCGTTTTCACTACCTTTTGTCTGTCCCAGGACCCCACGATATGTTGATTCACATACGTACAGACACAGATCATCCTTTTATTGCCAAAAGTGGCTTTTTTCCAAGTTCAGCAGTTGCAAAGTGTGGTATTCCCTGCCTACTGAAGTTGATGTGGTTTAATCGTAAATGAAGTTATATTAGTTAAATTTGCTGATGGAAGCCATCGCTGGCTACGTCTCTTTATAAAGTCCACTAAGAATGCTTCATGGACATAATCAGAGATAGACAGCTACTTTTGGTATTTGGGCCAAATTCCTTTGGTAGTAATTACAGCTGACTTCAGCCTCTCATTTTAATACTATTATGAACGTATTTTTCACTTCCTGTCATGCAGCTGTTAATCATCTGTATCACACTATGCAGCTGTCCACATTTTCTGCAATTGCAGATTATCTGCCCAGGAGGCAGTTTCTTTACATGGAAACACTGTGAAGTACAACACTTCTCAGTGGAGGTTGTTGTCTGTACTAAACAGAATGTTGAAGGCTCAGAGTTGCCATTTGACTTAAACCAGAAAACCTATCCAGCTTCACCCCTAGGAGGAGTGGTTTTTGGGTCTGTGCCATTACTGATCTGATTCTGAGCACAGACCCAGCTAAAGCAGCAGGCCAGACTTTCAGCTACACCCTGTCAGAAATGTAATATTCTGAATTACTTGCCTGTTCTCCCCCTGCAACTTCTGTGTTTGCTTCACAGTCATTACATTTGGTGCAGCCTTGGTGGAAGGAAACTCATTGCTAAACACCACTGCTTGGTGAAATCAGGTGGGGGATGGTAACATCATGAGATGCCTTTATGGACATTGAAAACTACCAAAATTCTTGCAACAAGCAGCTTCAGGAGTTCCTGTGGGTAGTCTTTCACTTTTTAAAATAGAACCAATTTAGGCACTGTTTCCAGCATAATCATTAAGGTATAAAACAGCTGAAGGTACAAAGCTTTCCTACAGAACAGGTATAGTTTATTGATAACTATATGATTCTGCATGTCAAGCCAGATACTTTCCTTTGCTTTTCCTGTTTAGGAAAGGCAACTACTTGGTCTTCTTTCACAACATAATGATCAGTAGCTGACTTTTGAGAAACAAACAAAAAACGTAATTGCTGGTTTTATGGGAATTGTGTTTGTCTTTCCAGGTCTTGTTTACTGTGTTATCAAGTAACAACAAGGTAAAGGGAATCAGAATGCCTCTCAATGATGACCAGAATAGTGACTCAGATTCTTCACGCCTCTCGGAAAGCACAGCTTCTTCCAGCGACTCGGAATATTCAAGGCAGAGCTTTAACAGTGATTCTTCAAGCAAACCCAGCTCCCCAGCGTGTAAGCCTATTTCAGCCTTCCCTGCATTGTGCATGGACCAATAAGGCTAACTTACCTTGTTTCTCTTTGCTGTTGTGGGTAGAACCTGGGATTCTGAGTCTGTTTAAGAGTATTAAGAGAGATCACTCTGCTGTGAAGCAGTGCATCTCCTGTGTGTGGAACACCAGCAGCAGCTGTATCCATGGGGGTCTCCCTGTGCTCTCCTTCCCTTCAGAAAGTGTAAGAAAAGTGTGTCACCATGGTCTTCCTAACCTTGACATTGATAGCAGCCTCCCACTCAACCAGATATGCCTTTGTGCGAAGGGTGGCTTTCTTCTGTTTGATCCTTGCACTTAAAAATTAATTCTGTAACTTACAGATTTGTAATACTATATCAAGTTACATGTAATTAATCTCAAATTCACATTTTTCTTTCATAGATATTAGAATCAAACAGAAAACGCACATTTGCACAAGGAAGATAATTTGAGTAATGATAAATAAAACCTTGGTTGAGATGTGGTTCATGTGTATCTAAGCATTTGCAGACCATGCATACTTCTTTACATCTATGTAAATGAAGTCTTACATTAAAACAACTTTGTTAGTGGAGCTGCAGTTGGCAGCTGGCTCTTTGTCTTTCTTTGTTACCAGTCTTCCAAATACTAAATTAAATGATAGAATTTGAGGATTTAGAAACTTTGGGAATTTGCTCTCCAATGTAGAGTTTGTTTTGTTGTTACTACTAACTCATAAAAAAAATGAGTATAACTTACATTCCACAGCAGATGAAAGATCTGCTGATCATAAGTGGGGGGTGGTTTGCAACTCAGTAACTTCAGAACCTTTTTAACAGGCAATAGAGCCATCATGTGCTCAGAATGATAATGGACATCTGGTATCTCTTACTGCCCATGCTTTTGGTTGGGTGGCTTTGACAGAACAGTTAGTAGGAAATCTGTGGAATGAAAGATCCCATTCTAAAGGAAAAAAGATACCTTAGTTCTGATGCGGAAATAGCAAAATGCTCCTCAAAATGTTTTGAGGCTTGTGTGGTATTTCCCCACAAACACACCCACCCCTGATAAGCTGGGAGTTTCCTGAGTTAGTGTTTTAAGAAGATATAAAGACTTGGTAATCTCGGGTTGTTTCTTCCAGAGTACTAGAGTCCAATTAGCAAGCAGTAAAATTTCTAGGGTAGTATTTTCAATTGCACTTATCAGCTATAGATATTTGCCTTGAACTGATCTCGTTTGTTCCAGCAGCAAGCCCTCCCAAAGTTATCACATTTGATGAACTGATGGCAGCTACAAGAAATCTGTCAAACTGGACTCTAGCTCATGAAATTGCTGTAAATGCAAATTTTTGCATAAAACATGAAGACTACCCACAAAACAGGTAAGAGCCTGAATTTTGCAAAAAGCAGCCCTGGTGTTGGAAAGAGAGGAGAAATGAATGGAGCAGTCTAGACCATGTTTTGGGAGCTGATGATCCACCACCCAAGAAAGATGTGGTTGCAGGGCATAATACCTGGGGAGGTGTGTTTCCCAACAAGCGATCAGTCTCATCTAAAACAGTTACAAGGATGAAAGCCAGTTGGGAGTCTTTTCTGTATCTAATTGACTTACCCCACAGCTTTGCAGGCACAGTGAAACAAATTGTACACAAGGCATTTTGGGATCATTTAGAATCTGAACTGAATGAAGATCCTCCAGAATACGAACATGCTATCAAGCTCTTTGAGGAAATTAAGGAGGTAATGTTCTTCCTTCTCTGTATTGTTTTGTCAGCTTAGCTCTAAGAGCCCCTTAGTTCACTGAAGGGTCTGCTTAACTTAGTTGAGCCAACACCTTCTCTAGTTCTTCATTTTATAATATGAAGCCATGATTATTCAGAACTGAAAATAGATGTCTATTTGTAGTATATTTATATTAACCAGTAATATGGCCACAAACACACAGTGGCACGTTGACTCAGCTTTCACTGCACAGTGATCAGTTGAAAGTCATCTCTTTTCCCAAAGCTTGACATCTCTACTAGCCTGTTTCCAGAACCACACTGTGAGCTTAGGGCATGAACAGGAGTATAAACATGACTGTACCTGCCTGCTTAGACTTCATTGTTTGATTATTGCACAGGTGAGTATACAAACCTTCAATCCTGGCACAATAGTAAGTCTTTCAGAATTTTAAGTTAGTAAATGTTTGTTTTACAGGGTAGCCTCCCAGCTTTTGAAGGAGTCTAGTTGTTGACTTGATTTTTGTTTTACTGGCTTTGAGCATTTTTGCAGAACTGTACTGGGCTTTTTTTTTTTTCAACAGTCCTTTTTTCTCTACTACCTTTGATAATGTTCAGTCTTAAAATGTCTGGTTATAATGTCAGCTATATACACCTGACATTAATATTAAAATTTCACTTAAGTGTGTTTACTAAGTGGTTTGGTTTTTATTGATGAACTTTTCCCCTTTTTTCCCCCTCTTAATTTAGATTCTTCTTTCCTTCCTGACTCCTGGAGCAAACAGGATTCACAATCAAATTTGTGAAGTTCTAGATACGGATCTTATAAGGCAGCAGGCAGAACATAATGCTGTTGATATTCCTGGGCTAGCTAACTATATCATCAACACTATGGGAAAGTTGTGTGCTCCAGTAAGAGACAACGATATAAAACAGTTAAAAGCAACTGACAATATTGTAGAGTTACTGAGGTTGGTATTTGAGTGTGGTTTTTAGAGAAAAAAAAACCTCTTCTCTGAAAGTGTACTGGGCAATAGAAAAGGGGGAAGGGTAAAGGAAGTCTAAAATTGTGTCAGTTTGCATAACACCTGTTCTCAAACTATAGGAAAACTTACTGAAGCATTAAAGGGGAAGGGCGCTGACACACTGGCCAGATTGTGTATCTTACTTCGTAATTAAATGGGTAGGATACCTAGATGGAACCAGGCAGCTCTGAATGTCTAAGACAACAACTCTTGCAATAATCTGTGTTTCAGAAGCCTTTTTCTGTCTTGTTCATTTCTTACAGAGTGTAAGCAGCAGACTTGTACTGTTCCCTCTTTAATTGTTAGTTGCATGCTTCTTCTGGAAGGCCAAACTTTGGATTTAAAAGCTCTTTAGTTAAGATCTTATTACTTGAACTTGAGCAAAATATTTGCCTAACGGGGCAGAAAACAGTGCTGCCTAGGTACACTGAAATATTAACAGTAAATGGTAGTTGTTCTACTGTTCATATACAGGGATCAAAGCAACTAGGTCAGAAGGATTGTTTCTCTTAACGCAATCAGTGACCAAAAAGTTAAAATCTGTTCATTTAGGCTGAAATGCACCAATTCATGTAGTTCTTGAAAAACTTACTGTTACAGGGCTGTAGCATTTAGTGATGCTACGTTAGTCCTGTTCTCTCTAACTTAGACCAAGCCTTTATATACACTACTCCTTCAAGTATTCCAGATGATACGTAACATATCTGTTACTCTGAAATACCAGTGAAGGAACTGACGTCTCCCAGAATTGAAATTAACGTGATAATGTACATGTACTGTACATGCGCTGGTGAAAATCAATACAATAAATTAAACTGTGAAATTTTAAATTCCTCCTTTCAGACAAATATTCCATGTTTTGGACCTGATGAAAGTGGATATGGCAAATTACACAATTAAAAGCCTTAGACCATACCTCTGGCATAACTTGGTGGACTACGAAAGAACAAAATTCCAGGAAATTCTTGAAGAAACACCAAGTATGTACCATTTTATATTTAAATTAAACTTTTTTTAAAAAAGAAGATTTAATATTTAAATTTAAATACATGCTGTGAAAAATCTGTAAGTTGCAGTTAACTTAGAGGAAAACTTCAATTTCTTGTCTGTATCTAAGTAATGGATAAAGTTTTTTGACAAGCAAGCTATCACTGGATGATTGCTTAACTTGCTATCAAGTTTGTCTGTCTGTGATTTGGGGCACTTTCAGACAAACTTTTATTTGCCAAATCAGTTGGTGTCTGAAAAACAAACAAGTGGTGACTCTTGCTGTCGGGATGCAGAAGCCCTACATAAGATGAGACTTTTCTCTCGTGTGTGGAACAGTTCTGTTGTTAGTGTGAAGTAAACATGTAAAACCAGTTAGTGTGCCTGAAAGCTGGAAGTGGTAAGATCAATTTTTTAATAAACAAAAGGCAGGCTCTGAACAAAATTTCTTAGATGATGCAAAGTCAACTTGATCCACTATTACAGGTTTTGTGTAATTTGGTTAAACAGCATTCAGAAATATATCCTCCAAGAAGAATAAGTAAGCTTGCTAACATCTGGAGCAGGGGCTTCTAAAATACGAGCCCTGAGCCACTGATAGGGCCTGCAATGTTCATGTATGCAGACTGAGGAAAAACTCTTACTACAACAAATCAAATGTTTTAATCTTCCTTCACCTCTACTTTTCAGTCTCGGGCCCCAACTGATGAGCGGCGTCTCCGAAAAAGGGAAAACAATCCTTTGGGAACTCAAACTTTGAGACTTTTATTGCCTAAAAATCTTGTCTGAAATCTAACAATTTGTGGCTGGGTTTGTACAAACTAGGTAGAATTTCAAGGTGATCAGTGGAAGAAAGGGAGTGAGGGAATTAAAGTGTCAAGACTCAGCTGTCCACTATGTTTAAGTCTTCAGAAGTTGAATTTCTTACGTATACAAACTTTTTGTCAAGGTAGCTCTTACTTTGATGAAGGCATGCAGTAAATCTGTGCTGTTTGAAATGCTTAGGTGCCCTGAATCTCACAACAGAATGGATAAAGGAATCGATAGAAGATGAATTGTCATCTATTTCTGATGAGTCTTCATCATCCCCTGGTGCTGATAGTAGTTCAAAACCCATTATTAGTCCTACACTGGTGCTAAACAATGGCTACTTGAAATTGTTACAATGGGATTATTGTAAAACAATTCCAGAGGTAAGAAGTGTATTTTGGTGTCTTCAGATTACCAGCTATATATATATGTATCAAATCATTGGTGTGATATAATAATCCTGCTGTTGATGACAGTAAGTGAATATTCTCTTGCACTCCTTAAGTTTCTGCTCAGTAAATTCGAAATTTGGAGATTATATTCTAGTCCAGTTCCTGAAATTTGAGATGGGCAAATCAACAACCAGAAAAGAACAAGGTAAAGGTTGTTCGCTGTCTTTCCAGTCGTAGCTCACCAGCTCCACCCTAAGAGCAGTCCTGGCTGTGGTCAAAGGCTGGGCCTTGTACTGACAGTACTTGGCGTTTTATATCTTTAAAAGAACTGACTCTAGCATCCTGTTTTCCTAACAGCAGCAGCAATTGGTGGGATCATTCTTTAGAACAGAATCAGTAAAAACTTGAAGGCCTCTAAAGTAGGTATTTACCCTTTGTCAGTGCATGTAAATTATTGCTTCAAGAATCAGTGTTCAGTTCTTCCCTCCCAACTCCTGATTACCAACCTCTGCAACTTTCCATAAAGCCAGTGTGAAATTTGCCATTGGTCAGGGCTAAAATTTGCATTTCCAGGGAGGGCCTTAGCTACATGTAGGGTGGCCTGGCAGAGAATTTGCTAAATACATGGGGATGCTCTTGGTGTTCTCAGTCAGTGGACAGAAGGGAAACCACTTCCTTACCTTTCCATGAACAGTTTTGAGTAAGAACCACACAGAGGTATCCTCTGGTGGATCTAGCTTGCTGTACTATGAAATTGCTACCAACTACAGCTGGATATTAATGCCCCTGTGCTGCTCAGGATGAACTCTTTCTAACCTAAAATTAACTCCAGCTACATCTTGCTGTGGGAGTTACTTACGTTCTTGGTATGATCAGCTGGCTTTTTGCCTGGAGCGGGTTATGTATCACTTGCAGAACCTGCTCTGGTGGTTGAACTGGTGGTTGTCAAGCACAGTTGTTCATCATTATCCATCAGTTACAAATCTTGGCATTTTTTCAAAAGACAGCCAAATCCAGAAGACTGTTCTGTCTGTAACTTGGTCATTAAAATGTTCTCTGGGTCCTCTGAGCATTCCACATCATGGGCTGAATTGTTGGTTGCAGATTTGTCAGCAGTGATGAGGAGTAAGATGCAATGTCCTCAGTTTCCTCATTACTTTTCTTCCCACCACAGGCTTACTTCTGGTACTTGTAACATAATGCCACTTCATGCTATACTACATCTTTAGGGTATTTCAGTTGCTGTCTCTTCTGGCTTTGTGTATTTGTGATTAAAAATAGTAATGCTTCATGACTATATCCTAGATCTGTCCTTTTCCTATCTCTCTGCCTCCTTATTCCTAAACTAGTATTATTGTTTCAATTCTAGACTCTAATAACAGATGAAGTTCGTCTCCAGGAGCTGAGAGAAAAGCTCAATCAATTAAAAATCATAGCTTGTGTTTCTCTCATAACAAACAACATGGTCGGTGCAGCAATTGTAGATATGCCTGATTTTGCTGACCAGCTGAAAAGGATCTCCCTTCCTCTTCTTGAAGGCATGAACAAGAAGTAAGACTTTTTTTAAAAAAATTTTTTTACTCCTTTTTTCTTTTGACAGGAAACAGTTGGAAACAATTCTAGTGTCATAGCCAATGCTTGTTATTAATAGGGACATACCAAATTTGAATCACCTATATATTTCCTTTATAATACAAGGCCACTATGTTACACATGTATTTTCAAAGCTAGATTTTAATGAAATCTCATCTCGATGTCAGTGTACAGATTTTGGAGCCTAATGAAGTAAAGTTCATTCATACACTCCAATACTGCAGAGACTGTGGCAATACATTCACTGAATCATCGTGCCAGCTGCTTCAAACTTGTTGTAGGTAGTTCAAGTTACTTGGCTGCCTGTTTGTGCGGCTGCTTGTACTACAAGCAATTCTGATGTATGTGACTGTCTTTTTTAAAAGAATTTTCCACTCTGCTTTTTCTCGTGAAATGCTATGCATGTGGCCCAGAAAAACACCTAGGCACAAGGATAAAGTGAACTGGTATCACTGCTGCACACTTGAAATTACTTTTCCCATTTGAATCACAATTAGGTCCTTACTTTATCTTCCACATAGAGATTTTCCTGTATCTGTAGATTTACGCAAACCTGCAGCAAAAGATGAAAACTTTCTGAAATTCTCTCATTGCAGAAACCAGGTTGAAAATAAAAGGGAAAGGAGACAAGTGAGGGCACTTTACAACCTATGGTACAGAAACTGCAGAATTTAATGCTTTTCTGTTTCTTCCAGAAGTTTTGACTTGAAGGAGGCTCTGAATGCTATTGGTGTCCAGATTTGCAGCACAGTGAACAACTCTCTAAGTGAAAGAGGTCTTCCCGCTATTAGTGAAGAAATGCAGAATAATTTAATGGGTCAAATCGCTCATATTGTTGAGAAAAATAATCCTGTCTGTTCTTTGATTGGTTAGTAAGATACTACCTAATTGTCCTATTGTATGTGTCTGTTTATAAACTTATTCCTAGCAAGCTTAATCAGCTGTCCAATTACCTTGTAAAAGCATTTTCTTACTGCAGTAAAGTAGTGGCTCAACTAAGACTAAGGAAATGTTGTTTACTTAGAGATGGTGTTCTTGGTATGCTGCAGAGCATGATTAGTCACAACTAGAAATAATTCTGAAAGTGCTTATAGAGACAAGCCTAGGCAGCCTAGTATTTTAGAGAAGAATTTAGAAAAATGAGTGCTCTTCAGTCTCCTTTGTGTCTGTTCTGGGTTTAAACCTAGTGGGGTCTTTTTTTCCTTTGAGTCTACTTCGTATTAGTTAATGTAATTTGTTGCAGTGGGTTTATGCTGTGTCCACCTTGCGGCAGCCAATTTAAGAAGCTTAAAGAAGTATTGTTTCCCACCCCAACACAGTCTTGGGAAAGAGTTGTTGCGTACACTGTTGAATTTTTTTGCTGTGTTGATGTGCAGGGTGCTTACAAAGTGACCATGGCTTCATCTTGGGTTTACATTTGTTCTGAGTATAGTTTATATTCCATTTCAGACAAACGAATCCAGCTCTTCATGAGAAGCTTGCTTGCTCTTCCAAGTTTTCAGAAGTGTATGCCTGCTATGCCAGGAGGCCTTTCTGTGATTCAGACAGAGATGGAGTTGCTTGGATCTCAGTATGCAAGCATTGTAAACTTCAATAAAAAAGTGTATGGACCATTCTATGCAAACATACTTAGAAAACTGCTTTTCCCTGAGGCAGCAATGGAGAAAACAGAAGCAGAAACATCTAGCAATTAAAAAATGTACCCTTTTCTTAATCTTCCAAGACAGTGGGGAAGTCACATCACTAAGAACAGCCTACTCCAGTGACTGTTGATGGAAAAAGGTCTTGTAAAATGTATACAGATAGTTTCTGAAATTCACTGTAAAGAAATTAATGTCAAGGTCATATATATATATTTTAATAGAAAAATACTTGTTTAATGGATTTTCACTTGTAATAGCCAGCCAGAATTATTAATTTTAATAGCAAACATTTATTATGACTCACAGTGGGAAAGAGCTGGCAATGTACTTACTGTTTTGCCACCATCGAAACAATGTTATTTTTCAACTCAAAATATATTGACATATAGCAGTGCATATTATGAAATGACAAACAACTGTAGATAAAATGTACTATGCTTACATTGTATTTTTGTAGAGTAACATCTCAGACAACAATTATGTTTCTGAAAATACTTTGAAGAAAAAAGTATAGCATAACTGCTTTAGTAACCAAACCCAGGTTCATCCTAGGCCAAGTTCAGGTACTCCTGCAATTGCTGGACCCAGAACTTTGTCTCTGTTACATTAAGGAATGCCAGTGTTATAAGCTGTTTGCAGGATAGCAGTTACAGAAGCAGCATTCACCACTTCAAGTAGGAATCATTCAGAACTTCTCAACTGTAGTTGAGATTAACAATAAACACCTAAGAAACATGGTGTTGGGGGGGGTGGAGTAAATTTCTGTATATAATGTTTATAAGCATTTTGTTTATTCAGTGGAGGTCGTACAGATCTTTGATACGTGTATGTACTGATCTTTGATCTTAATGGGTGGGTATTAAGTATTTTTAAGTTAGGTCTTTCTAACCTTTATTCCCAAAAGCACTTAAGACTGACCTTACAATGTACCACAGAACAGCTACCCCTTTCATGCCTTCATCCAACAGAATGTAAGGTTTTCACAAGGTATGCTTAGGCCTGAAAGCAAGAACCCAAGTAATTAGTTGGTTTTGAAAATATGATTAAATTTTGCTTTTTCACGGAGTCTGTGAGAAATGCTCCCGTTTTCCTCAAATACCTTTGGACTGGGCCCCAATACTTAGTTCCCATTTAAGGCATTGGGAATCTTGCACACAGAAAATGAATAGGATTGAAATTGAGAAATGTGGAAGTGAACTTCTTTTAAGTTTACACAGGCTTTACTTTGCATATTTCAGATTACTGGGATTAGATAGTGCTGGAATACATATTATAGACATGTTCTTGTCTATTAAATTGAATAATTTACTTGAAAGTGATTTTTAATATATTACCATATAATACTCCTTTTAAGATGTCATATATAGAAAATCTCAGTGTGGTACAAGTTAGAGCTTGTTTTTAATATTTTATATTACAATCTATTTTTTATGAAGAGACAAAAATAATCTGTAAAAGCTTAATGTGTCACACAAATTCTTTATGTACATTACTGTGTCTATTATAAAGGTCTAAAAAAACCTGGGCATTATTAGCACTGTGGTTTTGTAGTCCATTTCTACAGGATTCTGTACCCTTTATAGCAAAGGAAATTACTTCTATTCAGTTGTTCTTCAGTGTCCAAGGACTTGGTCACATGTACATGTTAAGGAAAACTTTCTTCGAAATGCCTTTTTAGAGAAATTTCTCTAGTGCACTTCTGTTCTATCCCTTGTAAAAACATTGCACAAAATAAAGATGAACACATATTTTAAAGGGAACTGTTTCCTGGAAAACCTGAGATAAAGGAACTCTTAGACTGTAATAACTGTGCCACTAGGTAAGCCAGGCTTGCTCAGATGAATATGAAATTTTGGTAGGCAATCCAAAATCATTAAGAGAATGCATTTCAAAAGCAGGTAGGAGGCTTGAATCTTAGTGATTTGCTACATCTTTAGGAATACCTACGTGATTTTGAGCTTCAGCCAAAAGAGGATTTTATGAACATTTGAAGGTGATTGCTAACATGATTATGAACTTTTTATTGTAATATTTTATATGCATTCTATTGTACAAATAAATATCAAACTATGGCTTTTTAATGAACTGGGAAAACTGTCATATTAGTTTTTACCAGTAAATACTCAAAAGACAGCATTTATTGGGGGGAGGGAGGGGTGGTGATTAAGATGACTTGCAAAGGGCATTTTATAGCATGGCCTGTATTTCAAGTGATTGTTTAACGTGTTTTAATTTTATGTTTCAAACATGGACATTGCATCTGTTTAATGTCATGTGTTGCACGCTGTTCATGCTACTGTGGCTGAAATGCACTTGCCTCTACTCTGAAGTCGTCCTTGTGAAACAAGATGCCATTCTGTAGCAGCTTTGTTTAAAAACAAATATTTGAGGGTTTGTATGTATTAAATCTTGTTTGTGGTACCATCAGTGGTGAAAACTCATTGATACAAACTTTATTAAATGCAATGGATTGTCAAATGCCAAAGATAAATGACTCCGCTATGTTGTGACCGTTTTTCTGTTACTTCTCAGGAGCAGCTCCGCTGTAGTGACTTTAACCCAGCTGTACAAATAATATTCAAAACATTTGCTTGCTTAAATCTGACTTCTTGGAAGAAGGATGTATTGGGTTTGCATGGCAGGCTACAGCGGTGGCTTCTGTGAGAAGCTGCTTCAAGCTTCCCCCTGTGTCCGACAGAGGACTTGCATGGATTAAACAGGGATTGCCACGTATTAAAAAAATTCTCCACTGCCTGTGCGCTTTAGGCAGGAAAACAAATGGAAGCAGTCTGAAATGTTAGTCCTCTTTAGGGTTAGGGGCCTTAGTGTCCAGGATGGGTGGAGCCCAGACCCAACCCCGTGCGTGTTATTCATGCGGAAAGAGCCACAGCAGACATGCGTAGCTACTGTTTACACTCTCTCTTTTAAAACTTACCAATTATTCATGTATATATATATAGATATCTATATATGTATATCCCCAAAACTTACTGCCACAGGAGTCTGCAGAGATCACAAGTGCTTATTGTTTCGTCTTGAACTGGGGCAGATGAGTAGCTCCCCATTTGACTCGGGTTTTGGTGTCTCTGTAGCACCGACCCTTATAAAGGAAAACAAAGTTGCAGGTGATTCAGCTACAGCATCCAAGATCAGAAGGCAGCATTAATAATAAAAATGCTAAAAGCTTATGCCCCGCGTTGCTTTACACGCTAAAACTGCAGGAAAGCCGTTTAAAGCCCAACCGCTCCGTGTCCCTGCCGCCTCCCGGCCCCCGACTGCGGCGGCGGGGGGCGGCGACCGGCTCGGGGATGTAGGAGGGACACCCGGGCACTGCCGGGTCCGCAGTGCCCCGGGAGGAGCGGGCTGCAGGGCCCGGCCCGCCCTCAGCGGCGCCCGGGCTGCGCGGGGCCGGAACCTTCGGGCGCCGC
>VXAZ01002496.1:255765-486568 GCA_013399875.1 Gymnorhina tibicen
GGGGTGTGGGTGTGGGGGGCGGGGGAGGGGGGGGGTTGTCTGGTCCGAGCTGACCCTGGGCAGCCCCTCATGAACCCGGGCTCGGTCTCCTGAGGTGCCGTCCCGTTCCCAGTCTCTGCCCGGCCTGTGTCCCGCACACAGAGTCACAGAATGGTCTGGGGTGGAAGGGACCTTACAGCTCATGTCTTTCCAACCCCCCTGCCATGCCAGGGACACCTTCTGCTACACCAGCTTGCCCAGTGCCCCATCCAGCCTGGCCTTGAAATATTTACTTAAGATTAAAATCATTAGTCTCATCCCTAGGTCTTCAGTTTAATTGCATTGCTATTTAACAGATTAAATCCCCCTTTTTAGACATAACGTTTGAATCATAAGAACCTGAAATCAACTGCTCTTCAGCTTTCCAGACTGTAAACACTACTGCATATAAACCACAGGGGACCAGTAGTAAAAGCTACACCGTACTGCATGTGTCTCTTTTTACTGCGTTAGCTTTGCCATTATTAGAAGTTAAATTGGGATCGCAAGCAAGATTAGTAGATTAACAAACAACAGCAGTGAAGGCTGAAAACCAAGAGCACCATCAACATTTCTGTGGATATAAGAAAGCTAATGACTTTTTACAGGGTTTTTTGGTTATTCATTTTGTAGTATTTTTAAATGCTAGTAGATGAAGAAGCGTATGAGCACTGGGTCCACTCATCCGAAGTAAGAGCATTTTATCTCTAGCCAAAGATACATGCAATCTTTTGCACTGCTATAGTGGGGGAAAGTGGGGCTGATGTAAAGAGATGTTCCCTGTGATCATTGAAGATTAGAAATAGGGGAAAATTTGTAGGAACCTTGATATATTTAGCACTTGTCAGTACTTTTGCAAATCTTTGTAGGATTTAGCGTCCTGGTGTTACAGGGACTTGTGTCTACAAGTGCTGCTCCCAGGACTGAGGTTCTTGCATGTATTTTGTAAAGTAAAAGTTTCAGAAAATCTTCCCTTTCTAGGAATATAATTTACAGTGTTAACGAACAGACGTTAGTTGATATTAAATGAGGACATGGTAGTAAGGAATTTTCTAAGAAAAATATATTTTCACATAAGTTGTGCTTAGGAAAGGCAGTGTGCCATTGCATCCTGAGTAAATACTGCACATATGGTTTACTAAGATGATCCAGGTCATTTTTATCCACCTCTGTTGGATTTAGACAGTCTTTTTTTTTTTTTTTCTAAATAGATCTGATTTAAAATAATATTAGTGTTTAAAAAACAACAATAATAATAAAAGATGCAGACAAAAAAGCTCAAACATCTTAGATGTTTGTTTATCCTTGGAATGATATTTCAAAACTGGTTTTTGTTTTCAGGAAAAATGGAGACTTCTTCCAGCATTTCTGAAGGTTAGTGCTACACACTCATTTCATGGTGTGAATACTTCTTCTCCTTTCTAACTTTACATTCCCTTCTTCTAGCTTTTGCTGTTTTCCGGAATACCTGTCCTCACTTTTCTGTGGATTTTGCTTCTTTTTTTTTTTTTTTTTTTGTTCTCTGCAGTTATCAATAGACTTGTTCCATAGATTGTTTTCTTGATTGATTTACAGCTTGTTTTGTGGAGACATCCTCCTAGAGGTTTGCATTTTTGTATGGTTATTCTCAATCAATACTGTATAAATGTAATGTTTCCAGATTATTTTACTGTTTTACTGGCACTCAGCCCCAATTCATGATCTTTATATGACAGCTCCAGTGTAAACTTGGAAATGTAGTGTAGAACCAGACTGATTGTCCAGCCAGTTCCCAGAAGTTTGTCAACTGAAAGAATTTAGCACAGTTATCCAAAAGTAGTTCTAAATGCTTGTATTCTAATTTCTGCCTTGTGTGATTAATGTTATTGAAGCTGCTTTTATTTGCTGCATGCATGTGTTTTTCAGGTGAAAGGACTGGTGAAGCAGCACATAGACTCATTCAACTATTTCATCAATGTCGAGGTAGGCTCTGCTGGGGGAAGGAGAGCGGCTCTTAGCGCTCAGAAAAGGCGTGTGGTTCCATTTTGTTCTCTTTCTCCTCCAGATAAAGAAAATCATGAAGGCCAATGAAAAAGTTACAAGTGATGCCGACCCAATGTGGTACCTGAAGTAAGCATGAGATGATTTCCATATCAGTAGCAGCATGAGTACTATCTCATGGGTTTGTTATCAGCCATAAAGCGTTTATAGGCACTTGTGTAGGTATAAATCAAGAGAGTATTTTCCGTGACTCATCTCTTACTTTATCTAATGAAAGATGGGAAGATTTAAAGGTTTATTGCACATGCAGGCTAAATTTTAACTAATTAGACCACAACTCAACTACAATGAGTTACTTTGGGAGGAATCATTGCTCATTATTAATCAGCTTGTGTTCATCAAAGTAACTTCATTTTTCAGCATACGTAAAATTTTGCTTCCTTCAGGTTGCCTGAAAAATGTTTGACTCAGTGCATATTTTGAAACTGTATTACAGGTACCTCAATATCTATGTGGGTACTCCAGATGTGGAAGAAAGCTTCAATGTGACACGACCTGTATCACCTCATGAGGTATTAATGTTTGCATCTGTCTTGTTTGGTTTTTTTATCTTGGGAATGTCTCGGATAATAGCTGCATGTAATTTTGACTACATGGATGTTACATTAAGTAGTACAATGCATTCCACCATCACTGTAAAAAGAAGCCTCAGGGATTTAAACATCATGGAACAAAGCTTTTTAATTTTATTTTAAATCGGGGATTTTTTTCTGTATTCAGTGTTTCACGTTAGCTGAATTTGAGTGGGTTTCCATGAAAGTAGTGAAAAGTACTTCTCTTGCGTAATCTTGTGGCTCTCCTTACGACAGAGCTGAAGTCCTCATGCCATAATGTAGGGTGCTTTGATATTTTTATTAACTTCTTTTTAATATTAGCTTTGTTACTGTCTGCACCATAGGTCACTTCAGTCTCTGTTTCCCTTCCAGTCTTCTTTGGGAATGTATATCTGATTTTTTGCTTGTATTTTTTAAGTCTGATTCAGAAAGCAAACATGGAAACTTTAAGCAGAAACAGATGGAAATTGTTAAAATTACAAGAAGCTGCAGAAGAACTTTAGCCTTATGGGGAGTATATTTAATTTCATTGCAGTGCTGTAGGCATGTAGGTTAACAAATGGAGTGTGTACTTCTGGAATAAAGGTTTATGTTGGAGGACAAATGCTGCTGTGACTGAAATCAGAACGTCTCATTGGTTTTGACCAACAGGATATAAGGTAGCTTCTGTATGTATGAGAAAGCCATAAACTAACATAACCTTTGAACTTTTTAGGATGCTTTCATGTATCTAAGGCCATTCAGTTCTCTTCAAAGTGCTCAGGAGCACAGTATTTCTCTCCTGCTACTGTACTTTGAGATTTATACCACTGCAACAGAGGTAGTGACCACCTCTTTTTGGCCTCTGAAGGGGGAACTTGCACTCATTTACCTGCATACAGCCTGTTGTCAACCTCATAACTCAGTTCGTATATTAGATGCTTTTTTCCTTGCTATATCCACTTGATAGTTGAAGTTGAAATGTCTTTTTTGTCATCTAATCTAGGCTATCATGAAATACATTCTGTGCTTTGGAGGAATTCTGTAAGAACCAGCTGTCCAGTGGCTGCCACTTGGGCGTAGCCACTTTCTGTCTTCAGTGACCTGACTCAAACCTCATTTGGTTCGATGGAAAGCTTTGAAATAAAGCCAGTAACCCAGCCAGATATCATACATGATAGTTGCTGCATCTCACAAATGTGTAGTTAATGTTAAGTCAGTAGATGTGAATGTGCACAAAATGCAACGGGAAAGATTTCTTTCATATGAATGAAACTGCATGCAAAAAATTGTTTGTGGCCAACAACTCATACTCAAGAATTCAGGTATTAATATGCTTGCTTACTTTATAACTAAAGTGACTGTATATGCAGAAGAAGGCAGAATAAATGTTATAGAGCATATTGACCTTGAGTTTAGAATAAGATGCTCTTGTATCGCAAATATATTCTCATTGATGCTTAATGCTAGTGCATCATTTCTCTTTATTTTCAGTGTGCTGTACGCACATGGAGGCCACAGTTATTTTCTTAAATAGGATGCTGCTCAGGTCAAGCCAGGGTGCACTTGGGAAAAAGAAAAGGATTGGATAGTTAGGAGTCTGCCATTATATTTCTGTGTTGAAGGCTTATAAAATTCCTTTCCAAAGACACATAAAATGATCAGATTTTTATAAGGGTCTGAGTATATATCAAGTCATGGCTGTCTTTTACCTTCAGGAGTCTATACTAAGAAGTTACCTCAAGGAAGGTGATACAAAAATACACGTGCTGGAATATTACACTGTAATTTGTATTTTATGTCTCTGTCTTGTGTTTAAAAAGCACACACAGAGAATCCCAAGGGTTTTTTTTCCCCCAAGTAGTACTAAAGAGGCTGTCTAACTCTCTTTCTGCTCCAGTCCTTACAGGAGTTTAATGAACTATTCATACAGATGAATTTAAAGTAACTAGAACTGGAAGTATTCTCAGTTACTTTTAAATTGGATGAAGTTGCTGGGAGAAGAATGGCACCTAGTTTCCTGCAAGGCACAGCCTGAAAGCTGCTGGTGCACATCAGTATTTTATTGCTAGAGAAGTGCTGTGCTTTGTAATGTGGAGAAGAGGAGCACCCAGTTTGTGATGATTCTTGAGGCGCATTTTTCCACACAGTTGCATCTTCAGTGTACAGCATAATCTTAATGGCCTTTTATCAGTACATAATCAGTACACTGAAAGACTGCAGGACCATAAATGTGCAAGTCTGAATACTGTTAAACCTGTAATCCTGGAGCTGAAAGGTAAAGCATGTTCAGTGGGGTCACGAATGACCTGCTGTGAGTTGCTCTGTTGTGTTCAGCTAATGCAGTAAGGCCTGTCTTGCATGAAGATCCACCATACCTTAAGGGCTGGCAGCATCTTAGAGTGAGGCTGGGGAGAGCAGACCAGAAAGACTGGATTAGAAATGATTGCACCTTGAGATATCTAATGTCCTAGATACGTTTACTCTGCTTCTCTTGGTCTCCAAGGAATTTGCAGACAAATTCTGGGAGTCTTTACAGGAAGTGATTCTGTAGTGAGCCTTCTGTAAGTCATCTTTAGAAATGGTACCATGCAGTGAGGTTTGCTCATTCTGCTAATAAGGTAGCATGGTGTCTCTCTCAATCTTGTGCCTTTCCATTCTGTCAGACTTCATATGGCAGCACAACTCTTCAGCTGTTCAAGAGTCTGCATATCGAAATGTCCCTGAGCTGAGCACTGCTCAGACACACTGTGGTCTTTGTGTCAGCTCTGCTGATGAGACCTATTTGTTTAATTAGACCTGTTTGTATAATTAGAGAGTTTAGAAGTTATGCTCTGCAGTGCTGTCTTCTGAAGGCACAGATCTGCTGGCTGCTTTTGAAAATCATAGCAGTTGTATTTGGATTTTCTTGGATTTTGTTTTAAACAGGAGAGTCTGTCAAACATTCTTCAGGTACCATGAAGAACTTGCTGAAGCTTTGCTTTGCTTGATTTCTTTGTGATGATTTACAGGACACAGGGCTAACACAGGATGTTTTAGGAGAGCTTCTTCAGCTTGAAGTCAACACCTGACCGTGTGCCTGTTGTCCTTTCAGTGCCGCCTGAGGGACATGACCTATTCCGCGCCGATTACCGTGGATATCGAATACACCCGAGGCAGCCAGAGGATCATCCGAAATGCGTTACCCATTGGCAGGTGAGACACCACGTGCTCAGCTTCTGCTATCAGTTTTCATTTGCTGCCATGTTGGGAAGAGTTTTTACTGCAAAACAGATGCAGGACAACGTTGCTTCCTTGTTAAAAGAAACAATGAGCGGGCAAATCTGCATAAACAGCTGTACAGGATTTTTAGGTTCTAAGATTTTGTTTTGCAAAAGCTTCTGATAATGTCTCCGTCCAAAGAAGGATGGATATAAGGATGAATGTTGTCTATGATTCTATTGATACAAAACCAAAGAGGAAAATGCGTGCCTGGAGCTGGCAGTCATATCATTTTAAAATGAAATCAGGCGTATTTGTTTTGTACCCAAATTACTCTTTCATACATAATATGTAGAGTAGCATCTGTGGAAGGTGGATGGTAAAACCAGTAAAGCAAGCATTAGTTCTGCTGCACAAGTTAAGCTTTCATTTAAAATTGCTTTGGTTAAAAACTAAAAGTTACCTAATTAGACTGGCTTTAAGGGCATACAGGCAAAAAGATTTTTGCTGTTAAAAACTGTTAATACCCAATTATTATTTCCATGGGAAATAATTTTCCTCATCTGTCCCTAGTATTATACTTGCTTCCTTTGGCCAGTGCTCTTGTTGGACATGCAGTTCAGACTGGGATGGATGTTTCACTGGAGTTTCAGTAATTGCATTTGAGTATTCCATTTTGAGTTACCTTATGCCAATTGCTTCCTGTTTCTGATATAAACAGCCAATGCAATAAGCTTATATTGCATGTGATAGAAGATTTTGCTTGTCATATGAAGCTTCTTATCTCTAGGAAGCACTTTCTCAGTGAAATATAGTGACAAGATAGCTTTTTTTACTCTGCAGAAATACAGAATTTGAGTTCATCAGTTTTCTTTTAAGATATAAGAATATGAAAACAGCAAAGAAATTAAAATAATTTATAAGATTTAAATACAAGAAATGTAGCCTAATTGTGTTTTTCTATTGGAGTAAATTTGAATGAAAAATCTCGAAGATTGAAAATAGTTGTAGAGTAGAACTCATGAATAATTTTTGTCAACGTATGTCTTAGAAAAGACTTGGAACACAGGTCTTACAAAGGCTGTCCACCAAGGAGTGAAATTCTGTAAGCTGGATTAAAAGCCATGGAGGTTTTTTGGTAGATGTAGTGGTAGACTCTTTTTATCTTTTGGAAAATACAGCTTTCTCTTTGAAAATAAACTGTGCTCTTTTTCAAAAGTTTTAATGAAAAATATGAGAGTGAAAAGGTACATTATGAAGCTGACTATAAAAGTACACTTTTCAATAATAACTGCAAAATCATTGCTGGTTAGTTGCTGAATAAGCCAAATTGAAAGTGAACATTTGCTGATTTATCACGGGATGATAGAATAATTTGGGTTGAAAGGGTACAGTCTCCTGCTCAGCCTCTAGTACAGCCTCCTGCTCAAAATGGGTCAGCTGTGTGATCAAACCAGGTTGCTCAGTGCTTCATCCTGTCAGGTCCTGAAGACCTCCGTGAATGGAGACTGCCCAGCTTCCCTGTGCAGCTTTTCCACTCTTTGACTGTCCTCACAGTGAAGAAGTTTTGCCTCATATGCGGTCTGGGCATCTTTAGTTTCTCTTTTTTTTTACTTCCCTGAGTATTGGATTTGTTCTTAATTTTTTGGAATATCTTTCCACCACATGTTGCTTCACAGAATGCTTGCTTGCAGGCTTCTCTGCTAGGACACCAGAGAAATCAGAGCTGCTACTGGGGAAACTTCATGCTTAGGTTATGAGTTAGAGGCACTATCTCTCTGCAGCCAGAAGGTGTCATTCCTGTGTGGGAAATGAGATATGAACTAACTTTATCTAATAAAAACTGGTAACAGTGGATCTGCAGTGGCATGTTCTTCATTGCAGACTGTTTTGGGGACCAGGAGTCTTTGCACCAGTTATCATTGGCCTTGGTTACCCTGCTTGTCAGGATGCCTGAGTAGCTGCATAACAATTACACAGGAAGTCTGTGGTTTCTGCTCATAGGTGTCCAGTTTCAGGTCTCTTTTTAATTACATGTTCAGTGAAATAAGGTGGGCTTAAATGAAAACCTGTTGGTCACAGCATGCATGAGTTCTGATGATCTTAAATGTGTTTTCTCCAGTTTGTTCAGCATCGTTTTTGTTCTGAATTTGACTATTCATATTTTTCTGTCTGAGTCTGAACTAAAATTGTAACCGGTTTTCTTGCAGAATGCCTATAATGCTGCGTAGCTCCAATTGTGTACTTACTGGGAAAACTCCAGCAGAATTTGCCAAACTAAATGAGTGTCCGTTAGATCCAGGTACATTTTCATTCATGTTCTTTTTTTTTTCCCATCTGTACTTTGAGTTTTAAATCCTTTATGGCAAAGAAATACCCCTTTGATACATTTCCTGCCACCATGAAGTCTTTGTGGAAACTTCTCAAGTGTGTGCTTGCAAGTAAAAGAAATTGTCAGGCTTTTGACTGCAAACACAAATAGTTGGTATTTGCAGACAAAGTTTTCAGCCACAAAAAACAACACACCAACATTTTGAATATTTTATTTTGAATTTTGTATATAGTGTTGGTGCAGTGATGTGTTATATGAGAAAAAAGATGGAGTTCATTCATTGAAAATTAAACAGATCAGGGAAGAGTGGAGTATGATGTCCTCCAGAGTGGGAACTCTCATTTGTAATTGCCTTGTGTAAAGCAAGAATAAAGTGTTACATGTTACATGGTGATATTTGATAATGTAGAGAGGAGATGAAGGTTTATAACAAGCAACTTCTCTGGGTTTTATCTGCCAAGTTTGTTCATTACTCTTTTAAGGGAGAATTTACTCTGCCATTGTGTACTTACGGTTTACTTTCTAATAATTTATATTCAAAGGCATATTGGAGGAGGCAAGTAAGGTGCAAGGGTACTGACATGCAAAATATTTCTTTTTTATTAACTAGGTGGCTATTTCATTGTCAAAGGTGTAGAGAAAGTCATTCTTATTCAAGAGCAGTTATCCAAAAACAGAATCATTGTGGAAGCTGATAGAAAAGGCACGGTTGGTGCTTCTGTTACCAGGTATGGTAAATTCCTACCATTACGTAAAGGAGATAAACCCAAAGTTTTAGAACTTCATTGTTGTAGCTGAAATAGCTGTGGAGGTTTCTTCCTAGTATAGTTTAACCAGAAAAAGCTGTAGACATTCAGTGCTCCTGTCTTGCTACTGTTATTTTGTATGCTAAAACTTCAATCCCTAAATAGTATAGTATTCCCACAAAAATCAGTGAGAGTTGCTCATGTGTTTCAGAATTCATCCCAGATTAGGAAAAGCAAGTTCTAATTTTTAATATAACAAAGTGCACTTCCTAATTGATGGTGTTTGGTCAGTTTGCAGCAAGTAACATGAAGCTGCTGCAGTGGAAATTGGATGTAACCTTTTCTCTGCCTCTCTACATAAAATTGGCATAAATACTTTTAAAGGCAAAGGCAGCTGCGGAAGGAAGCAAATATTTTTGTACTACACAAATTACTGAAAATGGCAAGGTAGTCTAAAGTTGGCCTTTCCTCCTTGATCAAGTTTTGTTTCTCTTTTGTTCAGCCTTTGGGTGGTTGTTTTTTTTTTTTAAGCTGCATTCTCGTATAATATGGTGCTTGTCAGTGTTCGGTATGAGGGCTTTTTTTTCTTCTCTAGAGGCCTTTCCCATCTCTCCTGACTACTCTGCTGTCTCACAGTAAGCCTGGATGAGGCTAATGTACCACCAAGTGCTGTTATGTCATTACCACTGTTGCTGCAGTACTTGTTCAGAGTTTGACCTTGCCGGTTACATCAAAATTGATTATAAAGGCATGCAAAGATGATTTTAAAAAGTACAGACTCCTACTTGCTTAAGTCAAATATTCCAAATAGTCCCCAGCACAGGTGATAATACCCTATTACCTTGGAGTTACAGGCTGATCTCTGTGTGGTTTAATGTAATTTTTAAAAGAGGAGAAAGTGGGATTCATTCAGCTGATAGATTGTTCAAGCTTGCTAAGTTCTATACAAAAGATTCTTGGAGTCAGTGCAAACACTCTGTTGGACATAGTATTATTTTTATTTTAACTTCAGTTCCACTCATGAGAAGAAGAGCAGAACAAATATGGTTGTGAAACAAGGAAGATTTTACCTGAGACACAACACTCTGTCAGAAGATATTCCCATTGCTATCATATTTAAGGTAACACAGCTGTTTGTTTGGAAAAAAAAAAGGGGGAAAATGCTGTGCTGTAGCTCAAGAATGAAGATCAACAGCAGCTCTCAAGTTAATATGTACAGAAGGACTTGGCAGGGCTTAGAAGTTGTAAGCTTTTTTCCCTTGGGAAGTCATCTTTATTGTACAGCAAAAAGGAGAATAAGTGCTGTATTTCTCTGCAAGGAGAGCATTGCTGTGCCAAGAGAAATACCTGCCACCCCCTTACTGCCTTGTGAGGTGCCTCTGCTGCTACAGGTCAGAAGGGTTTTGGTTTGTTACAAGCTGTGTTGCAAGTTGTGTTAAGGGTCTTTGTTTCTGGTTTTGGTCCCAGCCTGTCCCCAGCTCTGACTTGTGTACTGCTGAGTAGTTTCATATCCTTTGTTTCATGTTCAGGGACGTGACTTAGCCGTGAGCTCATTTTATGCATGACTTCCAGTCATAACTGTCAACAAAACTGAGAGCCTCTGGGGAAGTCTTGCAAATCTTAGACCTATTCCCAAGTCCTGTAAGGTTACTAGAGTGGCCTGCATTTCTTAGCAGTGTGCTTCCCCTGTGAATTTGGACTGCCAGTCCAAATAGCTCAGAAGCCCTGCCTGGTTCAGGAACACTCACTGGTACCCTGAGGGCAGTGAAGGCTTGGACAGGCATCGTAGCTTTGAGGTGATCTCTGGTGGGACTGACAGAGGGCTCTGAGAGGCATCCACTCCTGAGTCTGGGTGAAAATTGGGCAGTATTTGCCCTTCCAGTTGAGCTGGTGACAGTATCATGCCTTGACCCTCATCTCCTGTGAAACTGCCAAACTGCTTTCTTTCACTCTCTGCTTCTCTCTTTCACTTTAATACACTCAAGGGTGCACACACTGAGTGCGTGATCAGTGTGATGTAACGATGACTGCTCCCCAGCTGCCCAGCAGGACCAGAAGCAGGCTGGTAGCTCATCTGTCTGTGGAATCAAATGCATGGACTCCAGCCACGAAAGGTGGTGGGTGGACATGTTCTGTCCAGCTGCTGGAGAAGACGGTAGGGCATGGCCAGGCCTTAGGCTGGGACCTGTCCTGCCAACAGCTGGGAGCTCCTTCCTGTCCTGTAATGCTTTGCTGCTGCCTGGGGCTTTACAGCCTGGTACCTTGCGTGTGCAGGAGGAAATTGGGCTGCGTTCTTGGAGGCACAAAAAAGCCTCTGACTGGATGGATCTAGGCAAAACTGTTTTTGTGTTCTCTGTAGTGGGTTATGGCACAGAAGGTTCAGAGAGGTGGGCAGAGTAAATGATTTGCCAGGAGAGGGCAGTACGTACCCGCAGCATCTGAGCTGGTCGTGCCTGCAGCACCGATGTTATTTATGGGTTTGTCCGCATCACCACAGCGCTTGGTGTGCCTTGGTACTAGAAAATAGTTTAATCATTGGGTTTAGACTTGAGAAATAAATGGCTGTTACTTCTGATTAAGCAATCTCTTAAAATAAGAGAGGAGATCATCTGGTTTTAGTGACCAATGTTAAAGGAGTTTGAGAAGTTATTATGGACAGAAATACACATAAAAGTGCCCGGATTAAGTTCACAACTCTTGTGTTGCAGGAAGGTGTTAATGTGGCTCTTATTCCATTTGCTCCAGTACCAAACTGCCGGATTTCACCTTCGCTTAAAGACTTTTATTACATTTTGTCAGCCTGTGCTGGTACAGATAAATACCTGCTCATGTAGAGTAACTGCTCTGGGTTGTTGTCTGAGGAGATGGTTGTTGGCTTGTTTTTCTAAGCAAAATTGTACTGACTATTACCTTCTAACAATGCTTGCTATAATTATCCCCCTCTTCCTATGTATCTTTTCTATTTTAGATAGTGTTTCTTAATTTTTCATTTATTAATTGAATAAGGGGTTACAGTTGTTAGAAGCCCTTGGCTTTTCAATGATTTAGATTGATTTAGTACAGCAGCAAATTAGCTGCACCCACTTTAACTATTCTGAATGTTCCATTCCATCTGTTCTCATGAGTGGTCATTTTTTTCTACCTTTCCTTTAATGACATGAAATTCAGGGATCTTCTCTCTACTTCTGATGAGTCTCCAGCTGGAAATGAAAGCAGTCACCAGTCTCTGATTTTCCTTTATTGGGCATTGCTGTCATGTGGTATTGCTTTGTTCTATTTAACTACTAGAAGCAAGATTAGAAATGCAATAGCCCTCAACCTGGAGAATCCCGAACTTAGGGATGCCTGTCTAACTTCAGCTCTCTCACATGGCAGTATTATACACAGGACAATTGTTGGAAAAGCAAGGAGAATAATTTCTTTCTGCCAACACCCAAGCCTTGGGCATGAAGCATGTGAAGCATTCCTTATTACTGGTAGGTGTTCTGCTTCTTGTGATATAGAGATCCACATCTGCAAGGGACAAAATTAAGCTGTATAGACAATCTAAGGTCTGAAGTTTTGGCTGCCTTTGAATCCTTAACTTGTACTGAAACAGCTACATCTAATTAAAAACTAAAATGAGAAAGCAATGGCAAAAATCTATTGCTCTGCATTTCCTCCCAGACCAGCAACCAGCCTACCACCAAGTTCTACAGACCTCTGTGCTTTGACTAAGAAAACAAATATTAATTGGTAGAGGGTTGCCATTCAGTGCATGGGCCAGCTAGAGGGGGTAGTTTGTCAGGGACTATCTGAGAGACAGTGAGCAGTTTTGGATTGTCTTTCTAGTCCCAATAGCTTTAATTGACCTGATGTTCTATATGTGACTTAAGAAATAGGTCAGGTGCAGAAAATCATTCCAGGACTATAGAATAGAAAGCAAGTATTGCAGATCTATAATCTAATGTGGATTTAAAGCTACTGCAACTATAAGGTGGAGGTGTACTATTATATTCTCTAGACATCTTTGTCAAAAGCTGTGAAATAGAGAACATTACAAACACTACCAACTGACAGAGCTGAGGCCTAAAATTCCTAGAGCTCCCTGGACTAGAATCTAAGGTCACCCTTGTGTTTCAGGTATAAAGTCATGGACAGAGCTGCATGGTAGGGCAAGACCTGAACACAGTGTTCTCCATCCTTGCTTTTGGTGAGGAATGAAGCCGAGGCACATGGGCTGTGGGGAGCAGTGGAAATAAGAGTGGATCTAAAGGTCCCTTGATCTGGATAGATAGGGACTGGATTGTGTGGGGTCACCCTAAAGGAGGCATCTGCCTTTCAATTCATCCTTATCTATAACTGCAAGCCAGAATGACCGTGTTCTGCTGCTTTGTTTTTTTCTGCCATCCAGACCTGTAGGGATCCTCAGGATGGGCACGCTCAGACATTTTACAGCCAGTTGTGCCAAACACATGTAAGTTGTGGTTTTTAGCACATTGTGGAATTTAGCACATTGACCACAACTAACTGAAATTTGATAGGCTACAAAAGGCACGTGCCTGGCGCTATTCTAGGGCAGGCTTGGGGTATCTGCTCTTTAGATGTGGGGGAGTTAGAGCTTTGTAGCTGTACTAGCTTAAACAGTTTTCCTAACCTGTCTTCTTACAAGTGTCAGAAGCATTTGTGTAGTCCCTATATATGGAAATGCAACTTTACTTTTGAAGTAGTGACATAAATCAGACAATTTTGCCCCTAAAGTATGTATTCGTTGCAGTTTTTAAAGGGCTGTTAACTGTCTTCTAATGGGAAACAAACACAGCTAATTTGCTTCCTGCTTACTTTGTAACACTTCTTCATTAGTTAATATACATATGCGATCACGGGAGTATTTAGGGTGTCTTGAGCTGACTTGCGACCCTGGGAGACCTTTGTTTTAGCTGTGTCAGTTCTGCACAGCTCATAAGGCTGCGTGAACTGTGCACAGTGGCTCTTTTGAATATGTCAGGCTAGGAGGTACATGTGCTTTACCTGGGGGGCTTGGACAGTTTTAGGTAGCAGTGAGCATTAGCGGAGGTGTGGAATATTTGTGTCGTCTGTAAGGGTGTTTCTGTTCTGAAACTCCTCTGGGTTAGAGGTAAGATGGTGCCACTGCTTTTGCAGGAAGCTCCCTACAGTGCGGGGACTTAGAGCTGCTCAAAGGTAAGGGTTATTTTTCTTTAGAGTTTGTGATCTTGATTTGGTAGATTTGAGTGAGCCCTGGGAGCTGAAGCAAGTGAAGGTTGCATGCTGCATCGAAACTGGTTAGGGAAGGAAGAGGATTCTAAGTAACCTACAGGGACTTAAAAGCTGAATTTTATGACATGAATCACTAGATGAAGTATCTTTAGTGCGTGTGGGAGCTATGAGAAACTGCTCTAGGACATGCGGCAAAAGATTTGAACAGCAAGTCGAGTTTCATTTTTACAAACCTGCGTTAGCCTTGGAGCTGTTAAGGTGCAGCTCTAGAGGAACAGCTGGATGGTGGTCTGACTGGATCTGCAGGATTATGGGTTCCCATGGCTGTTGTTTCATAGCTCGTATCTTTTGAATTATGAAAGCTCCAGACCAATTCTGTCTGTGATGTCAACCTTGAACTTCCCTGACATCTTTTTAATCCAGTCATCTGCCTGTCTCTGTGCTGTAATTTAGCCTGATGGACTGCAGAACTACATTCTAGGGAAGTGCCATGGAAACGCCTAGACATCATCATTAAGACATGAGCTGGGGGAGGAAGAGCTGGGCTCACACTCTCATCTGTACGTGTGTGCGCACACACACAAAGATGGACGCGCGCACATGTGGGCAGCGGGAAGTTCCCCGGTCCTAGGAAAGGGTTGGCCCCACTTGGACCACTTTTTCCCACTTGAATTCAGGATGATCTGAATATTCTGAATGCTTGCTTTGCCTTGTCTGTTTTATGTCCATTGATTGCTAGCCTTCAACCGTAGTCTTCAGCTGTCTCCTTCCTCATCCTTTCACTGCCGCTGTTAAATTATGCTTTTACAATGTCTCCTTCCCCCCCCCCGTAAAATTATCCCTTTGTGACATTGCCTTCCAATCAAAAATAAACAAGACATCTTGTCTACTGCTTTGCTTTTATGTTAATTCCCTTTCCCTCAGCTTTGTCCTAGGACCTCGAATGTTTTAAGCGTAGGGTCCATGTCCTCCATGTTTCTGTAACACAAGCAACAACCAAGGAATATTTTGTTACTGTCCTAATGATGTTACAGGCTAATTCTGGAGTACTTCTTTTAAACTGTATTGGTTTAGTTTCTTAGTTGTTTGATTGGTTGTTTTTGGAAGGGTAACATCAGAGCCAAATTTACTGAAAACCAAAGTGTTGAGATTAGAAATCTGTCTGATAGCGGCATGGGCCTGCTGCTTGTCCTTTCAATGTTGTGTATAGGTGGATTTGTGTATGCAACTCTGCTCAGGACTGTTGAGAGTATAGAGGAGAATAAATAGGTTTACTTTTAGGCTGTTGTGTTAGCACATCTTTTTCAGTCATTTGCCTGAGTTTTAGTCATTACTCATAAATTCATTTCCTTCAATTTGCACATATTTAACAACACAATGTATGTGGTTTGGTGACAGATCCTAGCCTTTCCCACTCAGAAATTTAGAATTCTCAGGTGATTCTGCTGCTACATACTCCAGCTAGAAAATCTACATGGGCTTAAAGATCTATCTTATTTACATCCTTTTGCTGTAAGACTTTTGATCAGAGAATTCATCAAGTTAGAAGAAATCATCAACCCTCTTTAATTTACTGTGGCTTTCCAGTTTTTAATGGACAAAAAAGCATAGTAAATATGCAGACTTTTTTCCTCCCCACTTTTTATATGACACTTAAGATTTGGTTGCCATCCTAGAATTAACCTGATGGACAGAAATAGGGTGATACCAGCTTGCGGTTGATGTGCTTTAGATAAATGTATTTGTGGTATATGTGCCTAGAATGGCACAAAAATTTTGTTCTTCTAAAAATTCTGGACTAAGTGCAATAATTGTATTAATCTAGTTGTCATTCCTAAACTAGTTTGCTGGTCAGCTATTAAATCCTAGACACATGGAAACTTACTGTTGTGAAGCTTTCATGCTTTTGTGACTTATCTTGTGAGTCTGGCTCTCAGGTCATGAGGGATTTTGTTAACTTCTCTGCCAAGGTTTTTTAACTACTGTGTGACCTTATCTAAAAGGGTGAGGAAGTATAATAATATTTGAAAAACAGAGATCTCAACCACAATAATATCACGTGGCCAACTTCTGGTCCTGAAAAGAGCCTTGAGATCAGAGGGGTAACTGCTTAATGGGAACAAACATGATGAAACACTCTTTACCTGGTGAAGTAACTGTATTTTGATTTGGCACTCAAGTCTGTCTGAGATGGTGGAATTGTGATCTGGACTTTGCATTAAAAGAGGAGAGTCCTCACACTGTTCTGGATACTTTTGCAGTGCTGTTAGTTTCTAGTAAACCACAAGGTGAAAAGACAGAGTTTGAATTTAAAGGAGTTTCAACTACTTCTTTGGTCAAAAAGAAAGAAATGAAAAAAAAAAGAAACTGAATACTTCACAATTAGAGCAACAGTTTTGCAAGAGAATGGCATTAGCTAGATGTTAAGCAAAGTGACACTCCATGAAGGCAATAAGAAGGGAAGGTGTTTCTGCATTTTTGAGGAAAATGTGGCTTTTTGGGGTACTGCCAGTTTTTAATGAGAACCAGAATACTAGAGTCTACATAGGCCATTATTTACAATGGTCTTTGTGGCAGGCACTTTGGAGAATAATGTGAATGCAAACGTAACTTCCTCACAAAGTTCTGAGAAACATATTATAACTCAGCCAGAAGAGGTTTAGTGAGATTATTCCATTTCTTGATATGGCAGAGCTCCAGGCAAATGTGTGAAGGGTGGGGGGAGCTTTAGCACCATCTGGAATCCACAAAAGCCTTCACTGCTGGCTGCCACCTTGAAACACTTATTGATAGAGAGATTTTTCTAAACCTGTTAAGCGCTTTCTTAGTTTATTAAGCTTTTTCCGCGGTATAAAGTCTAACAAGGTGTCCAAGGATCAGTGAAATAATAGAATGTCTTTCAAGTGGAATTGTGTAGTGAAGTCATCTTCTAAATGCAGAGAGCTGCAAAGGGGGTAAATTGTAAACATTTCTCAAATATGATGAGCTACATCACAGTCAACTGAGTTTGCAGAATTGCTTGTGGTAAGAGACTGAGTACTCATTTAAGAAATTTCACCTTCATTTCTTTATTGTAGATTCTGACTTGGTTGTCATTGTTACAGACTTTGGCTTGTTCTTACCTAGTATTTATTTTTTTCTTAAGACAAAAACCACAGAATTTAACTTCTGTCGGTGAAGAAAAAAAAAAGCCAAAACAAAAAACGGCTCTCCAAAAAGTGTGTGTGTGTTCCTGCTGCTTATCAAGATTTCCATTTAACGTTCTTCCGTAGCTGGAATATGTGCTGCCAGTGCCAGATGGCACAGTTTCTTAGAGAAGAACTAGCTCTTGCTTAGTAGTAATGCAGACAAACAATACCAAATTAGCATAAGCAAATGTCATTGAGTTAACATAAAGCCTGTGTTATTTCTGTCTTTTCTTCTTTTCCTAGGCCATGGGTGTTGAGAGTGACCAGGAGATTGTACAGATGATTGGCACAGAGGAACATGTGATGGCTGCATTTGCTCCTAGCCTGGAAGAATGCCAAAAAGCTCAGATTTTTACACAGATGCAGGTGTGTTTTTTCACATGGCCAGAGGCCATAAAAATCTAGACAGGAGGTATTGACCACTTTGCTGTGTCAGCAGTGGACCTACACTTTGTGTTTTAAGGTTTGTTTTGGGGGGTTATTTTAAGCTGAGGCTTTTTAAAAGGTCAGGACTTGTCAAATCCGAGACTTTGCTCTCATTACCTAACTGGAGAAGAAGAAAATCAGAGTCAAGAAATGCTTTGTTTTCAGAAGCCCACAGTTGTGTTTTAAAGGCATAACCCTGTATATAACAAGTAGCAATGTCCGTAAAACTAGGGGGTTTTGTTAAAGACATTTTTTGAAAAGGAATTGCGTGCCCCATTTTGCAGAAGCCCTGTTGATGTGGCTATGACCATTTCATCAGGAGTAGATGTTCTATTTTAGTTGCTTTTATGAAGCCACCCTCTGTCCTGCTAAAGACTCAGCAGAATTCTCTTAGCTCATGTGCTTTTTTTAGTTGGCCAGAACATAGGCCATTTTGCTGGGAGCAAATGGCAATATATTAATCTGCTAGAAGCAGCTTTTGGAGATTAATCTTATTTCTGCTCTTTCATTGCAAACTTTGTCAAATCATTCCATGTGTGATGTTTAGTGTTTTAAGGTGAACATCTTTCTGGTTTTCATCTTTTGGGGCTTTTGAGGGTTCCAGTTAGCTTGAAGAGCTCCTAATTCAGAGTCAGATGAGTAAAATGGTGAGCTGGAGTAATGTAGAGGAATGCAAAGCATCCAGGAAGGTAGAAAAACAGAAAAGAAATACGGGAGTTATTGTGCAAGAGATGTCAAATGAAGTTAATAGAGAGATAGCTCTTTGTGGAAGAAGGTAGCAGATGGAAAGGATAATCTGTCATTTAGTGGAGAGGGTGGTTCTTTCACGTAGCTTCGTGGCTTCATTTCCAGGCAGGAACTTCCTGTGTGGACTTGGATAGTTTCTTGACTCATCTGACAAGGAATTCTGCAGATTGATTGACAGCTGGTAGTAGAGTCAGAATCCATTGCAAGGCACTCCTGCAGACAGAAGTGGATGCCACACAGTAGCTTTTGGGGATATTAAACAGTGAGTGCCACCTCATGGTTTAATATCTAAATGAAATTTAGCAAGTACACAAAAGAACTGAAGGTGAAAAGTCTAAATAAACTAGGTATCGTTGGCATTTATAGAATCCTTTTTTCCTATATCTCTGCCATATCCTTTCTTTTAATATCATAATAATCGTGGATTTTCACCTCTTTCCATTCCAAATGTTAGCAACCTGTGATAAACTTGTTGTATATTTAGTCAGTTGTGCCAGTTTTCAAGAATTTTTTTCGTAGTATCACTTACATCTTTGTTATTTTGCAGTTTGTTTGGAGTTTGTATCATCCGTGGCTGGTGAGATTGCACTGGTTGAGGAATACACACATAACTCCACGTGTGTGTATATTTGTCTAGGTTGCAATTCTGATATTAACTCAGGTTAATTTCCCCCTTCACAGGCATTAAAGTACATTGGAAACAAAGTACGAAGGCAAAGGATGTGGGGTGGCCCAAAGAAAACAAAGATGGAAGAAGCCCGAGAGCTGCTGGCATCAACCATTCTGACCCATGTTCTTGTATGTAACGTTCTGGGGGTTTTTTAAACTGGAGTAAGCTTGTATGGTTATTTATGGTGCAAGCTTTGTTGGCAGGGAAAAATGTCTTTGATGGCTTTGTAGCTGAGGTAAAGTAAATCATCCTCAAAATAAAGGGGAAGACTTGGATTGAGTCAAAAGAAATCTTTGTGAAATGCTGTACCATTGAACTAATTAAACTATGCATTTTCTTTCTGCATAGCCAGGCAGTATCAGGTGTTAATTCAGGACTTTCATCTCATGACCTGTACCTTTATTCTGATTTACTTTCATTTGCTATCTATTTCAAAGTCACTAATGTATATTTTTTGCATTTTTAAAGAAAGTAAAGCACTCAAATCCCTTTCGTAACTCCTCCACCAGCCCAGATTAACAGTGATTTACATGGACGTGTTCATCTGAATAAGAGCTAAGGAGCTGATCCCGAAACACTGGTTTGTTTTTGTTTTGTTTGGTTTTTCTGGATTTTTTGTTTACAGGTGAAAGAATTCAATTTTCGTGCCAAGTGCATATACACAGCAGTGATGGTACGCAGAGTAATTTTGGCTCAAGGAGAAAATAAAGTAGATGACAGAGACTACTATGGAAATAAACGTTTGGAACTGGCAGGGCAGGTGAGTTTTTACTTCAGAGCCAAGTGTTTCGGGCTATTGCTACTGTCTCCTTTTAACAGATGCAGAATAAGGAGTATCCCTGTCTTCTCAGTTGAAGTGTTTTCTCTCTCATTTTATTTTTGTTGGCTTTTCTGTATTGACTCATAGATCTGCTTCCATGATTGAGACTAATACATTATATCCTCACTTCTGAATTGCCTCTTTATACCAGATAAAAGGACAGAGCAGTGCAAATACAGCATCAGTTCTAGCTGTGATATAACACTGTTATTGTCAGGAAGGCAGCAGTAAGAGCCATCCTCCAGTGTTCCCCTCTAAGCAACTGGGTAAGGCAGTAAACTGGGACAAAGGAGGTGCCTGCATGTCAGGTCCAGGCTGTCCCACTGTGGAGAACCCAGCTTGTGTAGCAGCTCACAGAACAGCCACTCAAGCCTCCTGTAATTTGGTGCCCATAAGATCGTTTGTTGTCAGCTGCCTCTCTGGCCTCTAGAGTAGCATGAATTAACAAAATGAGTGGTTCAAAGTTAACTTGAACAGCTAATGAAAGTGGATTTTGTGGACTTCTTGCAGAATTTTGGCACTGGAGGCAGAAGCAGTAACAAAGGGCTGTAAAGGAGGGAACTATTTGAGGTGTCTGGCTGGCACGGTTCTTTTGCAGAGAGGGTGGCAGTTCACAGCTGTTGGCCAAACTGCATTCTCCTAATGCAGTGGGAATTTGCCTGTCAGGTGAAGGAACTGCTTAGTTAATATGGCATGGATTTTTCCTTGCCATGTGTGCTTATTTGGTTAAACAGTTTATATTAGGATTGGAATTCTTTGCTGTGCTCAGTACTAACGTAAGTTGGAGTTTCAGTAGCTGGTATCACCTCTGGTTATTGATCATGCATCAGAAATTCAGACAAGTACACAAAATGCACTGGATTGCAGAAACTGCATCTCTGCTGCCCACAACATTTGTATTGGGATTTCTGTTGCAGCACATGTAACAATATCTGTTCCTTTTTGTCACTGTCCAGTGGAAATTCTGATCTTACTGTACTTTTTAAGATGTGTGCTTGCATATTGTCTCATACTCCTCCTTTCCCCCCAGCCCTGCCCTCCATGCACATGTGAACACACACACACACAAAGACAACAATCATTTTAGAGTAAAAACCACATGCTTTGCTTCTTAGTTTTTTGAAGAAATTAAGGTGACACTGTTGAACACATTCAAAGCACAAATACAAGGAAAAGAAACCTCTTAACTTGTTAGGATAAGAAAATTCTTTCTTCAAATTAATATGTTCACTGTTCATCAAATTTTTACTCTGGTGCTGAGGCAGAATGTATTTCCAAAGTGTAAGGAGTAGTAAGTGGACATGAGTGCAACATTCTAATGGGATAAATATTTTACACTGTAATGGGTTTATTTGGTTTCTGCTGTCATGCTGCTGTAGTTCTGTATGACTGTAATCAGCAAAATTAGTTGTTGCTTTGTCATCAGATTGTTCTTATTTAACTGGATTGAAGGAGTAGTTTGTTTTTTTCCTAATACTTTTAGAGGCAGAAAGAAGGGCAAGTAAAGAGTTGTCTACAAGCTGTAAGAAAAAGGCCTCTGCTCACACAGATGTTAACAACCAAAGTTGTTTTAAATTATGTGGGAAAAGGTTTTAAATGTAGAGGATCATCATAACAAAGCCAATGCATATTTTTTGTACGTCAAGGAGAACTATGCACTGTTTCAATAAGATTTGATTAAGAGTAGTTCTTTCTCTCTTGTGGTATTTTAAATGTTCATTTGAAGCTGAATGCTTGAATTCCCCTCTGCCAGTTTATTGGAGAAATACTAATTTTGTTGGATTGCATACTAAATAGTGTAGAGATTTTTTGCCAGTTTCTAGATGTTTGTGTTTAGCTAAAGTTTGTGTGGGTAAAATGGTTGGTAGCAGTTTGGTTTTGTTTCTTTTTAATGCCAGCATGTTCCTGGAATAAAAACCCTGTTGATTTAAAATTTGAATAAATAAAAAAAAAAAAGAAAAGATTCCCATGTGAGGAGAAAAACATAGCGGTCTAAACAGTGTAAAGACATAAATGGCATTGTGTTTATAAAAATGTGTGAAAACAATAGCTGCTAATTTCACACCCCATGGGACAAGAGAGTACGAAATGTGCTTTAGCTTTAGATAACAGTTGTATCCACTAGCCAAGCTGGTTTACAGAGCTTTCTCTTAGTCTGTCTGCCACTAGAGGCCCGGTAGGCCAGGTGCCAGCAGAGGTGTTAGCAAAACCTACCGATTTCAGGCTTAATCTTTTCACCTACCTTTTCTCTTCCCTTAATGTGTTCATTATTTGCTAAGCATTACTCTCTTCTTTGTCCTCATTTTTTTTTGTTTCTAATGCAGCTTGCTTTGTATGGGTGAGATATGGAACAGCACCAAAATCCGGCACCCTGGAAAGCAAGGGATTTCTACCCTGTGACAAAAGAATACCGCCTTGACTTCAGAGATTGCCTAATCCCAGCTGTTCTGATAATATAATTAAGGCTGCCTAATGTCTTTAATTTTGCAACCAGTTTGTGTGAAAGGGAGAATTTGGCACTCTAAAGGCTTAAACGCTAAATAGCAATCTCAAGGCGCCTAATTAGAATTCTCTGACATTAAGCTAATTGCTGAAACTGTATTTCAGCAGCTTAACTTCTTTATTAATTTTTCTTAGGATTTTAAATGAAAATCAATTGATGAGCTGTCAGTATTTTTTTTTCTTAAATATAATTTGCTCTTTAGTGCTCCTTTCTGATGCAGGCTGAAAGGCCCTGGACTAACTATGAAATCCATTGAATATTATCAGTGGCATTCCATCCTTTTTCTTTAATCTCTTGCTCTTGACCTAAATAATGTGGTTATTGTGAGATTCGTGTTTGCCAGATAGCCAGAGCTCTTAGAGAGAGAGAGTCTGTGAGTGAAATTAGCAAAGTATGGGGCTTTCCAGACTGGCAAATGGTAACAAGTTGGTGTACGTGCGGTGTAACTGACTTTATTAGTTAGAGCCCTTCCTCTTGAAGTTAGAGCCCTTCCTCTTGAAGGGTGGTGTGGCTTTATAATCCCCATGGCATATGGAACTATGAGATTCTTGCAGTTTTTTGATCAAGAAATCAAATATGAAAACGTCTTCTGAGTGATTTTTTTAAAGTGTTTAGTTAAATGTTTCAATCCTGCTCAAACCTGTTGGGATCAAATGTTTACTGTAGTTAATGTCGAAAGAGTTTAGTTCTTACTTAACATGACTATCAGCCATCTTAAAACTACACATTTCTTCCTCTTACTTTTTCCCTACTTTTGAAATTCTTCCCTCATAATCTTATTTTTGGGGACTCCAGTGGGTTCTCCCTCCTAATACAATGCTTCATAAAAGTTGCTTTTGTTTCTGGTGGAAATTAATTTAAATTAAAGACATCACAGGTGAGTTGCAGGTGACTGGCTTTCTTTTGACAGTGGTGAGAGGGTATCATTTTGTAACTGTTAATGGTATTACAAACATCAGGAAGGAAAAGAGGGTCTACAGCACCTTCTTCTCATTCCAAGGTCAGGCCTAAAAAACCTGTCTGTCCAGAGAGGAAATAGGATTCCACTTTTGTCATGGGTTAGTATGTAGTGTGTGTTGTCACGAGCTTTACAGTGTCACTTGCCAAATGCTTTGGTCAGCCCAGCTGGAACATGTAGGTAGAAGAAAGCAAATAAAAGTTAGTGGCCCATCCCAGGGACAGAGGAATGAGTGTGGTTTACATTCTAGTTTCCAGAAGGTAAGGAAAGGTGGGGGCTGTGTCTCATGGAGGCAGTTAAAATTTAGTTTAATTCTGCATGTACAAAAATTATATGGTACAAATGACTCCAGAATGTCTTAGCTTGTGATAGATGAACACATAGCTTGTTCAGCCCTACGATGCTTTGTGCACTGGGAACTACTATTTCTGGCACTGATAGCAGCTGCATTTTTGGTTCTTCTGATGCTTGGAGCTGTTGTAGACTCAAGTCCCAGGACAGGACTGCCAGGCTTTAGCATTTACACTGTTTGCTTGCAAAGCTAATCATTGTGAACACTTAAAATGTATCATGTGATGCAGATTTAAGTGTTTTGGAAAGCTATTAGTGTTGCAAGGAGAGGCTGAGCAAACTGCAGAAGCAAAGCAGATTGGAGAGCAAAAAAAGTCAGATCACAGACTTTGGTAGCCTTTTCTTTTGATGGCTGTTCTAAGAACTAGAAGTAATTAATGTACAGGAAATAATTGTCTTAAAGTGCAGCACTTTTGAATGGTTTTGTTGCTGGGTTGTTTTTGGGTTTTTTTTCCTATTCGGCTAGTTATGCAGCTTTGTTGCTTGAACTTTTTGGGTTATTGGTTTGGTTTTTTTAAGGGAGAGATGTGAAGAATATTGCGCTTTCTAGACAGTAGCAGTTCTAGAAAACAGTGGCAGATGTTGATCCAGGTGAACTTTCTGTGAGCATAATCGGTTTTTCATAGATTGTGACTGACAGAAAGTAGCAGGATAAAAGTGTGTATGAGTAAGGAAGCTGCCTGTGAAACCTGAGATATGTATTAGAGTAAAAACCGATCTTGCCTCCAAGTCTTGTGTGTAATTCAGGGTTGTACATTTAGGGTATTAAATCTTTGAAAGAGTTTGTAACTCTTTTAGGAAGAAGTAAATCGGATGGATTGTAATGTAGCACATTAGGGAAAACAGTTGGATAGCGTAGAGAGGTACGGCTCTGCTAAAATACTGTGAAGGAAGGACTAAAGCGAGCCAAAAAGGGATAAGTGCATAAACTTAGACCATTCTTCTTAATTTCTATTATGAGATAAGTTCTCTAATATTGTACTTTAACAAGGCAAAAAACTTGTGATAAAATTATCATTTGTGAAACAGAAAAGTTATGTTTTAACTGACAAGACATATAAAGGTAGAAATATTAAACACGTCTCTCCTCTCTTTCCCCATTTCCTAGACTTGAAGAGGTATAATTTTTCCCTTAACTGTTTTGTATTTCCAGCTTCTTTCTCTCCTTTTTGAAGATCTGTTCAAAAAATTTAACTCTGAGCTGAAAAAGATTGCTGACCAGGTCATCCCCAAGCAGCGTGCAGCTCAGTTTGATGTCGTGAAGCACATGCGGCAGGACCAGATCACCAACGGCATGGTCAATGCCATCTCCACAGTAAGTATTTGTGTTCTCATTCTGGTGTGCAAAGCTTTTCCACCACAGTGAATGGTGGAAATGTGAACATTTATTTTTGATGAATCTTGTGGTTTTGGTTTGAAAAGCAAATCTATTTCATGTTTTTTATAGACTAAAATGTCAGAACTCTGTCATGGGGCAGGGTGTTTGGAATTCACTGAAGAATCAAGTGAATTACTGAAGAATCAGTAATCATCAAGTGTCTTTTATTTCAAACGGATGTTTTAGTTTTTGAGAAGGAATGGTAGAAACAGGCAAATCTGAAATAGTGGTCATGGTTGTATTTATCCAACTGAGTGTCTTCTAGGTTCTACTTGACTGTGGTTTTTTATTATCTGGATTTAGCTGGGGTCAGATTACATCATTTGTACAAAAGATTTTTGAAAAACAGCAGGAAAACATCATGAACAGGAGAAAAAAAATGCTTCAACTTCAACTTTGAGCTCTTTGAGGGCAGTGCTTTTTTATTCTGAAGTTGCTGGAATGAATAAATTTTCAGCATAGAAGTCAGTACTTCTCTGCTAGTGATACTGATCTATTTAACAGGAAAATCTGCTGCATGCTGTAATATTAAAAAACCCCTGATAATTACCCTTTAAATATTTGTCTTGGTTGGCTTTTAGCCTGTTTCTGCCTTCTGCTGGAACAGATACTTTGATTCATGCCAGTGGACAAGAACAATAGTAGCTTCTAACTTTGTCTTTCACCTCAGACATCTGCAAGAGCGATTTGTGGGATTGTTCCTGAAATCCAGCTAGTAGCTTGTAAAAGACTTTGAAATGCATGATTTTTAAAAGAAATTAGATTAGACTTAAGTATTTTAGGAGCTGGTTAAAATTGTGGAACTTAATTTTCAATCTTTGGTGCTCTTGAGAGGGCTTTTCTGCCTAGCATGAAACTGAGATTTTTCTTTGGTTCTTGTAAACAAATTAATTCCACATATTGCATCCAAAATCACCAGCAGTCGTTAACTTACAAATCCCAGTGTTAAAGCTTATCACTGTTTAATTTTATGAGTGCCCCAAATGTAGTTAAATCTCTACAGTGCACGTAACCAAAACAATTGACAGATTTGTTTCTCTAAATGCTAGTGCTTTCTTCTAGCTTGTGCCAGTTTTTCCATTTGGACTGACAGAGATAAATCTGCAAGTATTCAGTCCATATTCAGTAAAGTCTTCGTTCTTCCTCTGTCTTTGGACTTTTTTTTACTGCCGCATAAGCAGTTAAACACCATCTGCTCTTAAGCACTGAAAAATAATTTCTCAGGAACAATACCCAGTGCATACTATTCAAGAGATTAAGCAAATACCATAAAAATCATTCTTGGAAATGACAATCACCAATCTCACCAGAATGCTTCAATGATAGTCTCAAAGAGCATGAAATAACTGAGCGGATTCATAATTACACCAGTAGCATGCAAAAGAATTCATAGCTCTACTGCATCAGCTGTACACTGGTGCTCAGTGATATTAGCTACAGGTCCTCTTCTTACCCTGGAAAACACCAGAAGAGAAGGTTGGTCAGGCAGTAGTGCCACAGGCCTGATGGACATTGCAATATCTGAAGAATCGCCTGATGCCACTGAGGGGGCAACTTCCTATCCATAAAAGTTCTCAGTAGAATGTTCTCAATTGGGGGTGGTCTCACAACTGCCCTGGGCCCATTTTGCTCTTCTTTTTTGTGGACAACTTTTGAAGGATCCAATCTGTCCCTTCCAAAGTACCAAGAATATTTTGTATGACTTCTTCAGGCAGCATTTTTACCTCCCTTTTTTCCCAGTCTTTTCAATTTTAGACTCTTTTGGGCAGCAAAGAAGAAACCACATACTAATTTAGCCTACAGATGCAATACTTCCTAGTGTGAAGAAAAACTACTGATTTATTGTATTCTTCCACTTACATTCTCATAACTTCTAGTCTTTAAAGAATGAAATGGTCAGTGAGTGAACCCTTCCCAAGGATGTTGAGCAAATGAACAGGATACTTTTTCTTTTGACTGACTTGCCATTGGTCATTATGTCTTCCCACTTGCTACCACAAATTTGAGACTATTTGATAGTCTCTCCAGTGGAAGCAAATAACAAAATCATTTGTATGGGTAGTGTTTTCTTCCTGTTGATCACTAAATGGGATTGTGCTGTTAAAAGTGTAAATAAAAAAACCCAATCAAATCACCCTCTAAAAGGATTTTGGAGTAGTACAGCAAGTGAGCTTGGAATTATTTGTTAGTATTGGTGAGTTGAGTTTGTCAAAAAGGCTACAAGAATTAGCAGAAGGCAATCCTTAGGAAAATGTTATCTTTGGACTGACCGGTAACATGGTGCCTCGGGTAAACAGTATTTCAGACAGAAATTTACTGTATCCACTGACTCAGGTGCTGAGAACTGGATATGGAGTAAATGTCACGAAGGCAAAAATTGCAGCACCAAATTTCAAGATTACAGTAGAGATTATTACATCTGCTTGGCATGGAAACGTATTTGTGTCCTAGAACAAACTCTGAGCTCCTCTGTTCTCCTAATTAAAACCACAAGTGACAGTGCCTGTGACAGTCCTGGAACACAAAACCTCTGAGATGTGCATGAATCTTGCATTTCATACTTGGTGTTATCCAAAGAGAAGTTGGGTAGACCTACTCCTCCCACACACACACTCTTCTGTGAAAAGACACACCACTGAGTCTTTTTCCTCTGGATGCTAAAAACAAAAGGCTTCAAGAAAGCACAGAGGGCTTTGATGTCAGACTTCTGCAGCATAAATGTCTGTGTTTCCTACAAAAGTAACAAATCAAGGAAAACACAAAACTTAAAGCTTGTGGGATCTATTGTAAAAGTGTTATATCACTCAAAAGACCTTTTTTCTTTCTTAAATACTCAAAAAAATCTATAAAACAAAACCAGAAAACCATTTAATGTAGCTAAATTTGAGTATTGATTTACATGTGAGGGACAGATGAAAAAGAATATTTATGTGATTGAATATGTAATAGCAAAAGTATCCTCTCATCTGAAAGAGCAGTCCTTTTGTTTCAACTTCTCTTTAATAGTAAGTACACATATGCTGTAACTGGGAGCTTATATGCAGATAGGTAGTTAGAAACTTGATTGATACAAATGGGCAACATTTGTTTTGCAAAGCTCCTCAGATATCATTCTGTTTAGATACTGGAAAAAGTCGAGAAGGACAGACTGCACAAATTCTTTTGGAACATTAATTTTGTTCTACAGGGAAATTGGTCTCTAAAGAGATTCAAGATGGACCGCCAAGGTGTGACACAAGTCTTGTCCCGCTTGTCTTACATCTCTGCTCTGGGAATGATGACCAGGATCTCTTCTCAGTTTGAAAAGACCAGGAAAGTGAGTGGTCCTCGATCACTGCAGCCATCCCAGTGGGGGATGCTCTGCCCTTCTGACACTCCTGAAGGAGAGGTGAGGAATTTCTCTTCTGCTTTCTGTGTTTCTTGTGCTGAGGAATGGAGACAGTGTTTACTTTGAAGCAGGTAGTCCTCCATCAGAGGAATAATTCTGATGAGGAAGTTTCTGGAGAGTGTCCTCAGCCTGATAAGACAACTTGTGTGTCTTCTGACATCCTACCTGTTTACATCCTGGTCCTCCTTACTATATTGCCTTTTTTCTCCTGCATGGGCTGTCTGGAAACAGTTCTGAAATCATTTGGCTATATGAGAATGACATGAGACCTCCCATTTTTGCAGTGGAACTACTTGCTCTCTTTTGATGAGAGCAAGAGAGGAGTCCTAAACCCCTCTCCCTTAATTCTGTAAGAAACATTCTGTTTTGAAGTTGCAGCATCAACCTGCAAGGTTTCTGGAAACATGTACTAGTATTTCTTTAGCCATTAGTTTGAGGAAGAAAACCATCTTTGTATGTATTTCAGACAAAGAATTGATTCTGACAGTCATTTTGTTTTGCTTTCCTTTTTTTTCTCTTTTTTTTTTTTTTCTGAATGGAAGATGCCTGGGGGGAAACAACTTTCTGGATTGATCAATATGAGCTAGTCTCATTAAGCAGCTGAAATAAAATTGCAATGTATAAGGTACTTTTTCATTGAAAAATGTTAATGTTTGTGTTAGAACATACAGGATACCTAGCAAATTGATAAATAGACTGATTTTGTATTTCCATTATGTTGCTGAGTAGTTGAAGAGAGAAATACAGGGTTATACATGGTTGGTTAACTTAAAATCTACTTTAGTGACTGTATTTTTTATTAGTTTTTAAGTGCTGAAACATTGCATTTCAGTGTGATACAGAAAATTCTACTTTTTTCCCCTCCAGATTTTGAGGGTAATTAATTTGTTTAATTTCTTTCACTTTATACATCGTCATCTTTTTGGTTTTGTCAGTCATAAGTACAGTTTGGGGAGGAAAATGTAAGTATGGTATTAATACATAGAAAGAGAAGGGATAAAATATGTGGGTTTTGTATTTGTTTTTTCCTAGGCCTGTGGTTTGGTTAAAAACCTTGCCCTCATGACTCATATTACTACGGATATGGAAGATGGCCCAATTATTAAATTAGCCAGTAATCTTGGAGTCGAAGATGTCAACTTGCTCTGTGGTGAAGAACTTTCATACCCAAACGTGTTCCTGGTTTTTCTTAATGGTATGTTACTTTTCAGCAGTCCTGACTGATTCGTTGCTGATGGAGAGTTCGGCTTCGGAAGCCCTCCAACAGTTCTTGGAGTGCAGTCAGCCGCAGATGGTGCTTTCCACGTGCAAATAATTTCCTGTGTAAATATTTTGATAGGGTTGGGCAAAGTAGACAGGCCAGATGATGACACTTAGTTGCATGAAGCTGTGTCTTCAGAACTCTGACTGCAGATGTGTGTAGCTGGGAAATCGAAGCTTTCTCAAATTTCAGCCCTTTTTTTAAGCCCGCTTGCATAAATAGGCACAAAAATATGTACATTGAACTACAGGGGTTTTTTTTGGTTTTTCAGATATTGGCCGAAGGAGGTGCCATTCATAAAGTACTTTTAAAAGAAAGTAACTGTTAAAGTTGTAATAAATTTACAAATTGAGATCTTCATTTACAGGAAGCATTTCATTTTCTGTAATCTTTATATGTTTTTATATATATTTGTGCATTTTAAAGTGCCTTGAAAAACAGAAAGGAAACATCAAAACATCAATTGTTTGTAAAGTTTAGCAGTGCTATTCTCTTTAAAATTACCGTTGAAAGGGCATCTTGCTTTGTGCATGATTAGAAAAATTAGACCTGGGAAAATAGGCCTTTCTTCCTTGTTAAGGGGATGATTTGGCACACGTGCTTTGCATCTGCACATTCGTGTTCCTTTTACAGCTGATCTTTCAGTGTTACTAAAACAACAGGTACTATGGTATCATATTTCAAAATACTGACATTTTTAAAACTACAATTGTGATTTCAAAATAGCCTTTTGTCAGCAGCGTCCACATCCAAGGACTAGTGTGTAACATCTGTCACCATGAATAAGTTCTCCATTTACCCTAGAATTAAACAGCTTTTGCTCTTCAACCCTGCCTTTTCCCGGTAACATGAAAGCAACACTTGCCCAAGCTGCATTCCTTTGCTGTGCTTTTCTGTAGCAGTATGTTAAAGATAAGGCTCAGTGAAACCACATGCACTCTCTTCTGTCTTGTTTTATGGTCCAAAGGGGAGTGCAGAGCCAAAATACCGGACTTTCCCTTCACAAGCTCAGTTTGCAGTACAGAACAAGATAGTACTATGAATTAGTACTACATTTGGGAACATACTAAGTGAGGCAAGCCAAGTTACTGTTCAGTCCATGGTTTGTGGGCTTAGTCCATAAAAAATTCAAACTTGTGGATAGCTGACTTGATCCTGATTTAAACTTATGACCTAAGAAGGTAGATAATCTGTTAAGTACAAACTCTTTAAGCTGTAAAGACCTTTCTGTTGTCTTACAAACTCCCTAAACTATCACCCTTTGTCTTCTTTAAAGTTTTTAAAATGTGACCACAGTTATTTGTTTTATATATTAAGATTACTTTAGTCAGATGACTCTTAAAATGAATTTTACTCTCTTGTTTGTTCACCATGCATCAGAATACTTATTTATGAGCTAAAGTGCCCTGCTAAGATAGCTGAGTTGAGCTAAGCACCTGAAATTCCGGTGCTGTTATGAGTGGTCACATATATCAAAATATCAGGATTTTCTAAAATTTCTGACAAGGCAGAAGGGCAGTTCCTTGGTCTGTTCTTGGAAACCTTGAATCCATTTCAGTCCAGGTGAAACTGCAGACTTCAGAGTTGTTAACTTGTGCACCAACTGATGAATGGGCACCTGAGCAGAAACGTACTTGACGAAAGCTGGAAGATGCACATCATTTGGTTTCTCAGGCTGTTTGGAAGGATGCAGGTAGATGATTTGTGAAATTCTGACAATTTTGAATTGAGAGGAAAAAAGAGCCAATTCTTATTCGTGTTAGAGAAGGGAAATTTTACAACAACTCATTATTTGCAAGAAGCAGGCAGTACTGCTGTGCATGCTACCCATGATCAGAAATTGTAAATAGAGTTTTGAATGTGCAGAGGATGCACCAGGTATTTATCCTCTCTCTGAACAGGTAACATCCTTGGTGTCATACGTGATCACCAGAAATTAGTCAACACCTTTCGGATAATGCGTCGAGCGGGTTATATCAACGAGTTCGTTTCCATCTCTACAAATCTGTCTGACAGATGTGTCTACATTTCCTCTGATGGAGGGAGATTGTGCAGGTAAACTTCTCATCAGAATTACCTCACTACTGAACTGGTTATAAACACTGTTCTATGCACTGTAAATACACTGGGCTAAGACTTTCACAAGAACAGATTTAAGCAAATTCAGTAAGACTTGAGCATCTCTTTTCTCCTTAAATTGCCCTTATTCAAAACAGAGGTTGGAAGAAGCAGAACAGGTTAATGAATATATTCATATTTCAGCATTAACTTGCTGTGTGCGTATTCTGTGTGTACTTCAACAAAGCAGCACTCACAACTACTGGTGGCATTCCACTTTACTCATTAAATGAATCTCAGAGCATGTTGAATGCCATTTGAAGCATGTCAGAGGCTCCAAAATAGTAAATGTACAAACCATCAATTAATCATACCTGGTCAAGAGATCAGGGGCATATTCAGTGGCAGACAAATCACTTTTCCAGTCAGGGCTAGTAGTTTGGGAGATGGCAGTAAAGCTTCCAATTTTTAAAATAAAAGCAAGGGAAATAATGTGGATTTGCAAGGCTTTACCAAGTTTGCTTTGTGGCACCCCTCACCCTGCAATTGTTCAGATATCCCTACTAACCATTTAAAAATGCTTATTAGTCTTATAACAGTTACTTAGACTTCAGAGTGGACTCCACAAGTATCTTGTAGCTATTTGCTGCTCTTTATAAAAGCAGCTTGTCCAAATAGCAGCAGCCCTTGACGTTGCCTTCTTGCGTGCCATCCTTTGTGTCAGTGGTTTTGTGTGGTAGGGAAGCCTTCAGAGATCCATGTGCTGTTGAAATGTATGGATTCATCAGAGATCACCCACAGTAAATGCCTGTACTTTACATCATGTAAGGCAATTGCAAAATGCAACCTTGCATGTGGACACTTGAGCACAAACTGTTCAATTAATGTTCTATAAAATCCCTGCAATAACCATGGTGCTAAATGCTGTTCTTAGCTTTGAAAGTTGGGAAATCTGAAATCTTTTAAAGCCATCATCAAAATCTGTAGGTAAAACTTAGAAAATTTTAGTTTAAAGATTTAAAGGGGAAAAATGTCTTTCCCCTCAAAATTTAAGTCTTGATTTTTCTGATACACTTTTTAAGTTCTACCAAACTAAGGTCTGAATAGTTACTGATTGTATTTATGTGGATTTATCAGTTAAATGTCAATAAATTGTAAAAATAGTTTATAGTATAGGCTGCGCATAGGCAGGGTTCTTACTGTAAGTATAAATTAAGCTACCTGCCTCAGTATTTGGTATGACAAACCTCTTTTTTTTTTTTTTTTTTTTTTATTTCAGGCCTTACATAATTGTCAAGAAGCAAAAGCCTGCAGTTACAAACAAGCATATGGAAGAACTGGCTCAGGGTTACAGGTACACAATTCCAGTACACCGTATTCATCTTCGTCAAGTAAATACTGTGTGGAGATATGCCAGTCAGTCAGTAGTTCAGTCTTGGGGTTAGCTAATTAGAGAAGTCTGCTCTCCTATATAAATTCATGCTCTCTGTACTGGAGATTTTCTGTTTAAAGTCAAATTAAGGCCAGTGGTCTTACTTTGTTACTGCTGTGAGATTTGGTAACACTGAATAAATACATCTCACAGCCTCACCTTTCTGCAAGTGGAAGGCTTGAGGCAGTATCATCCTCCTGATTGAAAAATCAAACACCTCACAGGAGTACCAACTTGACCGCCCTAAATTAGGCACATTCAGAGTTTTTGGAAGTCCTGGCAAATTCTTAGTTTGTGTATTTTAAGAAAACCACACTTAGAGAAAGGCATTTAAATTTAGCCTAACTAAATTTCACTAAATTTCACAAAACCATCATAAAAACGTACCTGATTATCCCTATATTTGCCTACATTTACCGTGATGATGAGTATATATTGGAAGATTTTAGTGAGTTGTTCAAGTAAGTAACATTCGTCTTTCAGACTGTGAAGCAGTGAATGGGCAACAGGATTAATTAAAAAAATACATTTTTCTTCAATATGTAATATGCACAGAACTTTACATGTAGAAGTATTTATCTGATTTAACTGTACATATTACATTCCTTTAATATATGTACTAAGTATTTTATGTTTTCAGAAATATATGACAGTACTTCTAGTGTAATTTTTAATTTATCTGTAGGAATTTTGAAGACTTCTTGCATGAAGGCCTCGTCGAATATTTGGATGTGAATGAAGAAAATGACTGTAACATTGCACTCTATGAAAACACAATCAATAAGTAAGTATGCATTCAGTAACTGGTAAAGGAAAAACTTTCATAGGGTGACTCTCTGAAATGCAAACATATCAATAATGTTACTGTTTCCACATGTACACACTGCTCCCTTGCTAATGGTTGAAACTACTCCAAATGAAAGATGAAGAAAGAAATCTGTCTGCACACATCCTAAATTATCCATGGCCAGTTACAAAAAATGGTTTAGGTTTTGAGAGATCCGTTCCTGCTACTAACTCTGAAAAATACTAAGTACTTAAAGGTGTATTATTTCTTTCTCTGGATGTGGCTTTTTTTTTGGTTCTGTTCATTGGGCTGCTCATCGTAAGTAATTTTATCCAGTAGGTATCCAGAAGGCAAATGGTTCAACATGTTATTTGATTATCTTAGCATATCAAGCCTGTTGTTTGAAAATTTGTCTTCTGGCTGTAGAGGGACCCTAGACACCCACCCTACAGTAAGTGAAGTATTGGAAGGAGACCTTCCCTTTGACTTTTGGATGTATAATAGGCCCTGATAAAAATATCTGCGTCATTCTGTGTATTCTTTACCACATGTCTTAAGACTGTTTTTGGTATGTGATTTTAATTCAGAAAGGTTTCCAGATCTGTTACGGTTTCCACGTATCTGAAGGACCTGCTGCTTTTTTTTTTTTTTACTCTTGTCTTCTGACTACGATTAAAGAGCCCGCATTAAAGAAAGGATTCTTTTAAATTTTTAAGTCCTCCTATCTTTTTACTAGTTTTTAGTGTTTCTCTCGTAATATCCTGTAAACTGCAGGCTGCATATGAAATGCTAGAAGTTATCTCCATGAAATGTTCAATCAGTAGATTTATGCAGAAAATTCTTTTTCTAAATAATGTCCTGGCCAAGTACACCTGGAAGCTAATAGAAATACATCATTGATTTCAGTGGAGCTAGATGAGACCTTTAATTATCTCTAACCTTTGCTAAATGTAATGCATTAACTCTGCTAATTAAATTGCATTGCTCCTACCCAGGCTTTTGAAGACTTCATCTCTTTAAGAAATTACTCTTGCATGCTCTTGACTGAGCTCTATATACATGAGCAAAGAAGAGCACACACAATTGCTGTCATTTGTGCCAAAATTAAATAACTTCCACAAAGCACCAGAGCTGAAAATTTAAGTTACAGGACAACTGACTCAGCTAGGAAAGTTAATGGGAATGTATCATATGAAATCACTGTTAGTCAAAAAGAGGAGGAGAAAGTGAACTTCCAGTGGACCAGTGTGAGGAAACGACTCCACAACAACTGCCAGGAAGCTCAGAAGATTCTTGTATTGTCCATCAATTGTTGTGAGTTTAGCTTCAATGCTAACAGTGGTTAACAGTGCCATAAGTATCTGAGCTTGCATCCTTGTGTTTGGTAGTGATACTCCGTACATCCTTAATAGCCGAGTTGTGTACTCCCTTTCCCCGGATGATCATCTTGGTTTTAAATGGTGTGGCCATGTTGGTACAACTTGTTCTGGTAATGCAGCTGATACAACCCACTACTGTAAAATATCCCACTAACATTCCTGCTTTTGTAATATAGGCTTCTTTTAGCTACAGTATCCTCTCTTTATTTTTCCAATCCAATTAGAGGGGTTTTCTTTGGAGTATTTGACTCCTAATGCGTTCAGTTTCTTCCTTACACATTTTTAACTCTGCTTTTCAAACTCATGAGGTTGCCTTTCTTTCCCGGGCCTTGTTCTGGCAGTGGCATTTTTGACCTGCAGAAATTGAACTGCCCTGTAAAGTTTGAAGGTCTCCCATTAGCACTGTGGAATACCTCATAAAGTAGTAGGATCTATGTAGGTTGCATCATCTTTGGTTGAAACAGGATTGACCTGACGGAAGAAGACTTGTGTTGAGTACCCTATATGCAAATGTATATCTAGTTCCATGCACTTGTACCCTCTGAAGAAATTTGCCAAGTTCGCTATCAGTAAGTCTCGAGCCTCTGATTTTATTGTTTGAAAAGTGTCAGCAGTTCTGTGAAGTTCTGCAGAATGGGGGAGCAGTCTCTGCTTTTAAGTTTGCTACTGGCTTTTGAGACCATTTTGCGATTACTTGACTACAGTTTGGATTCTCCCATTAGTATTTTCTTAAGACAGGCTTTAGTTAACATTGCAGCTCTTTATCAAGTAGAGAAAAATAGTGGCTGTCCTCTGGCCAGAAGTGATTTTTAGGTTGCTCAGGCATATTTGTGATTTATAAAGATTTCTAGGACTGATAGATAGCTTTGTTGGCTTACTCCTCAGGATTTCCAGATCTGTTTTTTTTCAGATTTCATTATGCTTCCAGTAGTACATACATTGTTTATCCAGGTTCCTGCTGGCACTTGTCTTCAGTCTGTATGTGCTTGTGGGCAATTCCTTAGCACTTGTGAGCTTATGGTGCTTGGCTGTCTTTTGGCTGTTGCCATAATAAAGATTTTTGAGTCACTTCTGTGGCAAGGTCCTAAAGTTTAGTAATCAAATTAATTTATTTAAATAATTAAAATAAAGTCTTCCAAAAGACTTCCAAGAGAAGTCAAACATTAAAGATGGGATTTTCAGAATGCATTGGGTTTAGATGTCTGGTAGAAGCAATGTATGCATAAATTCAATATTATTCTCTGTGATAAATCCAGGACATAAAAGACAGGCTTTGAATAGGTTTAGTTATAATCATCTGTATTTCATAATTCCCCACTTCCTAATTACTTATCTTGATTTAAATTCATATCTGCTCCATCCAAGCTTTATTGTACACTTCATCCTTAGTTAATAGTCTCTCCACTTGCATCCCAATGCATGCTATGATTTGTCTTTATTGAGCAGGACTTTCTCTTCTGAAGCTCACGCCAAGTAGAACAAATTGTCTCTGTCTTTACTCCTTTTCCCTGTCTTTCTACTTCATCAATACTGTCTTTTAATAACATAATTACTTCCAAAATATTTGCGGAGTTTTTCAACTAGTGTTGTACTACGTTATGTACCCATGGCACTGGATCTGGTTTGGAGACAGATGTTTTCTCTTTAACTGATATAGCTGACCTTGGAAAACTAAAATAGTTTTTTTAATACCTGAATCTGTTGTGCTCTTCCTTCTTCCATCTCCCTAGTGGATTTCTGGATCTCTGAGATTAGTAATTTGATGCGGAGGGCTCTCATTACATGAGAAGACATTCCTTAAGGCATTTTGGGTCTTACTATATAAACTGATGTTTTATTGTCTTACTGAGCTCTCTCAGGTTGTTGTTATCTGGAGGCTTTTCCTCCATTATGGAATTTCATAAATCCTGATTTATTTCTCCTTCATTTCTTTTCATGTGGAAACACTTAAAGCCAAAAGAAAGTTGTTGGGTTTTTTTAATAAAAATAAAAATCCTGTAGTGAATCCATGTTTTGAGGTCCTACTGACTTAGATTCTCCTGAACAGAATTGAATTGGAAGTCTTATGAGATACTGCTAAATTAAATAAATTCTACTGAAGTTGTTTGTTCACAAGCATGCCATAATTGGTACTCTTTCTTTTAAGAGATACAACCCATCTGGAGATTGAGCCTTTCACGCTTCTGGGTGTCTGTGCTGGGCTGATTCCATATCCTCACCACAACCAGTCCCCAAGAAACACTTACCAGTGTGCCATGGGGAAACAAGCCATGGGTAAGACTTCATTTTTTGTTCCTCTTTGAAATGTTATGTAGATTTTTAAGCTACGTAGGCAAAAGTGACAAAGAGAGAAAATCTTTCTTTCCTGGTTCACATAAAAGCTTTGCTAGGAAAAGTAAAAGAGTACTTCTTTAGCTTCGAGAAAGAAAGGATTTACCTGTGAAAGTTGAAAAAATTAACGTGAAAAAAGTACCAGTCAGTTTCACTTAATGAAGACCATATCTGCAGGTCTTAACACTTAAAATTTTAATAAACTGGGACACTTTGGCTTTTTCTCTTTGATTTTATTGGAAATCATCATGACTAAAGTTCTCAGCATATCTGCAGGTTTGGCAGAGTGGGGTGGTTTTTTCTCTTTATGCTGCAGTGTGCTGTGTGTTTCCAGACAAAAAAGAGTTAAAAAGTGTTCTCACAAAGAGAGACAGAGCACAAATTGAGGAGCATTTCCTTGACTGGTTGAGTAAGTGTCCTAAAAATAAATATGTCAGTGGTTAACATTGACATCAGAGAATAAGAAGAATCAAGTGTGAAAGACTGATTAGTTATTTGAACACTTTCTGCAGCCATAGTTTAGGTTTTGGGTTTTTGCTGTTTTGCATGAAGAGGGTGAGTAATGCCTCAGCAAAGTGACTGAAACAAAATTAATTTTCTGATCACTTACTATTTCATTTGACAGTGTCATATCTGGTCATTAAAACCCAACCATTTTGTAAATTTGCTGTTGGGGGTAATTGACAGCAGTTAAGTTCTAATCCTTTCTTTAATACTCAGCTAAACCAGCATTAAAGTGTCCAAGTCTATGGCCTGTGATCAAGGCAGAGGAGCCTGAGCAGTCGTACATCAATTCAGACAGCTGCATTCAGACTGGTGCTCTACATGCCAGTTTCATGCCTTGAATTGATGCCTTGCTTGCAAGTTGGGAGCTACAGTAGCACGACTCTGTGTCATGAAGAAACTGCCACTTCAGTTAGGTTTACTAAACCATTTATTTTGTGCTGTGCGTTCAAAGCTGAAACACCGCACCTTTTGTGAGACTTCTCCAGCAGAATTAATAGCAAAGTATCTGCCTTATGCTGAACTGTCATGTTGAGCGCATGAAAACAGCAGAAAGTAGCAAGATGGATGTCCTCTATTTCAAATTTTTTTTATTTTAAAGGGTGGGTGGCTGGAAAGAGGAGCAATGCAATCTTTTTCCTTACAGTTCTCCCCCATCCCGTTATCTTTCCCCCACCCCTGAGTCTCTATTTTATGACTATTAGTCTCAGAAGGTTTGGTTAGTTACCACACACAGTTAAGCAGGATCAGTGTGTACAGAAAGCCAATTCAGTATCTGTGGAGTTCTTTTGTAGTTTTCTGTGTGAAGGTTTTTTTCCCGTTTTGTTTTGAGTGTCATTTGCAATTCATTGTCTGTGTTTTCTGAGGTTGGTGTATTCAGCTGCTTTGACCCTAGGTCTTGCACATTTAGCTCCTTGGATACAATCCTCTGACGTTCCTGCTGACGCTAGGAACACAAAAGCCATTGAATATCTTGAGCAATAAAAAAAGCCTTTGTTTCAGTTTGTTATGACAGAACACCTGACTCAAAGAATAAGCAGCTAGATAAAAGTAAATTTTAAAAGTTGGCACATGACTTGAGCTATATTTTGCTCTGTCTGAAGGATCTGCAAACACCTGAAGCTTTTTGTAATAACTGCTTAAAAAAAAGCCACCATGAGTGGCAATATGTAGGGGCAGAGAAGACTTTTCTCTACACTTACTGATCAGATGAGACCTAGAGGGTATTCCTGAAACATGGCACATACTTTTTTCCGTTTATTTTTGTGAAGAGATGTGATGTAGTGCTTCAAACCCCAACCTTTAAGTAACCATCCACTTCTTGTGCTTTCTTTCCCCATACCGAAATTGCAGAGCAGCTCCTCGTCCAGCACTGCCATGTGGAAAGTCTCATGTCCAAGTCCTCTGTGTCACTCCCTTGACTGTCAAAACCTGGGGCAGTAGAGGGAGACCCGGGGTTCAGGCTGGGAAAGGAGAGCCTTGTGCTTGTCAACACTGACCCACCCCCTCTGACCACATCACAGGGCTCTGCCAGCAGCTTTGGACAGTCTTTTAAGTCTCTTTTAAGCAACATCAAGCTAGGATAAGGTGTGAAAGCACAAGTAAATGGAGAGTGGACAGCAGAGATTGCGACGAAGTCTGTAATCCAATGTCCCTGAAATATTAATGTTTCTTCAGGATAGCGTTACATATCCTGAAAAATACCTCCCTTTCATGGGTAGATGAGTCATCTTCTTGGAGAATTAGGGCTGTGCTGAGTGACCAAACTGGATTTCAGTAAAATTAAACTGAAATTAAATCTCTCACTTTTGGCATAGATAATTTACCATATGTTGCAGGTTGAATTGTAAGACTGAGAAGAAGTTAGCTAGTAAATACAGCAGCAGCTGCAAGGACCTCAGTTGAATGTTCACGTTTCAGTGCAAGGTTAACAGTTGTAGCTTAAAATCTCAGAAATATATAAGATGAAAACACAAGAGTCTGTACTGTTTGCATTTCATGTGTTGGTAAAATAATGCTTAAGAGGATCAAAGGCTTCTACAGTTAGAGAAATAGTTCTAAATTGAGCTTTTTAATTCCATTAAGACATAAAAAACCAGTCAGTTTTACACGTTGTACATCTGTGACTGTACAAAAGCCTAATATGAGGAATGAAAACATACAGTTTTCATGCCAGTAATCCCCCATGTTGCAGATGCACATGTGCTGCTGTGAAAGTGCTGGTCTGGGTGCACAAAGCAAGCTGTATACTCAGAGCCCTACTGTGCACTGCAGCTTCAATCCAAATGACATAACACAGGTCTTAACTAAGGAAAGGAAGGCTTGGGTGTTGATTGTTACTTTAACCTCTGAAGGAAAAGGAAGTATTTGAGGGGACAGACGTAAGTGGGTGAGAGCTTTGTTGTAGAAGCTTGTCGAGAAGCAAAAACTGTGATATTACAATAAAAAAGCCTCTTACTGTATCATGTACATTCTGCTTTGCTCCTGTGAAGTAGGAAAGCCCTTTATATACTGCTCTGCCTTGTACTGTAGCCAGCTGAATGCGTTAAAATTGAGTTGAGAAGATAAATATGCTTCAAGTAACTGAGTGCTGGGTGTTTTTGATGGTTGTGAAAGCTCTTTGGTGGACAGAGTCCTCCCAAATTTTGTACAGCTAGCCTAGAGGCAGAGAATCTAAACAAACCTCAGAGCAAAACCAGCTGTTGCTGGTCATCACAGCTGGATCTGGGTGTGCTGTGGCCACAGCTCTGTTCTGCCACTGCTCTTTGAGGAGCTTTTGTGCTCTGCGACACCATCTCGTTTTGACACCTCTCCTCAGTAGTAGGCACAGAAGTGCTGAGGCAGAAATGAGCCAAACTACTTCCCCCCCCACCCAATTTACCCATAATCTTTTTAACCCACCTCTTAATCTTTCTACTGTGAAAGGAGTATTTCTAATACTTATCATCCAGATCACTTAATGCATGTACTGTAACAATCTGTCTGACCTGAGTTGGAGTCCGCTCCACAAGGTTTATCGCAGCATTTAAAAACTGTACTTCTTCCTCTCTTGCTTTGTACTCATATAAAAGGATAGAATCATAGAAAATCCATGGTGAAAACAGAGGAAGTACAGAATTAGAGCAATTCCTTTCTTGGCATGTGCAGTAACAGCCCTTTTGGCTCAAGTAGATTGATTTCTGTATCCTTGTTAATTTTGACTGTACAGTTTAATGTTGTTGTGAGTAATACACCAGAGAATTGGATTAATGCTTATTTTAGCTGGCTGTTTGTTCTGGTGAGTTCTCAAAACTTTCGGCATCAGAATAACAATGCCTCATTTATGCTAAATACCAGTAGATAGTGTTTTTATAGTGATTATTTCACACTAAAGGATACTCAAATGATACTTAAAAAGAAAAAAAAAACTGTCAGGAAATGGAAAAAAAGGAAAGAATGCACACGTGCATTCACAATATATCAAGTACTGAGAAAAGCAAGAAAATGATCTTTGTTGTATCCAGGTCAACCTTGTGTGTTTTGCTTTAACCAGGGCTAATTACCAATGAAAAAAATTGGTTCTTGCTGTTGGGATAATTATAAATGCAAGTCATTGTGAGCAGGGTTTGTTATGGTGAACTTTAATTATACTTTACTTTTGCTTGGTTGTTTGGCTGGAGCAAACAAGGGCTCTGTTCTTTCAGAGAGAAAACAGAAATAAAGCTAGTGACTTCCTTCATTTCAGTGCCCACACAGAGGGCTCGTCCTAACACACCAGTCCTCTGAAGAGAGCTGCTGCTTTATTTTAAATAAGCAGATTGTGGTTTGAGGCTGTGGTTTGTTAGCCCAGTTTAGAGAAAGCACTATTTGTATTTCCTAGCAATTAGGAATAATATTGCTGATATTGGCATGCTTTTTGGCTAATTTATTTCATTTGTGATCTAGAATCACTCTCTAACCAGTTTCTTTCCTGCTAGGATATCTGTCGTTGATATATATGTGTATGTTTTCCATTTGATACAGCATTCACCTCCTGAAAAATAGCCTAAATACAGCTTATTATTGAGGCTCAAAATCTCAGTAATGTCAGTTGCTTCTGGCTCCAAGACAGTAGCAGTTCTGTTAGGCTTATCTGAACCACTGATAAAAATGCCAGTTTTGAAATACATGAAACATCTGGAAAGAAATCATTTGCGTTATGTGAAATATGTAAAAGTGTCATCTGAAATCCTTAATATATAGGGGACTTCCACAGATTATTGCTGGGGTGTAAAGGACACCCTTAAAGTGTAAAAGACAGGTAAAACCGGTGCTCCAGACCTCATCCTGTCATAGCATCCATAACCAGTAAACCATAGCAGGTACCAGCATCTCAGAGGAGAAGAAAATTGCAAGCATTTTGAAAGTTAAGTTTGGCATGACTCTCTCTTGGAAAGGTTTCTCTCAACATCAGGAAAATGTACCTCTCTGTGAAACATTTAAGCTGAGCTTCACTGCAGCCTATCCTGAAAGCATACAAATTATTCATTCTAGATACAGAGGGGAAGAATGGTCTAAACCTCTTAAGTTTTTAATTTGGAAGTGTATTTTCCTATCTGTATACTAGGAAAACCAGGGGTTTTGAGTCAAAAGTACAATGGGAACAATGTCTTAATTGAATTCTAAGACAATATCAGAAATAGTAGGGCTTTCATGTGGTGGGCCTTGCAGGGTGGGACTGCAAAGGTCTTCAGTGTTGAGGAATCCAGGCCCTACCAGCTTGTGTCTTACTGGAGACAAAAAACACTGTTCAAGGATGATTACTTTCCTTATCCAAGAAAAAGACAGAAAAGCAACTGCGGAGAAGCAAGAGACAAGTAAAGCCTGTCAACTCTACCAGATTTTTCTTGTTATTTGAAAATGCTGTGCCCATGTCATGGAATCTACTTTCCAGCACCAGGGAAAGTGCAGGCCAGCTGCAGCAGTTCATTCTCAGACAGCAGCTGTTGAGCTCTCTCTCCATTCTTGTCCTTGGGAAGGGCAGACCTGTTGTGGTTTAGGAGAGAGCACTTAATGCCAAGGACAGGATAGGTCTTTGGAAATGGTTTTACAGTTTGATTTTCTAGACGTTTTATGTAAATGGGAGTTGCAGGTAGATGCATGTAAAATGTGAAGCTGACCTCTGCAGTGAGCAGATTTATGTTCAGATGTGTTTCCTGGCCATGTGAAGTCTTCCTTATACACTGACTGCCTTGACCTTTCCAAGAAAGCAGCCAGACTCTGAAATTGCAGGGGAAAATGGAAGAGTTTTGAAAGACTTACATCCTAAGCGCAAGTACTGCAGAATATTTAGCACTTAAAACTTTAAAATGTTAACTTTTCAGACTGTAATTTCTTAATTGCTTAAAGACATAGCATAAACCTGGTGCAGCAAACTCCAATAACATATGATTGCCTTAACTTTTGTTCTGCTACACAACAGTTTATGTTTCCCTGCTGGGTGTTAATTATTTTTTCCTCAGATTTCAGGAGACACTTTGGCATTCTGATGGGACAGGGCCAAAAATTTTAGTCTCAAGCTGGGAGGTCTATACAAAGGGTTGAATTCTGAACTGTAAATTTAAAATTAATTTAATGTAAAAAGACAAATATATTATGAGTAGACTTCTACTGTAGTCCTTCTATCAATGATGCTTCTAATTTCAGAAAATAAATCAGTCTTGGCTGCTGCTGGTGGTATGCTTTGTTAATACTTTGTCACATTCTAACACAGGCTGCTGTTGAACTAATTATTGCCCGAAAAAGGAAGGAAATATAATGTAGAAGATGAAGAACTTGATCCACAGTTTCTCTTGAACTCAGTGATAGTCTTTCTGTTGATTCTCATGAAATTTTGGATCAGGTCTCTGAAACACAAGTTGAACTCCACAAAAAAAACCTATGGCTATGTGAACAATAAAAGCAAACTTCATACTTGCAGGATTCAGTGTTGTGATTAAAAAACCCCATCTTATTTGCATTTAGTCAAATAGCTTTTATTTCTTTTGTTGTTGTTCTTTTTATATTGATGCTTAGGTTTTCCCTCTTCAAGAGAAAATAAATAATTCTTCTGGAAGCTTAAATTAAGAAACTACTTACTTATTTATTTAATATTTATAGTAATGTAAAGTTGTTTTGGTTTGGATTCTTTTATTATTTTTTCCCCTTTTCTTGAAGAATTTCTATGGGATTTTAATTAATTTGCATTTAGGTAATTTTTTAGCCAAAACATTTCTAGAAAAATAATGTTCACTGCTTTTGTTTTTCTTTTACATGCAGGTACTATTGGGTACAATCAAAGAAACAGGATAGATACTCTGATGTATCTCCTCGCCTATCCACAAAAGCCAATGGTAAAAACAAAAACAATAGAACTGATAGATTTTGAGAAACTCCCTGCTGGACAGAATGCCACAGTCGCTGTGATGAGCTACAGTGGCTATGATATTGAAGATGCTCTTGTCTTAAATAAGGCCTCTTTGGACAGAGGTAAGATCCATCAACTCCTTCCCAGTGTGTGTTCCAATATATATTCTAATAAACTTGTTTTCTCATAGTGTTATCCTATAATAACTTTTATTGTAGTTATGAGCATTAGATCTCCAGTTAAGAAATTGAATTCCCAAACTGCTTTGAATGCTTTTGGTTGTTTTCTATTAGTGATTGTAACTCCATGCATACAGAAGTGTGGTGAAGTTGCCAACATGTATATAAACTTCTGAGTCTGGATATTATAAGACAAAAAGGCTAACTTCTGACCTCAAATAAAAAAGTGTAAATACTTAGTTTACAAAAAGCATAAGGCATGAGTTAATCTCTTCTGTTGGGCTTGCTTTTTAGATGGTTACCCGAACCTTTGTTCATTACTAACAGAGAGGTCTCATTATTTCCATCCAAAAGCAGTAGATGAAATTAGACTTGTGAATGAATATATTTAGGAAAGGAATTGAACCCGAGGCAGTTTTATGTCTTTGGGAGCTTGGTGTTCTGAGGGGGCAATAGCAGTATTGCCTACTTTCTGAGAGAAAATAGTAGTACTGTCTAAAGCAAAGTAATTTAGTCTTTATTCACAGCTAAATTAATTAACCTGCTTCCTTAAAAAAAAACCCCAAATCTGTGGTGCAGTGTTTTAGCTAAAAGTACATAAGCACCAAGGGGAAGGTTAACTAACAGAGCCCCATGTTTGTGTAGGTCTAGCCTGTCTCACTCTCTCTACACTTCTTCAGGACTTCGTGATAATGCTGCTGAGCGCTGGAGGAGAGTTGCCTGAAAACTTAGTCTCTCTTCTCTCCCTTTTCTAAATGAATTCCTTTGAGAGCAGGCGTAGTGCAGTGATCAAATTGGTTTTAGTTTCGGGTGGCCAAAATCTGATTCTTCCATCACTTTATTCCCCCCCTCCCCAACTCCCTTCCTCCTAGTTGCTAGGCAGCAATAATAGTATTCCTAGACATGTATCTTTGGCATTAATGTCTGCTGCATTTAATTTATGCCTCCTTTTCTAAAACAACAACAGGCATGATTTAAAACTGAATGTTTTCTTTTCTGGTAGACTGGTAACATTTACAGGGAGAGCTGTGGTGCTTGTCAGGAATTACTTGACATAATCTAAAGATATAGATGTACTGTATGTGGCCACAGTCATCTTTCAAATGAACTAAAATTATTCAGGATTATTAGCAAGCCTTGCTCTTGGCTCTCTGTAATTCTAAATATGATTAAAGTCTTTAGTATCATGGGTAGTTGCTGTACATGGAGAGAAATTCCGGAGATGCTACTTTTCCCATCTAAAGCCCAAAGCCCACTTCTTTTATAACAGTATATGTAATTTCAGCTGAGGAAGAAGAGAGTAATGGGATGATTATACTAAACACACAGTTAGTACTCTCCTGGTAGATTAGCTTATGCCAGCCACAAACATGAGTAAAAGTTCAGGTTTCTTAGACCTCACGAAAGGAAGAGGTGCTCCTCTTGGCCTATTACAGTCTCCTCTCCCATGTTACATCTTCCTGGAGACCACCAAAATGATTCAAGAGTCAGTGATTTCAAGAGAAATGATGTGTTCGTCTATGTGCAGAGATAGAGAAGCAGATTAGCACAGTGCAGAAGTAGACTGTAGTCCAGTGTCTAAAAAAAAAGTAGCGTACATGATCTGATGTTTAAATTGTGCACCACTAGGTACCCAAGTACAACGTTACGCATGTTCAGGCTAATGAATAATCTAACGAATGAAAAATAGTTCATATTCCGTAGCTCAGATTTTATTCTGATCGTGTGTTATAAAGGATCTTTGAACTCCTAGGCGGATGAGTTTGTGTTCCATTTTAGGTTTTGGAAGGTGTCTTGTGTACAAGAACGCCAAGTGTACGCTGAAGCGTTACACAAACCAGACATTTGATAAAGTGATGGGGCCGATGCTGGATGCAGCTACCCGTAAACCAATCTGGCGCCATGAGATTTTAGATGCTGATGGTATCTGCTCTCCAGGTAGGTCAAACTGCATGTTCACTCATGGCATGGTCATCGTCTAAGTGGAAATCAGTATTTTGTCAGTATTTCCTGTGCACCGTGTTTTATACTCAGCGTTTTGAGAGTTTTTTTGTCTTGAAGATGACAGTATTGTAATGGAAAATTTTAAAGAATTAGCTCCTGAAAGCAGCATGTTACCAGTCATTGGCGGATGGGGCGGAGGGGGAGGAACGGTGGTTTATGCATGAAAAAAAGTAGCATTATACTTAAGTAGAAGAGTGAGTCTTTAATAATGTGAATCTACTGAAGCGTTAGAATTTGTATTCTTATATTCCCAAACTGACAAGCTTTTAATACTGTAGCTTTATCCTGTTTGTCTGTCGTGTACCGTTGTTTTCTTACGGATAGATTCCTTATTACTTTGATTTCATGCATCAAAATCTCCTAGCAAGATACCAGTTAATGCAGTTGTTTGAGGAAGTAAAACCTTGTGGTTTTAACACTTTAGAAAGATGTTTTGAGAGAGATAAGAAAATAAATAAACAGAAATACAAAGATAGATGTATAACTTTCCAGCGGTAATAGATTTGAGAAAGAATCCTCCCATACTGTCATCCTTTAGTTAGAAAATGGCTTAATAGATCTGCTAAGATCTAGTAAGAAATGTGTTTTAAAGGGCACTAAACTTAATTCCATTCTAGTAACACAATTGGGTCAATTTTGCTCTTCAACACATCACAATGGAGCTTTCAAAGTTAATTAAGAAAAAAGGCAAGAATCTTCTGAAGTATTGGATAGATATGACTGGGCTGGACTCCAGACTGCGACTGTTCTCAGCATGTAGGTAAAAACCTATTTGAGATAGTTCATGTGGACAGAAGAGAAACAGGCTGAAGTTCAGTGTAATTTAGTGGAGGAGGTGGGAGGTAGGTACTTGGTGTGCAGTTGTATCACTGGGCATCTTACTGATGTGGTTTTCAGCGTAAAGGGCAGGATAAGGGAATGGAGCAGGGAAAAGCTATGTATGACACCAGTATCAATAGAAATATGTAAATGCAAGGAGACACTGAGAGTAGTCCAGCACAGCACATTGTGGAATGATGGGCTGTCCTAAATTTAGGTGTGAATTTCTGAAATTTGTCAGTTCAATCGTGACAAAGTGTTCCCTGTTAATTTTCTCCATACGTAGAGCAGATGACTTCAGATCCTTTTGTGTAGTCTTTTGACCCAGGGTATGTTGAATAGCTGGTCTCATAGTGCACCCAGCATGCAAGCTGTTCTGCTTTCATTTGCCAAAGAAAACTGGTTTAGTGATTCCCTTACCATTCAATATTTAATAAAATAACAGAGCATTCTTCTTGGGCGTGTTCCTCCCAGTTTGTCTTCCAGCTTACTTTTTGTTTTTAACAGCTTAAAATGTATTTCTAACACAGTCAGATACATTTTCGTGGTGCTTTTTCTTCTTGTTCTCTGTAGGTGAAAAAGTAGAAAATAAGCAAGTCCTTGTGAACAAATCTATGCCAACTGTGACCCAGACACCTCTGGAAGGAAGCAGCGTGCCTCAGCAGCCGCAGTACAAAGATGTGCCAGTAACGTATGTTGCAATATAACTCTAGAGCTGGGCAAATTACGTGAAGGAAAGGTGTCTGAGAAAATACTTAATTCTAGAAAACTCCCTTCTTCAACTATAACTATATTTGGCTTTTGTTTGTTTAATTGAAGATCAAGAAACTTGCAATATATGAGGAAGCGCTTGCTGTCAAGAAGAGCCCATGTGAAAAAAAAATACACCTTGTTCTTTACAAGTTCAGCTTAATTCTCCCTTAGTTTCTATTGTAGCTCTTAAAACTTTTCTTTTCCAGAAACATTCTATACTCTGGAACTTATATGTAAATATATATATATATAATCTTTTCTCCCCATATATAAGTTCCAGAAAGATTACAGTTTGGTCAGGAGCTTACCAAGACAATATAATGCAGATAGTTGTCTGTAACTTGTATTTGGTTCATAGAAGTAAAACTAATGTTTTTGTTTCTCTTACTAGCTACAAAGGCGCCACTGATTCTTACATTGAAAAAGTAATGATTTCATCAAATGCAGAAGATGCTTTCTTGATCAAAATGTTGCTGAGGCAAACCAGACGTCCAGAAATTGGAGATAAATTTAGCAGTCGTCATGGGCAGAAAGGTAAAGGACACGTTTAATGAAAATAAATTCATGTTGTATATGCCTACTATACGTACATAATGTATGTTTCCATTGATTGGTTCAGATCTTTTATGAATACAGTGATGGAAGGCCATATCCCTTTTTTTTAATTAAGTTCACCTAATTTAGCAATGAAGTTTCTGAAACAGAGAAGACTTGGCAAAAACAACTCTCGGTTGATCTGTGAATCTGGAAAATACGGTAGTTCCACATTTTAAACAAGAACAGGGTTTTGAGGTTTGGTTGGGCCTTTTTCCTAAGTGAGAATTTGGGTTGAGGTGATAGACTTGTCAGTGGGTTATTGAGAGAGAGATTGGAGAGATTCTGAATGGGCAGAAAAGATGAGAGATGAAATGGGATGTTTGCAGGTCTATGCAGACATTCTGCTCTAAAGACAAGACTGCAGGTAGATAGCTCAGAACCATGGTGTAAAAGGGAAGCAAATCAGGAGCACAACTAGGAGATCACCAGCAGAGAGCAGAAAGAAAGAGAATGTTTTTAAAAATACACCTGGGACATGATCTGGAGCACCTCTGGATCTTCAAACCAAAACCTGAAAATGAGTACCTGCTAGGAAGCTGCTTGGTGCCATGTAGTTCTCAAATTTTAATGTTTCTAGGAAAATGAAAATCAGGAACCTACTTCCATATCTGCTGAAAAAAAGCAGTGAACTCCCTTTGCCCTGTATGTAAAAAATATGAGTCTCAGATCATCCTCAGAATCTCAAAGAGTTGGAAGGTGTAGAAAGGGTGTTAAGAAAGAAGTGACTGAAAACAGTCTGACTGTAACCAACTTAAAAGCTTGTTTTGTTCCCATTGGTGTCAGTGTGGGACAGGTTTTGACGTGTTCTCATCATTCTGTACACTTGGAAAATCGAGATTTGTAGTATTTGCAGCATGACCTTCTGCCTTAGTGTTGTGCCATGCTATTACCTGAGTGTCTTAATCTTGTTGCATTTTAAGGTCTTATTTTGGCTTGAGAACTTTGCTTGGTCTCTTGTCAGATGTGAAGGAGAGGCAGAGAGGTTGATATTACCAAATCCTTTCCACTGCAGCCCTTGTGATCCTTTCTTAGTAAGTGCTGGCCAGGTGTAACTGACATGAAAGGCTGCATCCCTGTTGTGAGATGCAGAGCTAACCACAGTAATCCATGTTTCTGCAGCATCCAGGTTAGGTGATCAGAACATCTACCTACAGCAAACCTGTCAATCAGAAGAGGTAAAATGGGTGCAAAAGGCAGCAGTTGATCCCAATGACAGCTGTTACCAGATGTTGCCTGAAGTTTGTGTGTTATCTGTAAGAGTACCTAATACTCACTAATACTTTCTCAGTACCTCCAGCTCTCTCCAAGATCACCTGTAATTCCACAGTGTCTTTCCATAGACCCACAAAACTGGTTTTTGAAACTCTGTATTCTCAGGAAATACATCCATTGTTTCTGTTGTTATTAAGGAAGAGAAACTCTTCTGATAAGCATTGAAACATTTTTCCTGATTGTATATTCAAGATGGTTTCTGATCTAAAATTACAAACTATTCCCATGGAGTCCCCAAGTGATTTGGAAACCACTACTGTTGAAGGTTTTAAAAAAGTAAGGAAGCAGCAGTACATACTTGACTTTCCTTATAAAATTGAGTCTAGTTCTTGCCCTACAGCCTTATAGGAGGAGAGGAAGATCATTAGCTTGAGAAGCAAAGAGAAAGAGTTGAGCAATTGGAATGGTTCAACTGCCCCATTCTTTGCTTTTCTCAAAGATCCTCCTTCAGGAAGATTTTGTATAGATTCTCTCTCAAATACTTATTTAGTCTCATACACAGTGAAGTTGTGCAGTGCTTAGAAGCCTATGACTAGTGTTAGAGCAACACCTATTTCTTGATGTAGCTTTGTCTAATTGGACCCTTCTCCTTATAAGTGGTATACAGCATTTTAGCACCAAGTTATTACATAACAATACAATCAGTACTGTGCAGGACAAATTTCCTTATTAGAATTTTTTTTAAAAGCCTATGAATTATACTAAAGAAGCTTCTTGTTTAATCATGATAAATATTTATAGGGATTTGCTTGAAAAATTTAAGCAGGTTAGGTTTTTCTCCTACTTTAGGCTGTTAAAGTGCACCTATTGAAATAGTTGAACAGAATGTAAATGGAACTGATTTTCATATCCCTCCAAAAAATTAACAAAAAGAGTGCTCCACAAATGTAGAACCGTGAGTAGAAGTGGAAGAATGACAGAAGGAAACATGTGTCACATAGGCTGCAGTATGGCTTTAGGGTGCTAAGGACCTTCCATATGACGAAATGAACATAAGACTTCTAACAGTCCAGAGCAAGCAACTACCTGTGGAAATCCCAGGGTAATGAAAAGCAAGATCCTAAATGCTGTAGGAAAACTTTGTGGGCATCCATAATTATGCCTGGCATTTCATCAGGTTAACAATGGCTGATCACCCTGTATCTGTGCTTGGGACCTATAATAATAATAAGCCAAACCCATCAATTATTTAGAACGTCCCTTTCAGCTTGGTTTTGGAGATATGAGTGGGAACATCACAACAGTTGTGTTACAGAGTTTGCAGGCACGTGCCTGTAGCTGTCCCGTACATCAATCTGTAGTAGTCCCTTGTGATCAGGGGAATGATCATATTCCAAATTATTACATTTTACTAGGAGTCATATACTAGCCTTCCTGGCAATAAACCTCTCAGTTCACTGGCTTGTAGTGCAGTATAGAAAAAGATGGAACAATAAACGGGAGAAAGGAGAAATATGGAGAAGATAACATTTGATAGATACTAAGAAAAAAGTACTGACAAGAACAGTGGAGTTCACTGTTTTGCAGCTTAAGTATACAATGAAGAAACCAATACTGACAATAGCAGAACTGGAGAAAAGGCATGAAAAGGAAAGGGGAAAATCTCCTTTGAGAGCTTTTTAACATTGCATCTAGTATCATCCTCTGACATCAAACTGGGGAAGAATCAATCATAACGGAAAAATATAGACAATCATGAAACAGAAATCATAATACCAACAGTTTAACATTTTCTATTGAGAGAATTTTTAATTAGCCCTGAATTTGTGCTCTTGTCTTGGTCTGAATGCAGGCGATTACCACTTCAAGTTTGATTTCTGACTTAGCTTTAAGACTGCCATAGGGCCATTTAAACATATAATGAGCTTAAACTAGCAAGTACCTTGGTTCAGTGAGAAGGAGAAAAAGCATATGTCTGTCTGCATTGCAGTCTTTTTTGTGAAATACTTTTATTTTCTAGAAGGAATGCATGAAGATGAGATTTGATTTCATGGAATCGTAGTAGTAGTGGGTTTTAAATAATTAATTACGTGCAAAATAAGAGATTGCACAAACCACGTCTCAAACTTTTTGATGGGCTTTCTCCTGTATTCCAAATTGATTTGTATTTCAAAGCTGTGCTTTGTCACTGGAGCAGAAGGAAGCAGAGTAAGGGAATTAGAAAGTGTCTGGGATACAACAGATTAAATCTCACAAACCAGCTTTAGCCTTTTGTTACAGAAAAGCCTTTCGTTAAATGTGTAGGTAGATTTTGTAGGCCTCTGTAATAATACAGATCTATGTCACTGCCTCTGTATTTGCTGCCTTCTTTGTGTCCTCTCACATGTCAACATGGTATTGGCAAGGGTCACCACTTGTGGCCTGTCCACCACACCCTCGTTTCACGCGAGTCCGTGTTTTAAGTACACTCCTTCCAAGATGCCTGTAAAAGGTTGCCTGTGCTTCAGCGCCTCTCAAGAAGGAAGTATATGGGGAGAAGGGAAAAAACCCAAACAAATGAGTCCACCATGTTGTGTTCTGAAATGCAAATATTTTGCTTTGTTTTAATATTCATCTTCAAACTGGATGTTGCAGTAAGATCTTTGGGTCTGGGACTGTCTCTGTAGTCTGTAAAGTCATTAAGCTTCTAACATCTCACAGATAAATCCTCTCTGGTAGTTACGTGTTTGTCCTGAACTGCAGGACTTTGTTTTCACTATGTTGCATCATATATTTTCCAGAAGGATAAAGAAGCTTTTTTGGTTAATTATTTTGTTGTTTTAATCTTGTATTCTTCAAGCAAAGTCACTTCTCAAAGCACAGAAGGCAAAAGGATTGTTAAGCTAAAGAAGCTTCATCTGAGTTCCATACAAAGTAAATTATTATATTTCCAGATTTCCTCTTGCTTTGCTACAAGGCACAATGAGGAAAAAGTTGGGCTCCTTTGATGTGAAAAAAAGCAATATAACACTTCTCTGAAAGAACATTTCTCAGTCTCTCATGTGAAAAAGGATTAACACCTCCAACAAAGGTCCTGTAGATCACAGAACTAAGCAGCAATACTGAACAGTATTCCTGAGGAGTGGAAAAACTGTATTTAAGCAAGAGATTGTTTGAACTGGCAAACAGAAGCTTTTTAATAGCTGAAGATCTAAGATAAAGGATTAAACCTTTCTGAAGTATCTGCACTTAAACAACTCTAAAGACAAGGAAGCAAGTTTAAATTCATGAAAGATGGTCTTTGTTTTCCTAAATGAACCATGTTCTTTAGTGTCAAAACAAAATCCATTCACAGCATTATCAACTACATAAACTTCATGACAATACTACTTCTGAGCTTGCTTACTTTCTGAAATTTTTACTAGTTTGAGCATCTGCCATCTGCTTGCCTAACTTCATAGTGGAGATGAATTTATCTTTTTCCTTTTAATGGGCACTTGTACAGTACAGATAAGCAGAACATTTAAAATAAAATGTTAGTTTTAAATGGCTACTTGTGTCATTTCCCCCCATGTTACAAGTCAGACTTAGTACTTTATCTCTAATAGAACATCAGTGGGTTTGTAGTAATTAAATGGTTGAAGTGGCATTAAAAGGAATTTGCTCGTAATCGACTGCAGGAATGTGGGATGATTAGTAGTTATTAGGCATCAAGGAAGGTAGGGATTTCTTACCATATTTTTATCAGAAGTTGAATTTGAGAAAATGTCAGAATGCCATTAAAACTTCCCATACTGTTTCTTCTATTTATTTTTAACAAAACTGCTGCTTAGCTCACTGTTTTAAGAAGAAAATTACAGCATTTTTTATCTCAAGCAGCAAACAGGTAACCTTCTGACCTTTTCAGTAAATCCTCAACTGAACCTCTGAAATTAGGGTGATTTAGCATTTTATGGCACAGAATAAAAATCTCTAATTCTGTTTCCAAATAGTGTATCCTGAACACACATTTTATTAAGCTCTTGACTCATTCAGCCATGTGTATTTTGTAAAGTTCCTACGGTTATTGTTTTACAATAGCTGCTTCCAGAAGCATTGTAAGGGTTTCAATTAATCAGCTCTTTGTGTGCTTCAGACTATGCAAATTTATCACATCAGACCATTCAGCAGCTCATGGGAAAGCAGTGTACAAACTGTATTGTCTTCTAGCACCTCCTCTCATTTAGAGTGATGTTTTTAATAAGAAAACTAATCAAGTTTACTTATGCATTATTTATCTGTTAATTTTAATTCTGTTCTTTACCTCTTATGTCAAATGGGATGTAGCAAGTGATATGATAGATCAATGAATGATTCAATACTGAACAAAGCTTATGTGATGCAGCACTTTTTTCTTCTAGACTTCTTTTATGCTTAGTTAGCCAACACAGTATGTAATTAGAGAGTTTTGAAGCAGCTGTACATTTTTTGTTCAGCCCTACTAATTTTTGCAAATCTGTCACTTGTCTGTAACATACAGCACTATGTTACAGCTACAACTTTGCTTAATTATGTGATGTAGTCTTATTTCTCAAGAGTATTTCCAAATTCTGGCAAATCTGGCAAAGCTAAAATAGATGCCTTTCAAGTCAGTTTTAGCTCTTTTACCACCGTATCATTAGAATAAGTAAACAAGCACGTTTAGTAATGCGCTTCTTTTTATCTCGCTGATAGAAACTGGTATTGCTGCTGCTTCTATTCACGTCGTCTCCTTTGCCTCTAATGTCCCTCCTGCTGGTAGTAATTAGTTTTCTATATTAGGTTGTTTTGACTTATTTGATGATTTTTTTTCATTTGGCATGTGTGTGTATAGAAGGCACCTTATCGTAGCCTGGTGAAAAACTTTCCCATACTGTTGTGTTCTGTCCCTGCCCCCTCCCGGCCGCCCCCCTTCCCCCTCTGCGCCGGACCGAGGTTTTACAAGTCTGGCCGTGCTCGTGTTTGTCAGCGAACTCTAAAAGCTACCCCACGAAAGGTACCAGCTCTGGAAATCTGAGTTTCTCCTGATTAGGAAAAGAAACTGAGACAAAAGTACAGGGGCGAGGGGCTCTTTATGCTGTCAGTGCCTTGTGGAGGTACATGGGTTTGAGATGCTGTCGGCATTGATGCTGATAGCGTGTGTGGGGCTGGGGGCCATCGTGCAGAGTCAGGGGGCTGTCATTTATTGGCTGCCATACAATAGCATTGAAAAACACTGCCTATGGCTGTTTTATACTTGCATGTTAAACCACTGTGGATGTCTGATTTAAGGTTATTCTAATTTAAACTGTTACCCTTGCATTAAGCTGCCATGCTTATTAATCCACTTTTTTTTTGTCTTTTTGCTATCATAAAAGAATTTGTTAGCATTTTCACTGATTTTCCCTCTAAGGTGACATTACAAAATTTATACACAAAAGGGTTTTTTTTAAATTTAATTTGTTGTCCAATTTAAAAGAATTGCTAGAAGTTGATTTAAAAGAAGTTGCTAGATGGTTTCTTGCTCAAGCACATAACCCTCTTGTTAATCCGCATTAAAAAACACATTAGTTTTTTGTTTTGGCCACAGCCTTTTCTGGTTGTTAATACTTGATTCTGGTCCCAGATAAGACACTATAACGTATAGGTGAGAGCCATTCAGGCCCACTGCAGTATAGAATTTAGTCTCAAGTTGTATTGCTTGATTTCAGATGCAGCGTATCAAAATTGTGAGAGGGAGGGAAGTGAATGAAACCAAATTATTTTGTATGTCCTCTTATGAATGCTGGGGATCAATTTTCATGTGATGTCTAAATCAGTAACAATTAAGAAATACTAACCTCTAGTAAGAGCCACAGAGCAAAGCAGCCTCCTAGTTTGAGGGTGCCTTATTTATGAATATTGTACGCGGAGTAGTTGAGCAGCTCAATTGTGAAATGCAGTTGGTACTTGAACAGGGTTTGGAACTTGAGGCTGTTTTAAATCCAGCCTCCTCTCCTTTACTTTTTTATTAGCCAGTTGCAAGTGATAATTCCACTTACATGGATTAATTCACTTGATCACTTTTTTGCAGCTGTTGGCTTGCCTGGTATTGCTCTGCTGCTGCTAAAAAAAGTAGCAAATTCAGGAGCTTAAAGTGTAGACCTGCAAGCATTAGTCTGCTAAAAAGCTCCTGAAAGTAAGCTATTGCAAAATAAAATCAGGTTTACATTTTGAAATAAATTGCAGTTACTTGCTTTTAGAAGTAGCATTGTATATAGGAAAAGTATCTTTCAGCTTTTTTAACAGCTGAATGAACTTTCTTAAAACATAGGGTAGGAAGAAGCTTCTCTCTGTCCTCTTGAATACACACAGACGTGCTATAGGTCCGATACAGGCTCAGTGACTTCTTAAAATATAAAAGCTTAGAACTGAGGCTTTATAGCTTTCCCTTTTTTTCTTTTTTCCCTTTTTTTTTCCCCCTCTGTAAAATAGAAACTTTATAAATGGCCTAGTGAGCTTCACATTGCTGGATTCTGTCTAAATATTTTGTTTTTAACTTCTAAGCTCATTATGCTGTCTTTGTGTTAACTTGTATTAAAATCTGTCAGCTATGACTGGTCTCATAACCACAGTCAGCGGACCAGAATAAGTTAATTATTTACTTGTGTCACTAGTGCTCTTCATCTAATGAAATGCACAGCTGTGTTAGATCTGCAGTTGGGTGTGTAGGTCCTATTGTTACACAAGTCAGCGGAGGGTAGAAGCCGCTATGATGGAGAGCCCTCAGTTCTTTCTGCTGTTCTGCCTTTCTGTGTCGATTTCATGGATCTTTTATCATTCACTTTCACACAAAACAAACAACACAGTGGCTGTCTGCTATGGGAACCAGCTTGGCATATAAAAGGTTTTCAGAGCCTAAAGTAATTTTAAGTTAGCTAAGATTTAATTTTTGGCTTACAGGTGCCGTGAAGTCCAGATGCAACCTAATGCTTTCTTAGAAGTAAATGCAAATAAGGCAGAATGTATGCACAATAATACACATATAAGAAAGTATTTATGTATAAAATTTTAGGACAAAAAAAAGCTGTGCAAGGAAGAGATAGTGGGTTGGTTTGAGTTGGGTTTTTTTTATTTTCAGCAAATGATTGCTGCTTGGCAGGGAGGGCTGGAAGGATGTTATTGATTTATCACAGTAGAACAATGAAAATTAGTTTCAATAGGTTTAAAAACTAAATACAACAGCACACACACCCTTGCCCCAGACGTTTTTTTTTCTGCTCCCTTCCCCCATACTTACCATTCTCATTCTATTGACTACTGTCCCATACACCTATCCCTGTCTTGCTTGGACAGTGGAAGAGGAGCTCCCTCCTGAGCAGACGCCAATATCCCCCTGTGAACTGGCTGGTCGGGGGATGCCTTTTTAGGGATGTAACCAGTACCCTCAGTCTTCCAGGAGCCCCCTCCACTCCAGGACTGTTCCCAAAGCGTGCTCTGGCACAGTTGCAGCAGGCTGATCTCAAATAGCTTGCAGACTTTTTCAGCTCTAAGGGCTTCTGGAAGAAATTGTCCAGCTGAAACAGTAGCTTTGGTTCAAAGGAGTATGGGCTTAAGCAGCTGCATTTTAGCACCTGAATTTGAATGTTAGATCTCTTGATCATTTATAGCTGCAATATGTTGATCTGCAGAATTCGCTGTAGAAAGTTGTAAGGGTTGGAAGGAAAGTTTTGAGATGCATGACAGACCATTTTAAATGAGTTTTCATGTTTCTGTTTATTCTTTCTGCAATAGTTTTAGAGTTTGGAGGGTTTTCTTTGTTTTATATCCAATACTGATAGAGACTGAAAAAAGCTTCCAGAACTTTTAAAGGGACAGTTTGTGTTCATGGACTGACAAAATAAAAGCAGTCTGTAGATTGTACTTTGTAATTCATCGATAGCAGTCTTTGGTCAGCAAACAGATGTTACCAGAAAAAAGTCTTTGTTGGTTTTTTATTCAGTTTTCCCTACTTACCTCTTCTCAAACCCTGTCAACGACCCATTTGATATGTTTTTATTGACAGTATTTAGCAGGGATACATACGATAAATAAATTTCAAATCAATAATAATTTTGTATGTCTGAAGACATAACCTAAGAGGCCAAATTTCTTAATTTTTTTCTTTCAGGAAATTATAGCATCGGCTTTTAAAAACTAGGTCCCCCTTGAGATATTCCAGTCTGACTGGACAGAAGTTCCTAGTTGCTTCTGAAAATAGGATCCAAAGCTTTCTTCCCTAATTTGCTAACTCACAAATCACTGGGAGCATTATGTAAGGGTATGCTAATTTTGTCAGTCCTGTCACAAGGGCTCTCTTCTGGTCTGCAGTTTGGGAGTACTGGTCATGGTAATGAATCCGGGTAAAAAGTGATCCATGAGAAAGAGAGGAGGAGGAAAACACTAAAGAAAATCTGGTGATGAGCGTCAGCCCTGCTGGTGGTTTGCTGTTTTGTGAATTGAAATGTTTTCTCTTCTGCAGGGGTGTGCGGACTGATTGTTCCTCAGGAGGACATGCCATTTTGTGATACAGGGATCTGCCCAGATATCATAATGAACCCTCATGGCTTCCCATCGCGTATGACGGTGAGTGGTGCTGTATGATTAGAGACACTGTCCCCCAAGAGGCAAAGAGAAGGGGATCAGCCACTAGAGACAAAAAAGCTTGAGGCATGATCTCACTGAGAGTATTCTCCAGTCATCATGCCGTGCACTTGCTCTGCTATGAGTAGCCAGCCCTCTGTTTCACTGTTTAGAAACATCCTACTGTAAAAGGAGTATGGTTGCAGGCTCTTTGTGCATCATTCTCGTTTTGTTCTGTGTCAAGCTAAGAGGAATGCAACTGAATACTTCACTTACACCCTTTCTGTTTGAAAATTTCTTGCTCTCCCTCTTCCTTCCCTATTGCCTGTGCCCACTAGACTGGCTAGGGCAGACTATGAGGTGAAGGTTGGAGAGGAGCTTCACTTACAGATCCAGACCTATAAAACTTCTTAAATTATACATGCCTCCCTGGAACTGAGGCGAGTCTTGCACCTGTGCTGCAGGGTCACACTAAATACCTGGCCTTTGTGTGGGACCTCAGTGCTTCCTTCAAAAAGCCTCTGAACTTTCTTCCTTTGTTAGCATCTTCCCTTCTGTTCCCCCTGCCGCGCTGCAGCGAATCAGTCTCCAAGGCTGTTTCCTACAGCAGAAGGCCACACTGGATCCTGCCCATTTTTCAGATAACTGGAAGAAGTGGAACTGCCTGACTTGGGACCTTAAAGATGTTCCCAGACCCTGTGATGAGTCCAGTTTTCCCCCTTCACACAGGAGTACTCCCAGTTCTTGGGCTTCTTCCGCTCCTGTTGCATGCAATAGCACAGGCTGCCATCTGGGTCACTTTGCCTGACTTACTTGTGCTGTTACCAGTCCAGCAAAGTGCCTGTCGTAATGACCAGGCTGTTAACTCTGCTTTTCTTTCACAGGTAGGAAAGTTGATTGAACTCCTAGCTGGAAAGGCTGGGGTGCTCGATGGCAGATTTCACTATGGAACAGCTTTTGGCGGCAGTAAAGTTAAGGACGTGTGTGAAGATCTTATTCGCCATGGTTATAACTACCTGGGGAAGGACTATGTAACATCTGGGATCACTGGGTAAGAATCTGCTGTTTAGATTTAGGTGTTTCAGGAGAGTGGGGAAATCCTGTTGAGACACATCTGAAAAACCTTCTCATGCCTCAGAGCTCAGGAACTTTCTCTTGCTTGCAAACTGCTCTGTGAGAGTAGGAGAAGGGGCTGAAGAGTAGTGTGCATTTTTTTTTTCTTAGAAGCATTTTGTGGTTCCATGTTTTAAAAATTGCTAGTGTACGTGTGGCTGTAATGGGAATGGCCCTTGTGGTACATAGGAAAATTTCCCAAGTTTTACTGCCTGGCAAAAAAGCTAAAATCAAGGCTTTCTTTCTGAGAGATAGTAAGAAATTTCAGGTTTCTGTTGGCAGAAAGTCTTACATATGCTTGGAATCAGATAAGCATGTTCATGTTGACTTTAATAGTACTGTAAATATGGATTTGGAGGCAAGCGTCTGTTCCTTGGGAATATTCTGTGTGTGCTCTTTTTTCCTTTTTTCTTTTTTTTTCCTTTCGATTACACAATGTTTCAGTCTGGCATAATACTCTAATCTGCAAACTTCCTGCTGTGTTGATCAGACTGGCTTCTGAGACACAGAGTTCAAAGAACATAAGATAGTTTAGGAACAGGAAAAGGCCATATGGCCTCACATGCCTGCCCTTCCAAAACGTATCTTAATCCTACCTTCCTGCTATTTTTATTATCCTTCCAGTCCTCTTCTTCTCAAGGAGCAAGTTTAGGTCTCTTTTGCAAGTTTTTTCAATATACTTTTTATTTTAATTGCCTTTCCTACCAACTTATTCCATATGTTGCTTCTCTTTTTGTTTCGGAGATACGATTTTATTTTCCTTATTCACTCCATGTTCCATAAATTGTATGTCAAGTATCCTGGTGCTTGAAACACTTCCTGTTGGTATATCATGGTAGCTTTTAAAAAATCTGACTAATCGTGTTCCCTAGGGAGAATAAAATCATCTAGCTCTAAAAATCCCCTGTCCCCAAACTTCAACATTCTTTGTAGTGCCCTGTTTAGACACTTTGCTTAAGGATGCTGATACTTTTTTTCCAAGCAAATTACACAGGCTTAATCTGTTTGTTATGAAATTTGAAGGCAGATTTCATAACAATGTGAAAGTTCGCAGATTTCAAATGTTTAATGGAGTTTTATTATTTTCTTCAATAGTCAACTTTTGGAATAACACTGCATAATGTCAGTAATGACTCTGAAAGGGAAGTGCAATATTGTTGTCTCCTGCTTGTTTTTACATTGTACATACCTTTTTTTTTTTTTTTTCAAACAAATCAGTGGCCTTGCTGAGTCTGCCTGTTTGTTAAATCTGGACATTCTTAGTGCTGAAGGTGGTAGCTGGGTGAAGGTGGTAGCTGGGAAATGACTGAGTGCTTTTCACTGTTGCTTTCTGATCTTTAGACACTTACACTCTTCTTACAGTTGGGGGTGTTTTAAACACAGAAATCTTTAGCCATTACTCCAGCTCATAGAATGGAGTAACACCCTCTGTACTGCTTACAGATGTTCTCAAGCTGATGAAAGTGCCTAAATACCGCTCTCAAGAGCCCTTTACCCAGCTCATCTGAGCCCCCAGTGCCAGCCAGGGCAGCGATCTTTGTCCCCTGGATGCAGCTGCTGAGCAGTGCTGCTGGGGCAGCTGTGCTGATGCACAGCCATTCAAGGAGGGCTTTCACCCACTGGGTCTTGGGCTGTGCCTCAGAGAGCTGTGCAGGGAGAATTAGTGGACGAGAACACTGTCAGGCTCCTAGTGTGCCAGTGCTAAGCAATTCTTGCAAATGCAAATTTCTTAAAGTGCTGCTACAAAAAGAATGTTTTGAGCATTTATGCTGGATGTATTTGTTTACGTATATGCTTCCCTTTGTGAAGGAATGTAAACAGAAATACCCTAAGTCACTCTTCAGGGTCTGACACATTTACAGCCCTTCCTGGCTACTGATGACGCCGTTGAAACACTCCTGTACAAATACAGACAGAGGAGGGACTTACCGTGGTACAGCTGAAACAGGTACCTGCAGCTGTAGCAGCATGTCTGCACAACATGAGACCAGAGCTCAGGAGCTTGTTCCTTGCTGCAGTGGAGACAGCAGCATGTGGTGCTGGCACTGTACTGCCCCTGTGTTCAGAAGATTTCCCTGGAAGGGGTTTCAGAATGATTGCCCAGAAAGCCCAAACATGTTTTTCTAGAACTCATGATTTCCAAATGGTTTCACATTTCTCCAGTACGTGACACCCTTGCCTCTCTTAAGGTAAATGTGTGCTAACTGTAGATGTCGGTTGTGTTTTGGTTTTTATTCTTTTAGGGAACCTTTGGAAGCATATATCTATTTTGGTCCTGTGTATTACCAGAAACTGAAGCACATGGTGTTGGATAAAATGCATGCAAGAGCTCGAGGACCCAGAGCAGTGCTCACCAGGTATCGTTATAGGCTAAGCACAAAATTCGTGTGTACATTCAGAAGTATGCCCAGCCAATTGATGGCTATAAAACAAAGTTTGTTTACCTTGTGATACTCTGCACAAAATTATATGAATTGTTATTACTCTGTTGCAGATGAAAAATTCTCACAGTAGACTGTGGCAGGAGGTTGTTCTGAAGGCCCAGGTGTGCTCTATATGGTCCAAAACTTGAGTTTGCTTCTCAAACTTCTGCTAGCAGCTGGTAAAAACACCATCTGCTGATTCACAGTACACACTGTGGGCCCTTCCTGTCAAATTGCTCATATCGTAGGTATTTGAGGAGGTATTTTAACATTTGTACTTTTACAAAATCAGTTATGAGTACAAGGAAGAAATTTTTAAGTATGGTCTAATATTTCAACATACTTTGATAAACCCTTTGGGGAAATTGAAGCCTCCTGTTTTTACTGGTGCTACTTACTTTTTCTCCTTAAAGCCAAGGTCTATGTCTGCTTGCACTTAATGTTCTAAGTTTCTGATATTCCTTGCTCACAAAATAGAGTTTAGTGCCACAGGCTTTGCTTTGAGGATGCTTCTAGGGGGTTATTTAGTTCACCTCTCTCTGTCATGATAGGATTATTTACTTTTAACTTGACAGAAAGTTAAATTCCAGCTAATCTTGAATATTCTGGCAAAGATTATTCCAAATGTCCTTTGCCAGTCTTTCTGGGCTATTATGTACACCCTTATACCTCACCTCCTGCATGGTGGTATTCTTCTTTTTGACCAGTCAAACTTTATACTGATTCTGACCATAGAAATCGTTGTGTAGTTTTTAAGATGCGAGCACAGTCATGTCTATCCCACCCTTACTCTTCCCTATAGCAAGCGTGATTCATATTCTTTAATTCTCAGTTTATTTTTATGCCTCTTACCATGTGAGGATCCACTTCTTTTGCTTTGCCTGGCTGCACAACAGCTCTTAATAAGTGCAGCTTCTACCTGTTGTTGTGCTATTAGAGAATGGAGGGGCAGGTCTCTGCTGTACTTGATACAGAGGTATCTTCCTCTTTGGCTTTTCATTGCATATTTCCTATGCCTTTTTGCTTTCCAACCTCAGACTGTCTACAGGACAAACTTGCACTTTCCATGGAAGTAAACACCAGTGGTTGAACTGGGAAAGAAATCATGAAAAGATTCTGTAATTCGTGTCTGAACTTTTTCATCAACCACATTGAGAAAAGCAGGTGTAGCACAACCACAGCTGCTTGCTTAGTTGAACGTAAATAATATTCCCAAATAATAGGCTGTCTGCCCCATTTTCTGTTCTTCAGTGTGTTAAGCATTATATTGGTCCTTCACATGAAAATGAAAACTCCGTCTTAGCTAACAGTACACAGGATTTACTGGAACTCCTGGCTTACCCAAATCCCTTGATCTGCCTTTGTATTGCTTCCCCAACTTGTCAGCTGTTTAGAGATACTGAATTTAAATGAAACTTAAATACCAAGTCAATGTAATGTTTATACATAAAGATGAAGGTTGTGTGATTTCCCCCACCCCTTACTTTCTGCAAATTCTTTGTTCAGTCACTGGCATCATTCTATATAACTAGGCCTCCTTATTTGACTTTCAGGAAAGCTGGTGGATGTTCAGTTTATGCTGCCTCTTGACTAGTCTTTCAGGAATTTTCTTTTTTCTCCTCAAATAATTAAACATTTGTTATTGCCATTGCCTCTGCTGAGAGAGTCTGCATTGCCAGCTTTCATATTTGCTATTGTTTTATCATCCATTGCACTTCCTGGAGAGTAGATTGCATCTAACATTCCTTTTTGATTTTAAAAGTAATCCTGTAACAGCTTCCAATGTGGAATTTGGCTGCCATTGTCTTGAAATGCATTTTATTATATATCAAACGTACCTTAAGTGACAGAGCAAAGCTGTATTTCCATCTGGAATAAGGCAGAATACTTGAGCTTCTTGATCATCACTGATTCTAGCTATTGTTCTAATTAAAACAAGACTTTGCAGAATTGCAAAGCAGCACTCTTTGTCAACACGGTCAAAACCCACCAGGATGTTGCCCTCTGGACTGGTACTTGAAATGCAATCCTTAATTTCAGTGCTGTGGGTAGTTGAAAGTTAATCTATAACACAGTTCTATATATGGTGTCGCCCAGATACACAGTCTTGCTAAATCTTTTTACTAGATAAGCTGCTGGTAATGTTTCTTACAAGAGAGCAGTGTAAGCTTTCTGCATGCATAGTTGTTTTGATGGGCACTGTCAGAGCTGCCACCTGCGTGTCTTTTGGACGTGTCAGATGTGCCAGGTCCTGTTGTGCTGCCGGGGAGCAATGGCACAAACACCGGTCAGGCTCCTCTCTGTGCTCTGGGGCTCTGCAGGCACAGGATGCCCTCCTCCTTCAGGCAGTGTTTTTAGGTAATGTTCCACTTCTTGGAGATCAGTGTTTCAGCAAACAACTCCATTTCAAACTAGCCACTAGTTGTCCCTGGCAGGCACAAGGGAGATCTGCTGAGACTGTGGGAGTAGACTTATTTCCCCCACTGGCCAGTGAAACAAGGAATAAGACCATTCAGCTGAACCCACTGTTTTTGAAGAAAATGCAGAATTAGTGCCAATAAATTCTTAATGTGCTTAAAAACACCAAAGTTAATTGTTTTATGATTTTTTTTCTAAAGGCAGCAGTTAAATAGAATGAAGATCACTTATTTTTTTTTAAAGAGTCACTGCATTTTATTTAGCCTTTAAGGATTTTAAGAACTTACATTTTTCCTTAATATTAAAGATATCTCTTTTTAATGATATTCCCAATCTTATTTTCAAGAGTCTGCTTTGTTTTCTGATGTTATATTTAGAATAAACAAAGAAGTTAGTTGCCCAGGGCAACAGCTGCAGTGTACATGTGTATAGTGGGAAAGGGGAAGGACAAATGCTTTATAAGTACTGTTTTAACATTTTAAACAACTTTTTGTATGAGGAGTTTTAAAACTCATGTGAGCTGGAAGAAGAATATGATGATCTTAGGAAGCAGAAGATTGAGCCTTTGAAATGAGTCTATCTCAATATTGAAATTTTGGTACTTCAGAAAACTACTTTTTAGGTAGGCAGGATTTTGTTTTGTTTTCTTTCAATGAGATCATACTGACAGTGACAGTGAAACTTAACAGCTAAAGGTTAAAGTTGTGGCTTGTTTTTTGGTTGCTTTTTTTTTGTTTGGGGGGCTTTTTGTATTTTTTAAATGGAATTTCATCTGCCTTAAAAATCTTCACCCTGTATCTGTTGGAAGACCCATGGCATATCTACCCATGGAGTTGAGCCCCATAATTTTTCCAGAGATTTTATCCTCCCATAATTGGGTTGAGACTTTATTTGGGCTCACATTTATAAAGCTATTTTGTCATTTTGTCCTGTAGAACAGCACCTGGTGAAACTTCTGAAAGCAGACTTGTGCATTACATAGTATTATAGAAGTCAGTTCATAAAAAGAACTCGGGCACTTCTAGCACTGTAGCAAATGCCTGATTCATTGGAGGTCCAAACTGCTTTTAAAATCTGCCTCTTGGCACTTAAGAAGAGAAACTGCATTCACCCCAGGGTTAGTCCTTTAAAACAGCATCTGCACAGTGATGGTGCCATCATCTGGGGAGGGGGCCCTGGGGAGTTTAATCAGGATGTAAACAACTTCTATCCATTCTCCCAACAGTGGGAAAAACAGAGGGTTATATGAATGAAAAGGACAATTTGAATTACAAGCAGATTAGTTTTAAGGTTCCAGTGTGGTCAAAGTAACAGAAACTACTTCCCCCTGAAAACAAATACAACTTGCATCTTTAGAAGATATTTTGGTCTGGTAATTAGGCTTACTTTTTACATGTTCCAAAAGATTAGTAGATGTTGAAGGTTTTTATAAATTCTTTTCTCTGAGTTGCAGTAAGTTGGCAAAACCTTATTTTTAATATCTTTAGTAAGCTTAACAAATTCTGTTGTTTGAAATAATAGAAACAAAATATACTCCAAAACTATTGGGCCAGATCTGTCACTGAATATTTTAGGTGGATTACACTGCTACAGGTGTCAGAAACAGCACATAAACATGAGGTTTCAGGGAGCAGTGAAGTTCAGACACATCTTTTAAATTCCTTCTCTTTGCTGTCATGTTTCAGGGAATGTACAAAGACGGAAATATTTATTAAAGTGCATGCAGTATATTAGTGCTGCAGGAATTCAGGATTGGTTTCGCTCATATTTTGCTCTGATATTTGCAACTTAAGTACTACATCGTTGTGCTGGTACATGAGAGTAGAACTAATACTATGAATTTGCAGTATGACAAACAAGAGGATAGAAGTTTTGACTGTGTCCAACAAAAAAATTGGCTTTAAGCAGTCTTAATATTAGATAATATATGGTACCTTATCTTTTTATCTCAAAATCTTTAGTGTATACTTGATTACTTTATTAAAATTTTCCTCTAGCACCATAAGGACAGGGAGTCTCCCCAGACAATAAATAAGGGTTTGACTTGTGTAGAGTAACCCACAGAATATAAATATTAGTCTACTAACCATCATACATGAAAAAAATAAACTAGATAAATGTTACTTTTTAAAAAAAAATAGCATTTCAGTCATGAGTTAGCAATATGTGTACTGCTTGTTTGCTGACTTACTTTGATATTCTCTCACAGATCAAAACCATCTTTATTTTGGAAAATAGTCTTAGCTGTAGTTCAGCTGAAACATTAGGTTGATGATTGATTCATTAGCTGCTGAATATTGTTTCATTTTGTTAGCTACAAACGATAATGTCTCATCAAGAAAGAGTGCCAAATCTGTGTCTAGATTGTCTTGGATACTCTTTGAAATATTTTTGTTTTCACTTACTCAGCTGCATTTTGTGAGGTAGAGCTGTGGCCTGATGCTGCAGTTGCCACTTACAGAACTGCATCGTATTGCGGGTACAGGAGCAACACGTTTGTGAGATCAGCAGCTCTGGTTGGTAAAGTGCTGATGTCCATCGACCTTGTACTGTTCCTACAGCTTGAAGACAGGCATTCCTAGAGTCGTAGAATGTATGTTTTGGAATACTTACTACATTTTCTCAAATATTTATTTCAAAGGCAACCCACTGAAGGTCGATCGCGTGATGGTGGTTTACGTCTTGGAGAGATGGAACGGGATTGTTTGATAGGTTATGGAGCCAGCATGCTTTTATTGGAGAGACTGATGATTTCAAGTGATGCCTTCGAAGTGGATGTTTGTGGACAGTGTGGCTTGCTGGGGTACTCTGGCTGGTAAGTTGTCAAGTGGTACACAATAACCGTGCTTCTGCGTAACAGAACCTTGCCCTTGGTTGCAGTGCTTCTCAGTTTTCAAGTGCTCACAGGCATCAATTAACAGTCCCCCATGCACCTTAATCAAAAGCAGTGTCAATGTTCAAAATTGGTATTTGGAAAATTGGTGACAGGGAATGGTTCTTTCTTGTGGTCTGATTGAAGTTAGGACTGAATTGAGTGTGTAGTCAATGGGCCAGGGATCTCTCCTGTTGTGGGGGCACAGGTATTCTCTTCCACAGCCAGGCTGTTCCCTTCAGTCTGTCTGCTAACCTTCCATCCCACCCTTGCAAGGGATTATCAAACACCCAATCCCATATATCAACTGTTTTTTGAAAAGGGGAAAACAGCGGTGTCAATGTACTTGACGCCTCTGCCATCAGAAATGAGGTTTCTGGTTGGGCTAGTCACACATCTTCTGGTGCAATCCCATGTTGAACCTCACAGGGCTGAAGAGTGAGAGTGGGCACAGAAGAACAGGAGAAGGAAGCAACATCCCTTGCTTTCTTGTTCTCTAGCTAAGGGGTTCATAATCCCATGCATTTAGCTTTCTTTGGCTGTGCTCCTCCCAAATGCCTTTTGCTTTGTTATTTCATAAAACAAGGAGTTCCTCCTCGAAGCATCAGACAAATGCACTGATCCCATGTTGGAGCTTTAGAGACAAGCAGCTGTCTCTGGAAATTCAGCTGGCTTCTGCCTAAATGCCCTAGGAAACTTCTCTCTAGACTGGTCTTGCTGTCTTACTCTGAGGCCTAACCCAGTACTGAATTGGCCTCCTGCAGACAAACTGGTTTTTCATGTAGGGGAAGCATAAAACTGGATGTCAAAGCTGTGTGGAGCTCACACGTGTAAGACACTGGGTTTTGCTTTAACCATCTTTTCAGCAGTTTTGAGATGTTAGATTTAAAGTTGCTCTGTAGCATGCTGAAAATTCACCACTATTATTAGAAGACAGACAAACTTCTGTTTATAGTCTTAGAGGTAAGGGAAGTATTTTGCTTTAACCTGGTTTTGTTTCAGCCAAGCAGAAAACAGACTTGTGAGACCAATAGGAATTTGAAATACAATGTTCTTGCAAGCTTTGCAAAAACAGGTGACCTGAAATCCCATAACTAAGGGCAGAAAAACTAAATGGTGCAAGTTCAAGTTACAAGTTACTCTCATATTTATGGCAGGGAAAGATGGAGAGTTGGAAGGAGGAGGAGAAAGATTAATTTCTAAACCTCAAAAGAGCACAGTTGGAAATTTGCCGCATCTTGGATATCAGTATCAATCTATTGGGAGAGGCAGGAAATTGGACTTTATTCACTTCAGTGCCTCAGGAGTGATTTTTCCATGATATAATGAAGTAGGAAAGTAAGGTGTATTCTCAGTCTGTAGGTGTGTAAAAGTGACAGCTACTGTTTCTGCCTTTGGTCAGACCTTTCTTCTGAAGCGTGGGGCTTCTGGCCAGAAACCAAGCACTACCTTTGTGTGCTCACAGCAGCAGCAGTTCTGCTCCTGGGGGAGCAGATGTTCAGACAGAGGTGGGTGAACACGTGTAATCCAGAGGGGAGATGAGGCCTAGTCTGGGCATCCTGTTGTGATTGGTGATTTTCAGGGGAGCATGGGTCCTGCTGGCTCTTGTGCCATAACTCTTTTTGGGAGTCCTGATTTTCTTGAGTGTGTGTTCAGTGTACGTAAGAAGTGAGGCTTTTTTCTGACCCAGGTCTCTTAAAACTACTGCAATGCAAATAATTGTCGGAAGTAGTGTGAAAGGAAGGACATGCCATAAGTCAAAGAACCAACCGCTTCTAACCGTGTAAAGCATTGCCTTTAAAAAGCCTCACATGTGGGTGTAGCTCAATTATTTTTTCAATAAGACCTTGACTTTCAGAGCAGTCCTTGAAGATTTTCAGAGTCCACAGGAAGTAAAGGTACCTTGAAGGAAATTAGGAATTTGAACTTTAGAAGTAATACTGCATTTTATTTTTAAGGTGTTGCTAATACATTTCATTTTTTGAAGTACGTAGCAAAGTTTAGTAACTTCTTAAATAATTGTGAAAGAAACTACTGTCTCAGACAGAGCCAGACATTCTTGCAATCTGATTCTGTGAAAAGCTGTCTGATGTGTGAGAGTAATCAGTAAGAGAGTTTCTGCTAAATTTTATACTGTGTCTACCAGTAGCTGAAGCAAGTGGCCCTATAATGAGCATCACAGTAGAGACCAAGTCATTAAGAGAAACTTCCAAATGGGCCTTTTCAGTGACTCAGGCATTAATAAGACATTGCTGCAAGAAACCTTTTAGAAACATTGTTTGTGGCTAGCATTAAGGGCACTTGGCTTGTGGAAGATGAGCCCTTCCTCTCAGACAAGGACTAGCCCCTGGGTACGTTTTTCTGCAAGATAGTAACAGCAGGCAGATCAGTGTTGGGGCCTGAACTGGTATTTTCACAGGGAAGGGGGCTGTTGTGGCAGTGACAGAATTTGCCCCTGTAAAAAAGGCAGTTGAAACTTACTATGATTTACTGGATTTATGCAAATTTTCCAACTTTGCTGTTGTACAGGTGCTCAGGAGCAGAACTCCACTGAATGCAATGAGCAGAATTTGGTCCTTTTTTGATGATAAGTTGAGGAGTTACTCTGATCTCTCTAGTATGTGCATTTTAAAATATACATGAAGAAAAATTTTGTTACTGGTCCAGATTCAGCCTTGAATGGCACAGTTGGCCTTTTCCTGACCAGTTTAGTGTCAATTCTAATACCAAATGGTCTTTCAAGTACTTGTTTCTGTGATCTCTGTTTGACGGAGTTCTGTGCACCTTTCTGGGTGATCCCCATCCAGCACAAAGCAGGCCCGGAATGGTTTAGCTTTGAGCCTGGGTGCAGTGAGTTGTCTCTGCTCCTGGGTCCCTAGGAGCTGTAATCAGATGCCAGACATGCGCTCATAGCAGAAAGGTCGTGTCTCATCAGGCTTCCAGGGCCTGCAGGGCTACTCCCATCGAGGGCAACTGCTTGCTCGCCATCATCGGAGAACGGTTGCCATTTAGGTCACTTCTCCCACCACAAAATGTACCTATCCCTATAAATATGGACTAGGGGAGTAGTTACAAACCTGCACTTACTGTCAGCCTCATTCTGTGCCGCAGACGTTTTGCTAATTCTTCCGTAATTGGATCTTCACACTGTTAAGACTTTATGCCAGAAATATAAATTTGAAACACAGGAACAAAAAAAGAGCTTTGTTGGACCATTAGGAAGTGCTGAGTCCCTTTGTGTTCCCAAAGGAGTGTCTTTCTCAACTCTCCATAAACAGAAGATGGAATATACAGGAGAATGAAGAACTAGGGAGGTTGGAAACTGATTTTTATCAGAAATATTTTCTGTGACTACTGAATTTTAGTTCCAATACTGTAAAGATGGCTGACTAGCCTATTTATTCCTTACATAGTCATGTTTATATCTATATGACAAAAAATCCCTTCCCCCCTGAATTTTAAGATCATTAGAGCAAAGAGCACAAAGAATATGTGTTAAAGCAGTTTTACTGGGTTTCTATCCTGACTAAAGTTTAAAGATGTAAGATGAGAAGTGCCTCTTTTCTGGAAAGTGAAATAATTTGGGACATTACAGGGTGAAATTGCATATTAAAAACCTTCTTTCTTCCTGACTCTTCTTTTTGTGACACATATATAACACAGAAATTGGACCATTAACCATTTTTTTCAGAAATACTTGGCTTTGTTCACCTCCTTTCTGTCACTATGCAGTGCTGAATTTGTGTTGACATTTATGTGAGTGCTGAAGAAGCAGAAGTCAGTCCTGTTAGCTCCTAGCATTGTGATTGCCCTCCAAGAAAAGTGCAGGTTTAACATTAAGCTCCTATTGACTTCAGTCAGATTATTTAAGGACTTATAGCTATGACTTCAGCACTAAAATGTGTCTTAAGCATTTGGTGCTTCTAGGACTGTGGCCAGTGTTTAAATGCAAATGGACAAAACATCAGTAGCTAGTGGTAATTGGGGTTTTTTTCAGCAGAAATTGTGGACCAACTCTTAACTTTCTTTTTGTTTGTTTCCCTAGGTGCCACTACTGCAAATCATCATGTCATGTGTCTTCTCTGCGCATACCTTATGCCTGTAAACTCTTATTCCAAGAACTGCAGTCCATGAACATCATACCTAGGCTAAAACTAGCTAAGTACAATGAATGAATAAGATGAAAAAGACCAAAAAAAGTACCTTAAGAATTTGAAATCCAGCATATCTAACTGAGAGATTTTTTGGTGAACAGGAGTAAACTCTAAAACCTGAGTGAAGGGAGATGCAAGACAGTAGGAAATTTTTCTTACATATCCTCCTTGTTTTTAAGCTGACATGGAAGAGTCTGTCAGGAAAATACACTAGGAGCAGTTCTGAAGCCTTGATTAGTCATGAACAGGACATGTGGGAATTGTGGAATAAGGCCATGGTCCAGCAAAGCACTTGGATCACTTCAAACAATCCCATGCTTGCATTTGAAAAGGTCTTTGCTGGACTAGGGCTTAAGCAGAGCTAAATACACATCTTATTCATAGAGGTTAAAAATGTTTTCCAAAGCAACGTAATAAATGTTTTAAATAATACTGGTTGAATATGTTGATAGTTGTGTGAGGATGGTAACGCCTTATAATGTCTAAACCATTTTCTGTTCCTAAAGCAATTTGTTAAAGCATTAAAATTTTCTGAAGTAGTGTCAATGTTAGAGAAATGAAACTACTTTCTCAACAGCTTGAGATCAGACATTTTGAGTGAGATTTCAACATGCCTTTGTGTGCAAGCATGCCTTTGTGTGCAAGCAGTGGTGTGCTTGTATAGGTAATCTGCTCTCAACTAAATGTACACAGTTTCCATGAAGTTCAGGGGAGGAGGTGACTGCACATGTAGCAAGTGCATGATACAGCACACAGATACCCATTCCATTCCTTCTGAGGGTAGTGGATCTGATAACACACTGGCTCAAAGCCCTGAAAAGACAAGCTGCAAACACTAGGTAATGATGTGTGCTGTCAGAGGACTCTAGAAGTTTTCTAAAATATGGACATAGCCAAAACATTTTAAGAGCAAAACAAAACCAAACCTGTGAAGAACAACAAATCCTTCACTGACAGTGAAGTAGGTTTGAATGACCTGAAAAAATGTAGAAAGGGAGCAGCTGGATTTTTTCGTGAGGTCTAAGGCCTAGAACTAAAGCAGTGGATGAACGAAGAGTCATGCAGTACCCTAAACGAACGAGCCCTTACTCAGCAAAGCGTGCAGTTAACGTTTTAAGCAAAGGACATCAACATGTGCAGACTTCATCTGTCCTTCAATGAAAAGCAGCACTCTGGGTCAGTGAGGATACAGAACACTGCCTATGATCTAGAAGTCCTGAGATGCTCTTTGGCTCCTCATATGGCTGAACTTTGTGTGCTGATCCTGACGAGCCTGCTGATCCTGACACTGCTCATGCAGTCACGTTGCTGCTGTTCTCTTAGCTCTTAAGGAACACAGATGAGTATCAGCCTGAGTAGGTTTCTTTTTAGCCTTCCATCAAATGCTTAAACTAGTAATTTTGTGTTTGGGCTTAAAAACCAAGCCTGAAAAATAGATTCTACTTTTCTTCTCTTTTTTTTTTTTTCCCTTTTTCTTGCAATTGGACTGATGACAACACAAATGTCAACACAGCACAACTGGATTGGAAAAGCTCTTGAAGCACCTCTTCCAGGATCCAAACAGCTCAGGGTTATTTACAAAAGAGTTTTAAGAGAGTGACATCCTCCGCACTGGAGGAAGAGGTTAACCAAAAACCCCAACCAAATTAACAACCTCTGCTTTGGTGCCTGAGATGGCCCAGCTTCGGCTTGGGAGCACCAGCAGAGGGAGTGAGCCTCTAAGGCTGTGGCTGCCGGGGGGCACCATGCCAACCCGCTGAGGATAAGGGTCCTTGCTCCCTAGTGCTCTCCTAAGTGGTCTCCTAGGTTGGGTGGTCAGAGCTGTGGGACATGAAAGACTAAGCAATGTGTGCAATTACACCCGTGGAAATTGAGGCAGTAACAGCAGAGATGGAGGAGGAACAAAGGAATGTGCTCATGAGTAACCCCACTGAGGGAACAGGTCTGTGTGCAGCCCTGAGGAGGAACCTTGCAGCTCGTTCACCTCAAGTTGATGAAAGCCTGGGGATGAATGGGTTTGTGAGGGTGAAGGATATCCTCTGTAATAGCTGAGGTTTAGGAAGAAAGGGGCAGCCTTAGGAATGATGGATCCAGTACAGCATAGAAACTAGACATGTCTGGCAGTAAGTGAGGGTCACCCACTATCAGCTACTCTGATGCTACCTACATCAGTTGCATTTACACATCGCTGCTGCCTAACCTAAGCATGTGCCTACACTGGAGGCTTATTTGAGTGCAGATTTGAGTTGAAACTCTGATACTTACTTTTTACCTCTCTCTGAGAGGCTGCCTATGTTCCATCATAATTGACACCTGCAAGTAATCTCTTGGCAATGGAATAAGCATTACAAAACCAGCAGCAGAAACAGAACAAATGTCTGTGGATTCCTGGAATATGGTTGGTCGAAGTCACAATTCAAGGAAGGAATCTTACTGCAGTCAGGGAAAAAAATATAATGCATGGACTGATGATGGACATTCTCAGAACCCCAGAGCTGTCACACTACTTTCCTCTGGTGAGCCTCATCCTTGCAGCCCTTTGAATTATCTTCCCAGACAACCTCCCCTCCCCCCTTTTTATACTGTGAATGCCTTCACAAAGAGGTCTTATAGCAGCTCATGGCTGTACTGCTGGAGCTGGCCTTGCCCAGATCAACCCTGCCATCACTGCCAAATTAGATACCATATTCAGAACAACACTGACAAAATCTGAAGGCTGCAGTACAAGGAGCTGTGGCTAGAAAAGTACTATAAGGCTTTCATTCAATTGCAACTTCTTTATTCCTTGTACATAGTGTCCAGGAGAAGCTTTCTAGAAATGCTGTTCAGCAGGAAGGTCTTGAGCATCAGTCCCAGCTGAAATGCCAAGTACAATCCATTTCCTGATATGAGCTAGAGGGGTGTGCTGCTGTTGGAAAAGATACCTAACTCCATGTAGTATGTTTAAGTTGCTACTTGCTTTGCAGGCAAAGGGTTAAAAGCTGTGTACCCTATTGAGTACTGTACATGGCCAGCCCTCCTGTTTGGTTGTGAGAAACAGAATGAAGCCAGGGCTGAGCTGCAGAAGGCTATGGGGTAGAGAGAAAAGCACAGGGCTTCTGGCCAGTTCTGGAGCTGTGAGCAACACAGGTCACTAGTTTAGAATTCAGAAAAACAGCTTCACTTCAGATCATTTACATAACCCTTGTATGTATTTAACTTCTTTTTTTTTTTTTTTTTAAGGTAAATGTATCCAAACATAGAAATGAGAAAAACAAACTATAAAGAAAAATGAAACCAGACTGGCCAACTTTGGCATTCAAAGAGGATATATTATGAAATAAAGGCATACTGAGATGTAATAATTTTAAGATGAAAGTAAAGGAAAGGGCTCCCACTAAGAACAATTGGTTTTGTTTGTAATGCCCATATCTCGTTAAGAGTTTTCCTTACAAAGAAGCTTCAATGTGCAGCAAGAGAGCTTTTAATTCGTTGGGCTCCTTACTTGTTGCTTAAACAGAGAGGAAAACCAATGAAAAACATAGACTCATGATGATGAGAAATTACTGTATGTCTTTTCTCATGTTTTCTAATGGTAAATAGAAAAATACCTGTGGTTTATAGCAAAATGGGAGTATGTCATAATTAAAAACCTGTAAAGACTGAAGAATATTTCACTGGTTTGTGGTAACAAATGGCAAACTAATGAAAAGTTCTGTGCACCTGACAATGGATTCGCAAGCCCTGCTCAGACCACACCTGTAAACCCTGCCCGTAACTGGTGTCACACAGCTGCAAAACCAAACTAGAGGGGTTGAAAATGTGTCTGTACTTTGCCCCAAGGCTCTTGAGAATGAGGATGGCCCTAGTGAGAGGGAGCATAAGCCTTGAAACAAGGTCCCTGGCTTGCAGCCCTCCCACAGTGACCCACAGGAGCCCTCCTCAGCCGCGTCTCAGCACAAGCACCTCTGGAGCTGTGGCAGGGAGGTGGCTTAGCACTGCTGAGAGCCCCCTCCAGCCGGCCTCTCCTCCCGTTGGAGCTGAGGATTGTTTTACAGCCCACTGCCATTTCAGCAGGGCCATGGGGCACTTGATGAATTCCCTCCTCTGGAGAGGACGTGACTTGCCCAGGGCCACAGAAAGACCGTGCCAGAACTGGGATCAGGGCTCCGTGGTCCCCAGGTGCCAGACACGTGCTTGCCTTAAAGCTGAGCACTTCATCAAACCGTAAAATCCAGCCAGATGGTGACTCTTTGCTATTATCTGGACCAGTGCTGGGAGGCTTAACGTGTGCAAGGCACGGTGAGGATCCGGATTCCAGTTTCTGTGTCTAAGGCTCAGAAGCCCAGAAAATGGATCCATGTTTTAGACCTAAACACTGCTAGAAACTTGAACATGTTTGAACACAAGTTCTGACTTCAGTCCATCCTTGTCATGAAATACTTCCATCTCAGCATGGGCCCACCAGTTTCAGTGGGGGGGTTCTTTCCCTGGGAAGGGGTAGAAAGGTGCAAGAGTAAGGACAACTACTTTTGTCCTTCTGCCCTGGATATGTGGCCCCAGTCAGACTCTGTGCTTTCAGGTAGCCAAGACTGAGTGAATCAGTTTTGCCTGTCTGCAATCATTTACAAAGTCACCATATGAACCTGGGAGGCAAATACACCCCATCTGCCTTCCTTACATAGGAACATACATCCCAAAACACCAGAACTCTCAGTTAAACTCTCCAAACCCAGGTCGGAGCTAATACAGAGAATTTTTGAAGTTGGATTTTTTTAAAAAGCAGTGTGTATGGCTTTATTCTCTTTCTGTCTTAAAATCAACAGCAAAGATTTTTGTTGTCTACCCAGCAAATGGACTTAGGCCTTTGTTCCATCTTCCAAAAACTCCTTCCAAGCTCCTGAGCTGCCCATTGCTCTTTGCATCTCGTTGCTGGGAAAAAAACAACAGGTATATATTTCTCCTAACTGCAGTTACCCCTTTATTTGTGTGTTCCCTGAGGCAGGTAACTGAGGTGGTTCCAGTGACCGCGTATTTTTTCCAATAACTTTGTTGTGCATGTCCTTGTGCCCTCCTCCCAGTCAGTATATAAACAGCATGTTAGATCCAAATCAAAAGCAATTCCCTGCTGCTAACTGCAGCAGAGCCTTTGTCTTTCACTAGCCTGAGTTTTGGGGAGCTCCTTGACCTATGCATATGCTTTACCATTCCAGACGGTGCATGGTAGTTATTGTCTACTTGACAATAAAACATTATAAACAGAGAAATAGCTCAAAAACTAAGAAAGAAATTGGTGTGCTAAATAGCGAAGTTCTAATTTCTTGCTAAAATTGTGTTATAATGATGGAAACAGTTTTCCCTTGAACTGGTGAATTGGAAACTTAAACTCTGCATTCAGGCCTCCCCCTGCCAGTCAGAGGCAGGCACTGAAGGTAATTCTCTGTGCTCCAGGCAGATCAAAAGAAGCTCATTATCAGTCGATCATCTAAAAGGATATGACAGCTTCACATCCAGTTGTTCGGCAGCTGAGATGCAGTCTGGAATGGATCTTTTCTGTGTCTGTTGTCTATAATAGCTTTTAGGGCTGGCTCTTCTTCCAGCACACAGTACAAATCCTCTGGTAACTAGTACCAGCCACATGCAACAAAAGCCAGCTAAATCTGGTGTAAGCTTGGAAATCGATGACTGCTTGCCCTTTTCTCAAACTCAAGTCAGCAAGTGTCTCCCAGGCTGAGTGTTCTGGGCAGCAGCCCTGGGGCAGGGGTTCTTCTCAACTCCTGCAGATGGTGATACTACCTAGGAGAGTGAATTCCCTTCCTCCATGCAGACTGACCAGTGACCAGTGTGAACCAGCTATTTCCACTGATCACTTCTGGCAACACTGTCACTGCACTACTTTACAAACAGAAGAGAGCTCAGGCTGAGCAAAATTCCTTTCACAGACGTTAACAAGAGAAGATATCTAAGGCTGGCTGTGCTCATGTTCAACAAAACTTGGCTTCAGAAATGTCTACAGTTACAGCATGCCAGCTGTAATTCATGTTACTTTTCTTTCCATCTAAAAGGAAGGTACCCCCTGCCCCATGCATGTGCAATCCATCATTTCCATGCCTCTGCTCTTCTGCTCATTTTCTCCCAGATACCTGCACATGTGTCTGCCCTAGCCACTTTCTCATGATGCTTGTGTCAATTAAAACTTTGCTTTTGAAGGAATTGGTGCACGTGTTTACCTAGGCAGCCTTTTGATGTTCCTCTCCCAGTTCCTGCATCTGTCAGCATCATGTTCCCCAAGCACAGACACAGAGTTGATTCCAGAAGTCATCTGTCAGCTTACTCCATATCCTGTCCTTCACCTATACGTATAGCTTCCTCAGGGGTGTTAATATATGTAAAATAAAGTTAACATTTCCTGTTCTGGTAATAAAGATGAGTAAGTGGGAAAGAGAAGCCAGTACAGAAACAAGATCCTTCTCTGCTTCTTCCGTGGGATTTGCCCAGTAGATGAAGATAGCAGAAACAGGAATAGAGCTGGGAAGAAGGGTTGTCAGAAGCATGGGTTCATACTGAGAGGAGGAGGCTGCTGGCTCAGGCAAGAAAATATGGAACCACTCACAGACTACAGCCACTGCTAAAATAATGAAGTGTCACTGTGTGTTTGGCTGTTGCCAGCAATCTTACAGCCTGCACAGAGATACATCAGATCCAGAAGGATCCCCTGAGTCATTGAACTCAGATCCCTGGTATTGCAAAGAACCATCTTATGTAACTCCTTTCACAAGCAATTCCCATCCATTCCTAAACTAATGTGGGCTGGTGTCCCTGACAGTCGATGGGAAAACTTCTGTAGAACTTCAGCCTAAAGTTGCCTTTAAGTAGAATTACCTAAATTAATAGATAACAGTTTATATTTTTTTGTTCCTGTGCCAGTAGTTTTGTTGAAAATGCTGTTCTTGGTGTTTTCCCCCAAAATATTTGTTAAGAGTTCAGTACAGATTTTCCAAGTCTAGTAGGAGCATAAGGAGCTTTTTGTGGCAAAAAAGGTGTAGTCACACCCTACTGGCACAGACAACTGCAGAGTGAAAGACAGTCCTAGAAATGTCTTTTTCTGAAAGATCTCAAAATACCTGGATGATAAGTTGATACAAACTATCATACTTCCACTCTGCCTCTGCTTTGCTAAACCATCAGAAGAAACTCATTTTCTGTCAGTCACCTAAAATGGTATGTCAGCTTTGCATCCAGTTGTTCAGCAGCCTGGAATGTGTCTTCTGTTATCTTGATGATCATGCTCTTCCCTCCTGCACCAACACAAGTTTGTATTCTTTCTTGAATAAAAGTGGAATAGCAGCAGAATCCCTCTCCACTAAAAATGCATCATCTGATGCAGTGTAGGGTTAATCGCCATATATTTTATGGCTTGTAGATGATCTGCATAGGCAAGAACTTGAGTGAAAATTCCCAGTTGTATACTTTTTTGCATCCTTGCTGATATCTGCCCATTGTATGAAATCAAAAACTTCCAGCTAGCGGCTTGTAGTGCTGCCATCTAAAAACTGCCAGCCTGCAGCACAGGAGATGCTCTGTGCTTTCAGAAGAATAAAGTACTTTAATAAGTATCACATGGGATATCCAGAAGCATGAGATTATTTTTAAATAGGTAAGCAAAACCCAAACAAGAAACAATAATGGAGCTATGAAGTACACTGGGGTGATCTGAAACATCTGAGGGGGGATTAGGTAAGCAGGAAGGCAACAGCATTGATATATTCCACAAGAATGTGGGGACAGGAACTAACCTGGAGAGGTGGGGAGTAAACACATTGCAACAAGTACCTCTGGTCTAACAAAAGTGCTGCTGCTGATCCTGCCCACACATTATCCTTCACAGAGAACGTACACTTTTGCATCCTGTCAAAGAACAGCCTGGGCCTCTAGACATCCAGGCTGTGTTAAATCCCGTCCTTCTCATCGCCCCCAGAAAGAACAGATCCCTATGTTCACAAATCCTGTATTTTCATTTTGCTCATCTCTGGAATATCAACAACACGAGAGCATCTCTGAAACTTTACACCGGTGAAGGTGGAATTCCCACAAGCGCAGGGTGCCCGTGATGGAGCTCCTGCGGCTGCCACGGCAGGTGTTCCACCCTTCCAGCAGCCAGGCCCCTGCCTGCCGGCACCTCCCCGTGCCAGGGAGCGATGGATGGCGAGTGCCCGCGGGCTCGTGCCGGCCCAGAACTGGGCGCCTCAGCCCCGGGGCCGCCGAGAGCTGTGACCACCCGGGGGGAAGCCATGCGGGCACCAGGTAACTCCCGGCGTACAGGCGGCGCCGGCGTCATCTCCTGGGTTTTAAAGTTAACGCGGGTTTCAAAACCGCTTGAAGACGAGCCCTGCTCACAGACAAAAATGTCCCTCAGGTTTTTGTGGGGCTTCTGCCCCCGCGCAGGGCCCGGGGCTCTCCCGGAAAGGGCAGGCTGGCCCCAGGGGCCCAGGGCCTTCCCTCAGGCCCCTCTCAGGGCTCGCACCATCCACGATGAAGCCTTGGGGGAAAAGAAAGTGGGAAAAAACCAATAAAAAAGTGGGGAAATGGCACCGTTTTGGCGGTGACAGTCAAAACCCACCCGCACGGCCCGCAGGGGTGTTTAGCGGCGGGACTGAGCGTGTCGCCTCGCTATAAGATACGGGCGGTGTGAGGGAGGCGGCCGTGTCCGGCGGGCGGTGCCGCGGGGGCGGCAGCCGATGGCTGGGCAGCCCCCCGGAGGCCGGGGCGGGGGCGATGGGTCCTGCCGGACAAGGCCGGGGCGGCAGCAGGAGCCGCCAGGCCGCGCCGTCGAGGGAGGCGGCGGCACAGAGCCGGCCGTGTCCGCCCCGTCGGGGCCCCGGTGCGGTGCCGCCTGGAGCAGAGCCAGCCCGGCGGCACGCGGATGGTGCAGGGAGCGGAGCGATGGAAGTTCCCCGTCGGGATTGCCATGGCCGTTAGGAAAGAGCAGAGCCCTTGCGTTGAGTTGGAGTTGTTTTTTGGTGGGGTAGAGGGCAGAGGGAGGAGGAGCATCAACCTTTCCAGGCCTTGCTCCCGCCTCGCCGGACACGTCCCCGCGGCGGGCAGAGCCGGCCGGCGTCCCTGCCGCCACCGCGAGGGCTTCTCCGCCGGCTGCAGACTCGGTTTTTGCACTGCCTCTCTCCGGTATTATTTTTACGGGCCTTCTCTTGGTGCACACTGGGCTCCCCACGCCGAAACTCCGCCTGTGGGGGTGCGCAGCGGCCGCTCTGGTGCCCTCCCGGCCCGGCCCGCAGGGGCCGAGGTGCCCCGCCGGCTCCCCCGCCGCCGGCCCGCCTGGGGTTGCGAAGGCACCGCGGAGTGCCGGGCTTCCTCTTTAGCAACGTCGCCGCTTGTTTTGCTGTGTGGGGTTGGTGGTTTTGTTGTTTTTTTTCCCGAAGGGGAGAGGGAAGGGGGGTAGTCTGGGTGTAGGGAGAGGAGAGGGGGAGAAGAGTGGAAAACGTTGGCTCTGTCCATGGTCAAAGTAATTCAGCTATAATCCCCCTTTCTCTTCCTCTCCTGGAGCTCTATTCATATTCTAATCACAGCTTTTCCTTCCCTAAACCAGCCACTTTTATCAGAGCCCTAGCTTTGCACTTTTACTTCCACTTCCAGCACATACAACCGCATGCAGAATAAGCAACTTTTTCCAGCCTCTGTCCTGCCCCACTCTCCCCCCGCAATCCTCTAACCCGAAAAGGGATCCTCGCATCCTCGGACTGAAGCTGGGCGACACCAGCGGTTTGAAAATGCACCCGTTTGGTTCTTCATTTCTCTTGGCAATCGGAATCTCCCACCCCCCTGCTTTCTTCCCGGTCCCACGGAAAGCTCTCCGGGTCAGCCGCTCCCCCGCTGCCAGACAAGCCGGTGGCGAGCGGCCCCCACCCCGCCTTGCCCTCTTTCCCTGAGGCCCGGGGAGATGCACGGGAGTCCCTGCCGCAGGTCTGCAGTGCCAGCGTCGCTTGCCGAGATACTGGCAACTTCTCTCTCCCCTCACACCCCCCTTTCCTACCCACACACATCGCCCTTTTTTTTTTTTTTTTTTTTCTCCAATAAACTAAGCTTACAAGATATTTGGGAAGCCGTGCGGCTTCCAATGCCATGTGCCCGCGAAGGATCCCAACCCAGAGCCCACCGGGAGGAGGAGAAAGAGGAGGAGGAGGGGAGCTCGGCCGCGCTGCACGCACACCCGGCAGCCCCAAAGAGCACAACCCCAAACCTACTGCCCGTTTGAAGATCTAAGCCAATTTTGATCTCGGTCTGTAATGAGCCAAGGACCTTGGGTGGGGGCTGGGGGAGGGAAGGGAGGAGTGGAAAGACCGCTGGAACTTTAAATAAGAAAAACGTTTCTAATGCTCTAATAGAAGAGGGAAGTCGAAGTGTTGGGATTGCGTAGATCTAAGGCCCCCCTTTTTGGAGGAAAGCTTTTCTTATTCAAAACAGCATCACAATGGGCTTCACATTGAGCCTTGCCACATCCCCATCTGAGTAGCAGCCATTCATCAGGCTGGCTGGCCTATCAATGACATTTCTCCCATCAGGGCTTCTATAAAATGATGCTTTTTCCCATGAAACATCCGCAAACATTTTGACGGGTCTGGCTTTGCCCTGCTGGATTACGGAGTGTCCCTCTCTCCCGCTCTACACCCCCCCTCCCCAACTATCTGCCTCTGCCCTCTCTCCCCACCCCCTCGCCGCCACCCTGCTCCCTCTCCCCCGCGCATCTCTGAGATAGGGGCTCTGCACACCCCGGGACCTTGGGGCTCCCGTCCCGTCCATGGGAAGAGCATGCATTGCGGGTTGCTGGAGGAACCCGATATGGACTCCACAGGTAAGTCCCCCCCCGCAGGCAGCGGGCTCCTTTCGCCCGTCAGGGAGGACTTTTCAACTTGACCGTGGCGGCGTGGGCAGCGCGGGCGGCAGCGGGGGGAGCCGCCCGCCGCACCGGCCTCGCAGGCAAATGAGCCCGGGCGTGTGCGGGGGAGCGGGGTGCGGGGGCCGCGGAGAGGGAGCTCTCGCTCCCGGGCTGGAGGAGCCCTACGGTTCCACTTGCAGATACGATGGAGCAGAGGGTGTTTTTTGGTCTTGGTTGTTTTTTTTTTTTCTTTTCCCCCTTTCTTCGTAGGCTGCCGGCCAGCAAAGTAATTGCCTCTCCGCTTCTAGTTTTAGGCGCTCACTTAGGTTAGAGCAGAAACGAGGCGAGAAAACGACGTTTACTAGGGAAGATGGTTGGTGAGTTAGGGCAAACCCAGCACCGAGGTCATCCTGTCCCGCGGGCAAAGTCGGGGCTGAGCCGATTCGGAAGGAAGGAAGTTCGGGGAAGGGCAGGGTTGGGTCTCTCTCCCCGCGCGTCCAAAAGATGCCGTGGCCGGTCCTGTAACCGGGAGGCAGAACGGCGGCCGAAGTCCCACCAGCGGGCGCCGCCAGCGGGGAGAAGCCCTGGCGGGAGGGGACAGGGACAGCCGCAGAGGCGAGGCCGCCCACCCCTAGGGCCTCAGCCCGCGCCTCGCCATCCGACGGCCGCCTCTGCCGCCCGGCCCGGCCCAGCCCGGCGGCGGCGGCGGGGGATGTGGGGCAGGGCCCAGGCCTAGGTGCTCCCGCTGTCAGCCGGCAGCCTCCCGAAACCGCGGCCTCTGCTCTCCCGCTCCCTTCCGCCGCCCTCCCCGCGCTCCCGCGGTTTCCACCCGCCGCAGCCCCTGCGCTCTGAGCGCAGCGCAGCCCCAGAGCTTCTGCCTGCAGAGGAGGGCGGGCGGCCTCCACGGTCACTTCTGAAATTTAATTTATTTTATTAGCACAGGAGAACACCCCCTCCCTCTCCCCTCCCTCCCTGCCTGCCCGCCCAGGCGTTCCCCAGGCGGACAGCTCGCAGGTTAGGTAGGGCTCAGCCCGGGGACGGCCCTCCCCGCCGCCCGCTCCTGATCTGCCCCGTCCTCTCCAGCAGCCGCTGCGCCTGCTGTGACCGCCGTGCCCGGCGGCTAGGTGGCCACGGAGCTGAGCTGCCCCAGCCCCGCAGCGGGATCGGGTCCCCTCCGCGCCTCCCCGACGGCCTCGGCGGGCGGCGGGCCGCGTTCCGCCGCTCCCTCGGGGCCCCGCAGCTCCGTCCCGGCTCCTCCCGGGTTGCCGGCGCTGTGCTGGTGTAGCTGGTGCGGGTGGAGAAGAGGCAAGGGGTTATAGGGAAAGGCAGTCCCGCCTCGGAACCGCTTCTTTCCCGCGAAGGGCTTTCCCATCCCTCGTTCCCAACGCGGCCGATGGGCGTTTTGTAAAATTTAAATATTGACTAAAAACGAGAGAAACAAGAGAGAAGGGGAGGCGTGTTGCCCGACCCGACTCGGCTGTTCCTGCAGCGGTCCCGACGCGGGGCGCTCGATGCACCGGGTAGGCTCGACCCCTCTCCGGCCACCGGCGACACCAGCCGGGTTTGGGCCAAATTTACTCCCGGGTCCCCGGGACAGAACCCGGGCGGGCTGTTCAGGAGGAAAGTGTTCGGCGGGGAAGGAATCGTTGAGTTCGGGTCAGAGCGCGTGTAGGAGCTAGGAGGGTGTTAGAGAAAGTTGTCTTCCTGTCCGGCGGCACAGCCGAGGCGGGGTTAAGAGGACTGCCGGCAACATCTCGTTGTCGAGAGGAACGGGTCTTTATGGAAAGAAAAAAATCAAACCTAACAAAAAAAAGCCTCGCGTTTTCAGTCCCTCCTTTAAGAACTGTCCGTTCTCGGGCTGAGCCTGCGTACTATTCGTTTCTGAATTTCAGTAAGGCTGTAATAAGTGGCAGCATGATTGATTAAGATAATATTAATCAGAAAACACTTTAGTCTTGCTAAGCAGATGGCAAGAAAAGTGGAGCTTTGCAGTTGTCTCATTCAGACACCTTAACCTCCCTTTCACAGGACTTAATCCAATTAGCTTTTCTCCTGAGTTTCAGTTGTTATGTAAAGATCCTTTTGCATTGTGGAGAAATATGGCTTCATTGAAAAAAATCAGTCATGTTTTAATTTATCTTCAACAGATTTTCCCTAAACCAGAGGGATTAAAAAGAAAAAAAATCACCCGAGATTCTAATTTTAAGGTAGGGGAACGCTTTGGTTCCTTCACCTTCCCCCAACACTGCCGTGTGCTTCCATCGAGTTTAGTTCCCGTTCCTCTAACCTGTAGAGTGACCCGTGGGGGCTGTCACCAAGGCCAAAGGGCTTTCTGGCCGCCTGGGCTCCCGGAGAGTCCCCAACACCAGGCGTCCGGCAGGACAGCAGCGCCCGGTCCCGACAGCCCGGCCTGGGCGCGGCGCGGCGGCGCTTGGCCAGGAGCTGCCCTCGGGGCGCTCCCCCGGCCGCGGAGTGGGCACCCACACAGGAGGGCCACACGCCCTTCTCGCTGGGTTTGCGGTATCTTTTATCGTATCCTTTTGCCGCCGCCTTTAACCCCGTCAGGCGCCCGCCTGCCCTCCCCCGGGGATAGTTTCTCAAGCTCGTAACTCGCCCGAGCCGGGAGCCGTCGAGCCGCCGGGGGAAGTGTGCAGCCTCCGCTGGGCTCCCCAGCCCCTTCGCCGTGGGGCACTAAGGGGTCATCCAGGGGGGCTGTATCTGGCTCTTGGGGCTTGCGGGAGCGCGGCCGCCACCGCCTGCCCTGCGCTCGGCCCTGCCCTCACCCCGCAGCCCCGCCGGCACCCGACAGCTCCGTGCCCGCAAGCTGCCGGACGACCGGGGACAGCGGCACCGCCATCCCATCTCACCCCGGAGGAGTCGGGGCTGGCAAGAGGGCCGTGGCGAGCTGGGTGCTCGGGGCCGGGGCCAGCGCCCGGGGCGCCCCAAGGGGCGGCTGGGGCGGGCGGGGGAAGCTTCGCGGGCGACCCCGAGCGCTAATAGCGGCTTTCCTCAGCCGCAGCCCCCCCTAGTGACATCGGCACCAGGAGTGCGGGGCGCTGCCGCGGGACACAGCCCTCGCCCCGCTGCCTTGCCCCCGCGCCGCCCCGCAGGAGCTGTCCCACGCAGGAGGATGCCGCCCGCTCGGGAGCGGCGTGTGGGGACGCGGGGCTGCCTGGATTTCCCGGGGGGCTGCCAACTCTCCTGCCTCGCGGCACCCCCGGGGGAAGGCTCCGCCGCGCCGCTCAGGGAGCAGGAGCCCAAGGAAACAGACGGCGTTCTTGGAGCGCAACTTTCCTGCACAACTCAGTAAATATCCCTCGTTATTTCAGTGTTGGAGCCAGGCAAAACCTCCGCTGGTTTTCAGGCGCTAGATGGATGAGATCCTTGGGACTTGAATCTGAGACTTAGGACCTGATCCAAAGCCCATTAAAATGAGCAGAAAGCCTTTCAGTGCTGTCAAGGACGTTGGGATTAGGCCCTTAAAGCAGTTTATTTAAACCGCGAAAATCTGCTTCCACCACCTGGGTTGAAAACTTTGTGGCAGTGGCCAGATTTCAGTCTATCTTCTTATCAACATAGACAGGTGTTGCGGCAGTGGTGGGTGATCTTTGCTATGAGCTTGCCATTTTAAAAGGATATAGCATATTAAACATTGATTGAAGAGAATTAATGGCTTTCATATCCTGGTTCAATTAATAAAATTACCAGTATTGATAATAAATACTTGAATGCTAGTTGGAAATGGAGCTGTGACATTTCAGAACATATGTATGATGCTAAAGTGTGTGATCCTAGGTCCTGATTTGTTTCATCCAAAAGAATGGTTGATTTTGCTTCTGAAAATTGTTTGCTTTGCTTATTGCAACACAGTAAAGAGGAAACTTGCTATTGGCTTTTTTCCCTTACTTTCCTGGAGTACTTTTCATACTTTTTTATTCCAATAAGGAAAAAAAAAGTTCTTTATCATTTTAGAATTTGTGTTTATAAAGGCTCTAACCTGTTGAGCAGTTAAGATGATCCAATGATTCTTTTGAATCCTAAGCTCGATACGATATGGAAATGCAGAAGAAATACCACTGGTCCTTTATATAGTTGAACCTGAGTATTTGTCCTATGTCATTTTGTATCTTACAAAATGTCACAAATCAGAGAAATGGAGCAGGAAAAAAACACCAAAAAAACCTAATAAAAAATGTTTTCTTTCCTGCAAGCTGCAGTTTGTGCAGGCAGTGTTTGCGTGGCAGGGCCCAATCCCTGGCAGCTCCTTCTGCCTTCAGCAGCAGCAGCAGAACAGGGATCTAAACCCAAGTCCCGTCACTGGATCAGGTCTTCATTCCCGAGGGGTTTTAATAACTTTGTGAAATCTGTAGGGATTTTTAAGAGGTTTGAAATGTGGTCAAAATTGCCCTGACCTAAGTTCATCTTTTAAGTCTGACTCAGAAAAAAGAATGATTTTATGATTTATTTGTCTGCTAATGAATTAATTCTAAAATTCTTAGGGAGGGGCAATTGTGGTATTTTTCACTGCTCTGCAATATTTACCTGCAGTAAAGAGCTTTAAAAGGATGGAGAGAAAAAAGAACTAAAACAAGGTTTTGCATAAGAATAGCCATAGAACTGTAGGAAACTGTTTCATTTATTTAAGTTGCAGTTTATGGTTTACAGTCCTCAAGATTTTATTTGAGTGTAACCCTCATTACAAAAGGGACTCTGGGTTCTCACAGATAAAGCTTTTGGGTGTGGACTGTAAAGAAACCTGTAGCCTCAACTGGTGTATTTTAGGTGCACCTTTACCATAGTAAACATATATTGAGCAAAAGATCTTCTCAGAATTAGAAGGGACCATTTTGTGCTAAGATACTTGTGATGCTGCTACAGCTGTCCCACAGAAAGTCATCGGAAGAGTATCCTGCTTCCATCAGGGTTGTTGGCTTGCTTGCTTTTAGAGAATCAGGCTGGTTTTCAGCCAGCAATGCAGTGAGTGTGCAGGCAAGGAAGAAGGTTAGCGTAGCTGTAAAATCTGCTATGTCTCTGAATGTAAACACCTTTGCATTTTGCTGGCTTAATTTTCAGCTGGTTTGCAAGTTAGGACAGTCATAAAGAGGTGCATCCTCTGAAATACTGTTTCCATACGTAGGATTTCAGTATAGCAAACTAAAGATCAAACCGTGGGATCGCTGAAATCTGCACGGTGATGAAATGTTAGTGCCTCTTCAGATCAAGACTTTTGAAGAGGTGGCCTTAAATACAGCTGGGACTTGATGGTTCATAACAATGCCTTGAGAGCAGCGGTGGGCTATCATGTAACTAATACAAATATAAGGTCAGCGTTTTGGTGGATACTTGATGTGACATTGGAGTCCAAATAATTAGCTCACAATTCTGTGAGCGCTGAGGTTTGTGAATTTCCTGAGTTCACCCACTTGTCTGTTTCCCTGCATCTGTGCTGGATTTTCTATTTGTTTCATTGTGTGTGAAAATGAATACCCAGTACGATCCGACCCCGCTGGAGCCCAGCGTCCCAGCAGCCGAGGGGATTTGATTGCTGACATACTGGTTAGGAAGATGGATCGCATAAAGGGTATTTGATGGCTGAGTGATCCTATAGATAACAAGTGTAGGAAGGGTGTGTGGGTGATGATGAAGCCAGCGGAGGCCTGCGTGGGTTTTTTAAGATGTCTGTACCACTGACATGTTTACACACATCTTTTAGATCCTGCAGGATTGTATATATGTGCCAGGGAGTTTCTGTGAACTTTGAAAACTAACACAATTTGCTGTTAGAGACAGGTACTGATCCTGCAGTGGCTCCACAAGGGAAACACCTGTTGAAGTCCATGTGTGTGCCTGAGAGAGGGCAGATGCCCAGGGTTAGCATGTATGTAATGATCCCTCCCCAGAATTGGGAATGTCTAATAACTTAATTGTAGCTATTTTACATGCATAACTAGCAGTACTGGCCTGTCTTCATTTACATTTATTTTCTCTCAGGAGATTTGCAGCAAGAGTAGTTTATTAGCTATAAAATACTAGCCAGTGTTAGAAATGGTGCGTAAAGGCGGTGTCAGAGTCTTTCTTGCTTGCTGCACAAGCTGTGGTTTCATTCTCTGCATATAAACACATGTTGGATTAAATGCTTTCGACCATTCTTCCCTTTCTGATAAATTTGAAATCAGGAAAAAGTGGAGAGGGTTAAATAGAGCCTTGGCTCTCACTGCACTCAGTAAGAGAAAGCTCATTTGCAGCTTAATTTGCCTCAAGACTGAAATGTGAAATGCGGGGCTCAGTGCTGTCTTGTTTCCTTCACTTCAGCTACAGTTAAGCACTTTGTTTTCTTTTATTGGTAATTGAACTTAATTTCTCTGAGATGGAAGTTGTTACTGGAACCAAGGAGTTGATTCACAGCTATGAATGATGTGTTCACAATTAATTAGCAGCTTATGCTGAGCATTTTTGTGCAGGATACCAAATATTATCATAATAGCAAACAATATATTTCAGATAGCTGGCACATTCTCTGAATGAGTGATTCACTGAAACTTACAGCCCTGGGAATTAGAGGCATTCATTTCAGAATAGTAGGCTGGGGACATATGCTGGGATTTCATCTGTTTTCTAGGCTGGCTGTAGTCACAGTCTGATGCTGTGATCATCACTCTGACAGACTTCACACTGGAGCTTTGGGCACTCATGAACCCCATGGCAGGGACTCAAACACTCAAAACCACAAAATCCTCTTCTCTAGGAGCTTTGATTTCCTTGCTGAGATAATATCTAGAAAAAAAATTGTATCTGCCTGGAAGAAAGGACTACAAGTTTCAAGTGCTAGAAATCACTGCCTTTTTTTTTTTTTTAAGAATACTGTTGCTAGAAGTAGAAATACTTGTTGTCATTTACCTTCTCTTTCCTCTCTTTTTAAACTTCCACTTCCTTCAACTGGTTTGGCTACTTGGGGCAAGACTTACAGATGCTTATATTAAGTCCGGTAAAATTCATTATACGAAAAATGTCTTATACACAAATAAAAGTTTGCAAATGAGATCTACAGGTCAACCAAAAAAAAAGACATGAGCTTTCTGTTCTTGTATAGATCTGTATGTTTAGATCTAGCTTGTGCTATACTTGTAAAGCCATAAAATACCAGAAATGCAGTGACAAGGGAAATTTAAAAGTAGTGAGAAAAGCGAAAAGTAGAGGTACTACTAAATGCAATGTTAGAAGGATTAACATACTTTTTTTTTTTCCTCTGTTCTAGAACCCTTTTAATTGCTAAACTATTTCGGAAGTGTTTAAACTACCTCAGCTGCAGCTGAGGAAGGGAAATACGGAGGGAGAGCCCAACTCATTAGTGGTGTCTCATGAGTGGTCACCCAGTGCTGGGTGGAATCACCTGTGTTGCAGAGCCAGCTCCCCCATGGTGACAGCAATGCACACCTGATTCAAAAAACCCCACAGAACATCCTTCTTACAACTAAGGACACTTTTCAGCACCCTGTGACAAAGGTGCAATCTTCTGCAAAAGACCAAAAGCTGTGTCAGAGGACAAGTAGGAAAGGCTGTATGTTTTCCTAATATTCTAGGATCTTGCTGAAACAGACCATTTGTTGATCAAAATTTATGGATGGTTGTATGAGGTAGACAAAACCCTATCCTTTAAAGGGGAAAAAAAATCCTCAACAACCTGACTTGTGTGGTTCCCACCCTCATCTGACATTCAGTTTAACCATGAGCACGTGGCAGGATGTCCTAATTAAGCAAATGAGTACTTAATGCCATTAGCTTCTAGGTACCCTATTCCTGGGTATTGCCGTCTCTGATGCTCAGAGGAAAGTAAAATCCTTCCTGCTCCTTTACTCCTTAAAAAACTTAAACAGCATGGGGAAACAAAAATTCCTGGCTGGTTCTTAAGATGACAGTGGCCTGATAGACACCCTAAAAAATATATGGTGCAAGGCAATATGACAGTGGTCCCTGAGTGCTGTATGTCAAGGTACAGCAGTTCTGTGATGAGAGATGCCTGCTCCTGCCATGGGTGTTCCTGGGTGCACAGGCTCATGTGGTGGTGGAGGGACTCACCCACCCCTCAGCACAGCCTTTCAGCTCCAGGTCTCTCTCTGTCAGACCAGGCTAAGCAGCAGGACAGAGATTTTTCTGGCTGAAAAGCTTGGCACCCCAGGGATAGCAGGAAAGGAGCCGTGCCCAGTGCTGTGTGTGAGACAGAGGTCTCACTGGGGACAGACGTGATGCAAGAGCCAGACCAGGAATTCTCAACATGATAGATCTGAAATGGGCACTTTGTGTAAGTAAAAAGCTGCTTCTTTTGGGCCTCTTGGGGTTAAGGGTAGAATGAACTATGTTTTAGTTATCAAGGGAAATTTGGCCTTATGAGAGGCAGAGTGCAAATAACACATTTGCTAAATGGTGTGTTGTGTTTGCACACCAGCCTCTGTCCCAGCTTGGCCTCCTGGGTGCTCACTGTGTGACAACAAAATGTCTTAACTCTGGAGGTCTCTTCAGCACTCCTCCTCTAAGTCCATGGCAGAACAAGACAGCTGCCAGGTGAGATTTACTCCGTGCCTTGTGTAGGCTGAAAGCAGGGATTGTTCCCAGCAGGGTGCTCTGCTCCTCTGTAAACTGTGGCTGTGCTTCCTTTTTCCCAAGCAGTGGCAGTAACACATCCCGCTGGCTGGACTGCCTGGCTATCACAGGTTTTCCAGAGTTGGAACTCACATTCCTGTCCTAAATGTAGAGTCATGGGGACAATACTGGTGCAGGGGCCCCTCTAATGCAAACATTTTTTTAAAATGAGTTGTGGTAGGGGCAGCAAATGGCCTCTATTGTAACAAGGTGGGGAGAAGTGGGGAGGACTGCATTTACAGAGCAGTTTAATCACATGGATGGAGCAGCGTGTTCACCTCTCCTCCTTGCTGGGTCATTTCCACTTTGAGCTCTGCAAACAGACCGTCTATTGAGCAGTTAGTATTCAGTGCTGAATATTCAATACTAGACTCTTGTTTTGGTGAGTCTTGGGCAAAAAAAGAAGGAGGAAAGAAGACTTCTCTTTTTTCTCATGTTCCCTCCCTGAGTTTGCTTTGCATATTGTTCAGAGGAGACTGGAGTCTTCTCAGAAGAGCCAGGCTCCTAGTTTTAAAAGCACTGGTCTACTTTCATAGTACTTTCTAAAGGAATGGAAGACACAGTTTGGAAGGGACTAAATTCATACAAGGTTTACAAATCTGTAAGTCTAGGCACATCAGGACTTAGCAAAGACTTTTTGTCAACCATATTTAGACTGTAAAGCTAATAGCATGAAATGCTAGTTCTGTATACACAGATTAGTTCTGAGGGGTACCAATCTTTGTGGGGGGATGGTATGATGATTTATTAATGTCCTCTCTGCTAGTTTTTTGATAGGCAGATATTCTCTGTGTTCATTCTGAGAGCTGAGAGAAACAGCGTTCATTTGTTTCTGTCTGGTGCGCCATATTTGGTTGTGAATGATGTGATGGCTGCATCCTTTGACGATACTGAGCAACAGCTAGATTTGGAGTAGATATCCATAAAGGGAGGAAAAGGGGCCACCATTTGAGTAAATGCAGTATCTCTATCCCTTGGTTCACACTCTTTTTCAGTGAAGTGATTGTCTCTTTCCTACTGCTACGATTATGTCCTAACACTTGAGTCATGTATTCTATGCAGATGTGTGTCTGTCTTCTCATGTTCTTTCAGTCTGCTTGACTGGATGCTGCTTCTAATGAGAAATATTTACTGTAGCCTCATTCCTTTAGGAGCTGACCTCTTTTCTCCTGATTAAAAAAAAATAAAAAGCCTCTATAGTTGCTTTCTTTTCTCCTATCCTTTATTTCTGACCATGCCCTTTTCTTTCTCATCCATGCTTTTGTTTCCTTTCCATTTCTTTCTCACCTCCTTTCCAAAAACCAGCCTTGTCCCTCCTCTCTCTCCCCCCTGAGCCCCACAATCAGTGTTTTGTGTATCCCCCACGCATATCTCACATCTTGTCATTTTGTCATCTTTGTGGGCCTGTCTTACTGATGTACTACCATCTCTGTGCCAAATTGGCCTGTCTGCTGGATTCATCAGCTCCTGAGGCAGAGGGAAGCATTTCATGGGTACTTGATGCAAATTCTGTTTCTTGAGCCACAGCTCTCCTGCTTAGCCAAATGATTCCAGCCCTGTGCAATGGTGAAGCAGAGCTGAATTAAGGATTTGAAGACTCCATCTCTTCTCCTGCACATTGGTGAACTGAGGGACCATGGCAGCAGCTGGGAATGTTTAACCCAGAAGCTAGTGAGCAGAGACTGCTGCAGGGTGTAAGAGACAGGAGAGGCATCCAGAATTTAAGGCCCCATGAGCTCACGTCTGTGTCTCACATTAATTCTATAGCATAAGAAGTTAATGGATTTTGGGGCAGAAAGGGCATTAGTAGATTCCGAGCTTTATTCTGGGAAAGAATAGGTCTGGCAATGATCAAGAGGCATGTTTGCATTTCCTTGGAAGGAAACATTGCAGCTAAATTGGAGACGATGACAGCCTTTGCACTGGTTCATGCAGCAGACCCTGAAGGACTGAGGAGCTGTAACACATCCTGTTGTTGGAAGCATGAGGGCACAGCTTTCTGCTTGCAGGGGTTGGTGCTTGGAAGGCACATGATGTGTGTGGTGATCTTACTGATGGAAAGATTGGCTGCAGGTTGCACAGCCATGTAAGTTAAAGTTCAGCCCTGGGAGAGCTGAATTGGTTGGATACTGGTGTCACTAAGGGAATGTGAGGAAATGTCACTGCACTGAAATTGGACTGAGTGAGGTTTGCTTTGCCGCTAAATGAGGAATGACCTTGATGAAGCAAAAACCAAGCAGCTGTTTACTGGTCTGGTGAAACTTACTTTTCAGAATGAAACAATAGGTAACATCTCTGTGTGACTGGGAGAGAGAAAGGGCTACTCCTAATTAACATACATATTGAGTTGGAAATGCAATAGCAATATGTTATGTGATTCCAGAGAAGGGGACAGATAGGAGTTCACAAACTGTTTGATCCAGAGTAGAGACTGCCCTAAACACCAGAATCAATATGCAGAGGCATCTTGTATTATAGGGCTTCTGAGAGTGCTTTATCTACATTTGGGATGCACCTTCTTAACAAGGAATATTGTTGACAGAATGCTTAAATAAAAGCATCACATTCAGATGAACTTCTGCACAGAGTGCAGCATAAGAAGAATAGAGCATCTCATAAATTCCAGCTTTCCTGCCCAAGTATTCTGGAGGAGTTAAAAAATTATTAACTTTGGTGCTTTTTGTTATGAGTTTAAACATGACTTGTCAATTTTTAATATACTTTATCAAATAGTTCAGTAGAAAATCAATACTGGGAGTGAAGACCTGGCTAAACAAAACAAAAGAGCTCTCTCACACTCAAGAGAGTTATTCTTTGCATTCTTATGATATCATGGTGAATCTTCACAATGCTTTACCAGAATCATGAGTCAAAGAAAAAGAACAAAAACATTCCTGCCAGCATCTATGAAGTGCCCTGGACCAGCGTCCATTAACCCTGAAATAGTTCCAATAGAATTGTATGCCAAGAAATGAGAACAAAAGAAAGGACTGTAACAAGAGTGCCCGACGTTTTCCCCTGTTGGAAATGAAATAAAAAGTTAGATTAGCAAACAAAACACCGAGGTATCTGGCAGCTTGTCAGGGTAGCGGCTCTGCCATCTGCACCAAGGCCATGTGTCACTGTCGTCCCTGAGGAGCAGGTCTCTTGGAAGAACAGAAGATGGCTATGCAGGACTGAGGAGGACACTGGCATGATTTCCTGTGGAGCTTGAGGATGTTCCTGACAGCTCGCACGCACCAACTGAAGGGTGTGTGCCTTGCCAGCCAATGGCACTGAATGAAGCAGCAAGGAGCAAACCCAGGCTCTGTATGGCGGGTCCTCCTCGATGGTTAGAGGGGAGCTGGTTTGTGAACTAGGAGTGTCTATGTGCTGAAGCAGTCACAGGGAACAGCAGCTGGACAGTGACCCTTGTATGGTCTTACAAACCTTTCATTTGACAGTGGAGAGGAGGAACATTTTGATTATATCACCTATGAAAACCTAAATCTTAGAAAATTACTGTGTGAGTGGCTGTCCCAGGTAGCTTGTTCTGCTTGATTTTAGTTGATTTTGGTAAGTTTAATGTCCTCAATAGGAGCCAGTGGCTGCCAAGCCACCATGTCACAGACACAGAGTTGTTCATAACAATGTGCAGAGACTAAGCAAGATCTGGTTTAGGTCTTGCTTTTGCAGTAGACTGAGGTTTTGTAGATAAAGTGATTTTTATTTGCTTTCTTTCAAGCAGTGTGGTTCTTCAAAAGCTTTAAATGTGCTGCTGTAACCAACCTGCAGAGTACTCCAGCAGCATTACACTTCTCAGGTGGCAGATGTGCCTGTAACCAGCAGTGCTGTGCTGCAAGGTGTGAAAGGGATAAAGAACATGAATCCTTCTTCCACTCAGACCAGATGTTGTATACAGAAGGTACTTGAATAGGTTTTTAGTAGTTTGAGGGTCAGACTTAAGGTTTATCTCCTAATCATTACTCCTGAGAGAAAGGGATCATCTCTTTTGCCTTTAAGGGACTGTTTTAAACTAGTGATTTGTCTTATAAGCTGATATGACCAATTGCTCCAAGACATCGGAGTGTTACAAGATGCAGTCTTCACTTGTATTTGTCAAAATATGAGATGTACTGGCTCATTTTTCCTTACTTTCATTCATATAGCGTTTAGAAATTAGATTTGCAGCACTCTAAGGGATGGCCAAAGCAGCAGGCTGCTCAGACATTATGAATTTAACAGCTTTAGAGATTAGAAGTTCTCTGTCCACAGCAGTGGTGCAACATGGAGAGCATGAACAGAGAGTTTTTGGAGTGCTGGCATGTCTCAGGCCATGTTCAGCAAGAGCAGCTCTGCAGAGAAAAGCTCGATGGATCTTGCAAATCTCAGCACTTACTTTGAGACAGACAACAGAAGAAGCTGTCAGGGCAGTGATGGTTTCCTTAATAAGAAAAGATATAGAATATCATCCCATCAACTCTCCAGTTGGTACCATGGGTTATCAAAATGGAAATGGGAGGTTCCATGACCTTCATCAGCCTCTTGAACTTTTGAGTTACTGCTTTTACCTGCTGAATCTGCTATTTGCAACCACTTTCTCTTGGCCTAACAGATCACATGAGCAGCTAGACAGTGTTGCTGGCCAGCTTGGTACTGAGACACTTGGCAAAGAGATGCTGCAGGAAGAGATGAGGAACTCTTCCCTCTGAGAACAATGAACAAATAACTCAGAGGGGTGCTAAGACTCCGTATGCATGAGAGGAGTTCCTCTTCTGTCACTGGAACTGTAAAATTAAGTCTGTCATCACTGTTAAATATTCATTATACCAGCAGGTCCTCTTACAAATCCACTAAAATTTGGCAGTCCCTTTATATTTGCATTATCTACCTTTAGATACCTTTGCTCACAGTTATTTACAACTTTTTTAAAATTTGCCTTGAGAAACTGGGGCAAAAAATTACAAGAGCAATCATGAATAAGGATAAAGAGCTGGACTGTTGCAGCTGTGCAATCCAAGTTAGCATGTAGTTCAGGCAGTGGTTTAGTTCCTAGCCAACCTTATATTCTTATTCCAGTAATAACTATTTCAGTGACAAGCAAACTTACGTGGAAGAAGTGCTGGTCCGTGTGTAGCTCCCTAAGTAAATTGTCATGCTTGTTGGCGAGTTTAAAATTTGGAGTATGAGAGCCAATCTAGAGCTGAAGGCACATGAGAGGGATTTTCATGCAATTGCAGTGGTTTTGGTGAAATAAATGATTGACAAATGCAAATTTTGTCATTACCAAGGCGTTGGCTGTCTCTCTAGGACATGGGAATTCTCATCTCATACACTTTAAAAATACAGTGATTCCCAGTTATGCCAGTGATATGACCACATCCAGATGAGATGGATCAGAGGATATGGCATAACTGTGGAAAACCAGTACTGTTTGTACTGCTGTAGGGGATGAGGTGAGCAAAATGCAGCTCAAATTAGGTGACCACAGAGCTTCACTCTGTCCATAAAACCTCTTAATCTCCCTTCAGGACACGCACACGTGCCCACAGGGCTGTAGCCAGCAGCTCTGGGTACAGTCAATTCCCAGCTGCGTGGTCCAGCCCCACCCAGCGCCTGTGGCCACAGTGGCTCACAAAGACCAGAAGAGGCTGTGATTACAGGTGGGGCTGTTCCTGCAGCACCTCTTGACCCTCCTGGCAGGATAGTGGGAGCAGAAGCCTCTGTGGCTGTGATCAGACCCATCTCCTTTTCTCTGCAGAGAGGAGCCCAAGTGGCTCTTGCCCATGTGGGAGTAATGAGTGCTTTGGGCTGCAAATACACGAAGCTAGTAACCATTACACAAACAAGAGGGAGTAATTAGCTCATTAAATATCCTGGCAGTACACAGACACCTCTGCTGTATCACCTCCACTCAGGTTCTGTAGGGAGAAGGCTTTCCTTCTGAAGGAGATAACATGTCAAAATAGTTTGTCAAAGATATATTTAAAGAACATTTGTGCTTCTTGTTTCTTACAGTTCATGAAAGTTCCTGCCCCTGAGCAGCTCTCATGTGTTTCTGTCTGGGGAGTCCCAGGCCTGCCTCCCCAGCTCAATCTTTGAAACACCACAGAAATAAAAATACTTTGTTTGTTGAAAAGAAATGCCTTGGTGGGGATAGGGTGAAGCTACACAGGCTTCTGCTCTGCCCACTTTTGAAAACAAGTTCAGTTTAAACTTCTGTTGTTAAAAGTGTGGTGGGCACATGGAAAGATCCCAGAAAGACTGGGATCAAGAAGAGAAGATGCAAAATTAGGGCCGTATAGTTCTATAGTTATTTTTAATTCGTCTTTCAGGATTTAATTTGGAACAATTTCTATTTTTTTTTGTTTGTGTAATAGTAAGTTATTCTGTCAGAAAATTTACTCTGGGAAAATTATTGTAATTTGAATAATGATCTCCTTTCCCTCATGTAGGAATCCCACAGCAGATACAAGGTATTTGTATTTAGTGGTATGCAAAATTACATAACAAAAATTTTAAGGCTGAGGAAAACAGCTGTGTGTTTCGCTACAGTTCACTCTTGACCTGTGCGAAAGTAAATAGTTGCTATGATATTTAAAGATGGATCTTCAAAATGCCATTAAAAACACAATTTTCTTTCTTTGCTAGTAAGATTATGATAGTTTCCATACTGTGTCACAGTTATGAGGATGTGGCTATACTACATTTTACTACTAGATATTCCTAATCTATTTTTTGGCTTTTTTACTAGTGCTGGTCCTTGTTCAAACCACTGCCCCAGTACAACTGAGGGTACAGTATGCTGGGACTCCTTGTGGGAAGGACTCCTAGAGGAGGAGGGGAAATGCCTTAGGGCTTGAAACACTAAAAACATAGAGATGTATTAGACAGGATGTATTTTCTTTTGTGCTCGCAAGCATTTCCCATTAGAAATTTGGGGTTTCTCATGTTGTATTAACGATTCATCATTGTTACCAGGTCTGATGTGCACTTCTGCTTAGTCACTGCCTGAACTCTCCATCATTCTGTGAGTTTTCCTGCTGTGAAATCCTGCCTGTGAGAACTTTGTAAAGTCCAAGTGCAATAATTAAGCTTTAATCACAAAAAACCTTCCATCCCACATGACTCAATGCATGGCTAGAACAGTGGTGTAGCGTAATTGGTGCCAGCCTTGGGATGGAACCTCAGCCTGGAGACACCAGGGGTTCCCCATGGGCCTTTTCCTGCAGCTTTGCAGCCAGACTGCCTGGGACAGGCACATCCACGTGTCATGAGGACAAGAGCATTCCACATGTAGAGGGCTCTACCCAGTGGGTTCTGTAGGCTGGAACAAGATCTAATGTTATTAACTCTGAAAGAGCTTCTAAAAGTCAACCCTAATTTTGACTTTTGATTTTGTTCGCTTTGTGTCTTTCTTCTTTTGTTTTGTTTTGTTTTGTTTTGTTTTGGGCAGGTGTTATTGTGTCTGGGATCTGTGGGCTCCTGATGGGAATATTTAAAATTTTAGCAAAACTGTTGTTGTATTTTCTTTTAATACCTGAAGACATTGTTACGAATATTGGGAGTTTAAAGCCTTGTACAAATGTTTTTCTTTATACAAACAGTAAAAAACAGCTACTTATTAAATGAAGTTATATATTAGAATATTGATTTATTTATACTTGCAGAATTTGTTTTATGAGATAATACGACCTTTAAATAGTTAGTTGGTTTTGTCACATTTTGTCATCTGCCAAATAATTTGGCAAATTTACCATAAACTCCCTGACATTTTTGCTCAAAAGAGTTTCGTTTTCTTCATTCTTTGCTGCCAGACAGGTCATGTATCTTTTCAGGCCTGAAGAATTTCTATCAGCTATTTAAATGCAAGGCCACAAAGAGAAAGCCAGACTCAGGCTGCAGCAGGCTGAACCGGGGTGATTCAGGACCAAAGGAGCTGCAGCACATAATTAAACAGTAACTGCACCCTGCTCCAGACTTTATACGTGGCAGTGTAAACTGGCTGCTTTTCCCGTCAAAAAGGGGACCGTGCGCAGTTATCAGAGGCACTGCGTGAACAAGGATGATGAAAATGGTTATCCAGTGACACTTAAAAAGTTTTTTTTTTTCCTACTACTTAGGCAGGGAATTTGACTAAAGATGGCTGCTGCCAGTTCCCTGCTGCCGAGGGAAGAGGATGCATCCCAGCTTCCCAGCTCTCGGTGCCGGCAGGAAAAGAAAGGGCAGAGCTGGGCATCGGTCTCCCCTTGGCGCTAATGGCAGCCGCCTTTGCTTTTACTCCCTGCAGCTGGGCTCATAGCCAAGGGAATTATATACAGCCATGGCTGTGTGCTGAAAGGAGGAGGAGGAGGTAGGGTAATCTTTCCCAAGGCTTCTTGCACCTCTCTCTGATGTTGCCCTCAGCAGCAAGTTTCTCTGCACCTGTAAGACAGCTCACAGCACTAAAATGGGACTGGAGAGATGCTATGAGCTCAGTTTTAGGGCACTGAAGGAAATCTGGCAGAAAGCAACCATATCATTGTTTTGGCCTTTAGACAAGGAGGTGATACATCCCAATCCCATGCAGCTGAGCAGCACAAGCAGGGAAAGCCTCCGAGTCGCTGCCGACTTTTGGGTTTGTAACTGAGCGGGGGCTGATTACACAGCACAGGCCCTGCTGGCAGGTTTTATGTCGTGGTGTCAGCAGCCTAACAGTGATTTTTATACAAGGCTGTGTGGGATTTGATGGGAGAAGAAATATCCTTTAAAAATCTATTGACAACAAGTGGGTTTTTTGATGGTTTTCAGAGAAGTACCTCAAAGGAGCAGGCTGTGAGGCTTAGGCACAAGAGTGATGGTGAATGAGGAAGGTGCACACAGGGACGTGCTTGTACTGATGAAGGCAGCACTGCAGCATGTTCGTACTGTGAATACGTGGGCAAAGAGGCAGAGGGAGAGGAATAGCCTGGAGCTGCCACAACACTGCCTGAAAACCACAAGCACACAAAGCAACAGTACCTAGAGTCTTGTGGCAGGTCCTGGAAATCAGCTCTGAAGGGTTCTCAGCAGACCCTTTCTGAGGTTCTGCACAGGTGCCATTGAGCTTTTGTTTACATGGAGGTGGAGGGGGTGTGTACAGAGGAATATGCACAAGTTTATGCAACTGCCTGGGTTTAAAAAGCATTTTTTTTCTGCAGGATGTATTTGGTCATGACTATTCATTTATTTGTTCATTGGCATCTAGTGCTGAAATGAAGTCATACCAGCTTTTATCTTCTATAAACCAGATGGGCATCTTTCCCAAGAGGCTGGGTTCCTGCTTTCCCTTCAAGCCTGCTGGTGTGATGGGCTTTTGCTGGCTGGCAGACTGCTGCCTGTGCTGTGCAGGTAGCCTGGTGTGTGGTGGGGGGGCTTATGGAAAGGAATCTGGAGCCATTTCCACGTCTTTGACGGTGTTTCTGGCTCTGGCAGTTTGCTGACAGTGAGGCCTGTTTCCCCTTATTTCTTGTGCATCTCTTCACTCATGCCATATCCTCTGATTCCTGTTGTAACTTGCAGGCTTGCCTTGCAGCCTTCCCACCTATCCCTTCTTTTTCTTGCCTTGACCGCAGGGAGCTCTCTGAGCATAAACTCATTTCTGCCCACGTTCACGCCCTTGAAAACTAATCTTATGAGGGAGGTCAGTTTATTGTAGCAATACCCAGGGATTTAGGCAAACTCAAGAACTCATATTTCATACTTTGTCCAAGGAAACACATAAGAAGGTGTAACTTTTGCCCTGAAGACCTGTAACAGTATATTCTGCTGAGCCTGGTGCATCCTCTAAAGTCATCAGGGGATGTAAGTTATAGCTTCCAGGAAGAACAGCCAATTCAAATCAATGTAGTGCTGTAGGTAACTCATCTGGCTGGTGGGAATTAATTGAAAAACAGGGAGGAAGAGGAGTGGTTGCATTTGCACTGTGGGGTGACAAAGGTTTGAGCAGCTCAGTGGCTGCTAACTTGCTACATTGGACTTGTACCAGGGAGGAAGAGATCTCAGTAGTGCCTGGGACTCCACCAGTGTGAATGAGGTTGTAGGAGTGGACTTCAGAGAGCACCGTTTGAACCTTGATTTAACCAAAATTCACGTGAATGATTGCTTTTATACCCATTTTCTTCCAAAACCAGTGGGAATACTCAAGGATATAAGCCTTTGCCAAACTAAGACTTGGTAATGCAATGTCTGTGTTTCAGTTGATATTTATTTTTTAATGTATCCTGTGATGGGGGAGAGCATATCCTGAGGACCTTTGTTTTTTCTGGTACACAGAAGTGTTTCAGCCTCTGTGGCTTAAAAGCAAAAAAAAAGCCCCAAAAAATGAAACTAGAAAGCAACAGCTATGTTTGAAAGCAAGAAAGGATTTTCTTGCTAAATAACCTCAGACCAAGCATGTTTTAACAGAAGTGTTAAAGACGACCATCTGTTGAACGCTGGCACTTTATTGAGATTTATCTGTTGCAAGTTTATATTTCATGCAAAGACAAACACACAAAAGAGCATCTTTGGTTTTTTTGCAGAGAGTTGGATTGAACGATGTCTCAATGAAAGTGAAAACAAACGTTATTCCAGTCACACCTCTCTGGGGAATGTTTCTAACGATGAAAGTAAGTATCTTGTCATTCATTTAAAGTCAGTGTGAACACGTCCAAGTGCTCTTTCTTGCTTTGTAAGTTGCTACATCTTGATGATATTTTTAGTAGTTTGTCATTTAAAGAGTCAGATCACTTGACATATTCAACAGTTTTATTAATTTTTTTCTGGAATATTTGCATTTTTTAAAAGGAAATAATACTATCTATTGGTTAAAACAGCCAGAGAATTTGTGTTGCTGAATAAAGGCTGGATGACCTCTAAAATGTGCTGTTAGTATCAGCTTAGGAGCAAAACCACCTGTTTTGCTTTTCACTGGTGAACAACATGTGGTCAAAATACAGGAAAAAAATGCGCTGTTTTCCAATACTACTCTATCAAAACATTAAAAAACCCCCCTTTCCTTTAAGAATTAAACAATCATGAGATTAAAAAAATCACATACTAAAACATGATATTGCTTTCTTTTTGGTCAGAGAGAGAAAACAATTGTCAATCTAGCTGATTTTAAAATAACTATTTTTTTCTTTTTTAGTGATAGTAATTTTAGATTTTGATTTTTAGCAATAGCAGGTAATCAAAACAACTTCAAAGTAATTTAAAAATAACCAAGTTGTTTATTTTTAAAATTGTAAGACAATTTCTAGCTTACCATTTAGTTTTCCCTGTTTATGCAATTTCTATTCTGCTTAATTTACCTAAAGCAAAATACTCTTCATGCTAGTCTTCCTCTCAGGACTTCATATATTCATGTTACAAGATAGTAATGAAGATTGAATTCTTTAATTCAGTAACTAGTAATTTACATTTCGTAAATATGAGTTTAGAAAGTATATTTTAAATAATTGCTGAAATTTCCTTTAAATTTTTTTGCATTTTAAGTGAATTATTTATTTTGACATCATGGTAAAATTACATGCCCTGTAGCACAATGTTGTAATGGATCATGAAATTTGCTGTATTGGGTCCTTACTCTTACTTGCCTAGGGATATCTTCTGAAGCAGTATTTCTGAAGGAGAAGGAAGATGTTAGTAGAAACATGGTATTTATTTATGACTCCCAAGCTAAGAACAGTGGACAAGAATCTTTAAAGATAGACAATGAAACTGGGAGATGTTTGGGGCTTTTTGTTTTTAAAAATTAATAGAAATTAATTTATCTTAAAAGAATTCTAGTGGATTGTAGTGAAAACACAAACATCAGCTTGTTATTTTGAATTTTATGAGAACCTGTGAGATATACAAAGTTCCTTTCACTCTGATGCTATTGAGAAAGTGATGGAAGAAATCTGTGATGAATGAGTTGTGTCTTCGGACTCTTAATAGGGTCAGAATTCAAGATTGTTATATGTGCTTTAAATGTGAGCATGAGAAACTTCCACATAGCTGGGGCCAGTAAAAAGAGGAGCTGTGTGGTTAACAAGAGCAGGTGTTTCAGACAGTGGCATTGAGAAGATGGGATGGTGGCTCATTCTGTTTTCTGGTTCTGGAATTAAGGGGCGAGCAACGATAATGAAAGGCACTGAATTTAGAACTGATAAAACAAATACATAAATGAATTTGTTCCACTATTCATGTGCAGAAGACATTGTCACAGCATATAATGGAAACCCAAATGAGAGGCAGAGTTGATTTTATCTAGCTTCCTTCTTAATAGCCAGTTCTTCCAGATGCTTCCTTTGCACTGATTACCAGCATTTCTGCAGTGCAGATAAGAGAATTAATCCACCTGAAAAGTCATCCTTGTTTTGAGGGCGAGGTGAGGGAGGGGAGAAGGTGAAGAGGAAGAAGTAGGAAAGCAAAATAAGCCCCAGAAGCAAGACAATAATCTGTGAAATCCAGAACAAACTAGAAGTTTCACCATAGAAATCATTGTCCTACATGCTCCTTTCTAGCCCTCGAGTTCTTTCTAAGATTTTTCTAACAGTGCCCACACACCAACCAAGAAATTTCCAAACCATTGTGTCACTCTTTGTCCAGCCTCTGTCATACATTTAGAAACAAAGCAGGAGGCAAAATGTTTTGAGAAAATCCACGTAACGCTATTTGAATTCTTCAGAATGGTGGTCAAATTGCTGTTTGTCAGTGTAGCTCCAGTTTTCATCCGCAATCAAAAGAAAGCCTCATCCACCTTTCTCTCGACCAGTTTTTTGTCTCTACATACATGAGGAAGCTGTTGGCTGGACTACCAGAGAAAATGTGGGTTTGGTTTTCAGTTGGGATTTTTTTTTGGCCTTGGCTCCACTGAAGATTATGAGAACTTGTGCTGTGAACTGATAATGTTCTTACAGAGCATAACGCTTGCTCTTGTGACTCTTTTTTTTTCCTGGATGACTTTAGAGTTCATAGGGTTTTAGGACAGGAGTAATAGTTTTGCTGGTCTCCTTTTCTATAGCTGAAATATGCTACAGAATCATACTTGAGGCCACAGGGGTTCTTTTCAGTCTTCCATTCTTATCCAGAGACCTTCAGGCCTCTTGAACCTGAGGTGACTCATAGCCATGGATTCACATCTCTGTGCTTCCTGGGGTGCTTCTTACCCTTTTGGAACATTTTATGACTTCTTCAGAACCACAACTCTTATGTTCTAATACAAAAATTATCACTAAATTTTATTTCACTTTCCAGTTTTTAAAACATCTTTCCTGCTGCCACTTCCACATTCCAAGTTAGTCAAAAGATTCACAGGAAAAGGGAATGGTACAACCTTGTAAGCAATAATTTAAAAAACCCAACCCCATAACATTTTCTGTGTACTGTGCATTGAACCAGATTATCCAAATTGAAACAGGTCTGGAAGAACACAAATAAAAGCCTATGAAAGTTTCAACTTCAGTTCCATGGGGAAGGAATTGTGATGTTACTTGATGAAGTAGAAGGGTTGCTTGTCCAAATTTTCTTGCTTATTTGGAAATGTGAATGTATAGACAGTTCCTATGAGATAAATGAAAATATTCAGACTACTTTTTGTACTTCAGAAGTGTTGTTCAAAATCCATGTTCTTACTAGCTGTAATGGACTTATCCAGCAGCTTCTTCTTTTGTTTGAACTGAACTTCTAATTCTTCCATTAAAAAAAAGTTTTAAAAAGAGCTACTTGTTTTCATTGAAATTTTCCTTGGAGAAAATTCTTTCTCTTTCAGGCATACCAACTCAGTGAGAACTATGCTCCCATGTTTCTCAGAGGGTTTTAAAACTGTTCTAAAAGCATGGAATACATGCTAATGAGCCTGAATTTCATTTATGGCTGCATGTAAGACACAAGATAGCTTCGTAGTATAATTTAATTTTAGCTATGGCCAGATCACTTCTGAGAACAGTTAGAATCTGGCCTGCAGGGGCCACAGAGGAAGGAAGAGTCAATTCCTCTGAAAAATGTGGAGCTACCTGAACTAAGGGAAGGATTTTATCCATGTAAAGATAGTAACAGCATGTTAGCTCCTTAGTGGTTTTGAGACACGTGCAGGTAGCACTGGAAATTACAGGGCTCTCCAATTACCTCCACAGTGGAAAGGAGAACTTAGCTCCATCTTAGTTATGACAAACAGACTAACATCAACACTTTAGAAAAAGGTGTGTCTTCGCTTTGGGTTTTTCCACTCGCTGTGTTTAAGGCAGCAGGCTCAAAGCTGCTGAGCACAGCTCCTGTTGTCTCCATGTCTTGCACCAAGAAGCAAGAAATCCCTTGAGCTATACCTAGAATCAGACAGCAAAAGTTAGAGGATACCACTGAGAGCTCTGGGAAAGCCACAAAGATACAAACATGCCCAAAATACACACAGGACTCTACCTGAGTGGCTTTGAAACAGAATTTTGAAAGTAAGATGGAGCTTCCATGGAGTTTGGGAAGAAAAAGATTGTCCAATATCTCTGGGAGCTAAAAAATACTATTTTTCTAGAGCATCAATGATCCCTGGTTTTATTATGTTTGAAGGCCCCTTCAGTGCTGAGAGTTTTACTTGCAGTTGTCTGAGCTATTACCTGCATTCAGTTTCAGATGAGTAACAGGTTTTCCACCTAACCAGGTACCTTGAAGTACCAGGTACCCACCTTTCCTTGGGATCCTGGTAGTCCTCCTACTGGCAGGGGAGTGAGCACACCAGATGGGTTTCTCCCTGAGGTGCTGTGTGTGAACACCTGCATCTGTGAATTAGGAACAAGATTTTTCCTTGTGACTACAAGCCCTTTTGGATTTGTCACAGAAGAATTGTCATGTCTCTTCTTTGACAGTGCCTCGAAGCAAGACTTCTTTTCAGTGACTTTATTTCCTTTTCCTACAAAATAGATGGGATTTTAAAAGTACTGAATTTTAAAAGGTATGAGTTCATTTTAGTCTACAGTGTTGCTTTAATGTGAATTGATAAAAAGTAAGAAATGCTGTTTTCCCTTCCCTGTTTCGTGCCACACAAAGTGATCTGGGAACAGACCTGAGTCAAGAGGTAGATAAAGCATTCTCTGTTCAATAAGGATGCAATTAGGTGCCCTGCTGCCAGCTAAAATATAAAGAATAGGTATATTTATTATTTTCTGCTAGTCAGTTATCTGATATTATATTGTTAAACTATACAAGGTAGAATTAAGTGCTTGTATATGTAATACTGAAAGTTTGTATTTCTAGGTCCCATCTATTCCTGTAGCATCTGCAATTCTTTCCATCTTTTTAATAGAAAAGTGAAAGTTTGGCTGACAGCTGGTCCATTGGCAGAAAACAAAGTTGCACTGTTTTCTTGTACAGAGGATTTTGGGGAGCCAAGCAGTAACTCCGTGAAAAATTCAACTTTGTTGAAAATCCAGTTGTTCAGTGGGTAATATTCTTTGGGAAATAAAGCTTAAAGAAATTTTTGAAGTTATGGTTGAAGTCCATCCTTCTCCTTCTCGGTTTTAAGGGACAGTTAGTGGAGGATGCTGAAGAGTCTTGAAGAAGGATCCAAGGAAGCAAACATACTTGAGGAGGGAGACATAAATTGCAGTTTATGACCCAATTGTTAGTTTGTGTTGTTAAAACAAATCCTTACGTGGGAGGAGCCGAGTACGGCTGGTGTGAAGCGTTTCTGAGGGCAGGTTAGGTAAAGCAGGTAAAGCACTCTTAACGCAAGTGACAAACAGCTGGGGGAGGAATGGAAGGGGTGTAGAGACTCTAATATTGTAACTTAGACATTGACTTGATGTCTGATGTCTGCCACGTATCCGGAGGGAAATTCAGTCACGCTAGCACAGGTGGAAGCCATCCCATGCCAGGTCCCTGGGCGTGCGGGGCGGCAGCCACGGCCACTCGGCATTCAGGCCCCATGTGCCCGGGTTTGCTGCACGCCGACCGCCTGTTCAGGAAAAAACAAATGAAACCCACAATTTAAAAGTGATTTGAGATGTGGATGTTGGTCCTGTGCGCTGAATAAAAGCGGGCCCTGAAAGGCAGGGAGGGGAGTGTGCGGCCCAATAATTAGGGGCCCATTGTCATGCAGATGCAGACGGGGGGCTGCGCTGGGGGTCCGCGGGGAGCCGCGGAATGGGATTTCCTGACGCTCAGGGGAGCGGCCGCAGGATGAAGGATGTTCGGTTAGCACAGCTTCCCGTGTGTGATGCAAGAAATCCTGGCGGACGAGGGCTGCAGACAGAGCCTTCCAAGGTGGGGCGTTACTTGTGTGCGTGGGACAGCACAAAACGCCTCCCAAGAGGGTCTGATGTTCAGAGGAGATAGCCCGGCTCCCATAAGATCCAGCATCCTAAAGCCCCGCTTAAATAACTTCTAGAAGTTAATTACATGAAGAAATGCAACTTGCAGCATGGTGTACAGGTTTACCTCATTGTTTAGGTATCAAAGCCATCTATGCCGAATGGTTTCATCGAGGAAAAAGTTGTTAAAATCTCAAAATGTGTTTGATACAACAGTGTTTTCCAAAGAATACCCTTCTGGAGCTGCTGGTTGTGCTTCACTCAGCTTTCACCCAGGAATGTTTCATACGTTTAACAAAACACAGTTTAATTGGAATTACTCTATATGTATTTCTAAGTTGTTTCAAAAGAACAAATGCAAACTAGGAAGAATCCAATATCTGAAGTTTTATTTTAATTATCTTTTTCTTTATTCATCTTTTATCCAAATTTTTGAAAAGTCAGCAAATCAGAGTTGCCTTGGAAACAGTTAATGGGGAATATTATCAGAGAAATCACATGAAAAGGAATAAAGTATATGACAGAATATATACTTCTTCTCATTCAGAATTAATATCTGTAAATTTATAAACATCTACTACATAGGTTACGTTAGGATCAAACAATGGGTGTACCCCATTATTTTAAATGCCTTATCTAATATAAAATTTGGGTAATGCAACAGTTCCCTTGGAGCAAGTAAAACCATTTGCATGTTCTGACATGCTGCTAGAGATCTAAGAGTTGCTTTTTTTTATATAAATTTATCCTTTTCAGTGTCATTATTCCTAGGCACCACTCTGCTCCTGCTATGAATGATATTTGCAGGGTTTATTGCCTTAAGCAGTATCTACAGATGGTAGTTTAGGGAACATCATTATTTACATTTCCAAAATTTAGCCAATATTTTGAGAAAGTTTGGCACTTGAGAACAGTTTAGATTATTTAAAACTATTTTAATTAATTTTTAAAAAATTCTTACCATTCAAAAATGATTTCTTTCTAAAAAAACCGTTCATGACTTCCTGAGAAATTCCTGATGAAATTACATAGCATTTTTTTGTTTCTTAACAGATGAGGAAAAAGAAAATAATAGAGCATCAAAACCGCATTCAACTCCAGCTACACTGCAATGGTAAGATGCCTTTTAAAAAAATCAAGAAAACCTATTAGTGTTTTTTCTTATGCGTTTTCCAGATGAAGAGAATAGAGCTCTTGGCCATCTTACACAGTTCTAAAGATACTTTCACTCTAAGTGTTTAATGTGCCCGTTAGTAACCTGTACAGCATTTCTCAACAAATGTCTTACAGGATTTGTTTGAACAGAGAAACCTCTGATACAGTTTAGAAGATCTACTTGGCATGTTTATTTGCCACCTTGCCAGCTGATTATTTGTGGTTTGTCATCATTGTTACATTTATTACAAAAAGAAAACTAGTACTGAGAATTTTTTTCAAGACTCACTTTTGTTTCAGCGTCTGATGAAGCCCACCCTTACCGACCGTTTTACTGACATGAGATCTCTGTAATTTAGCGTAGAAGACAACAAAAGGAAAGCGTTTGAGGTTTGATTAATTTGTCAAAATCCCCTGGCAAAGTTAGTGAGGAGAAAAAAAGGAAGGGTAATTAGGAAGAGAGAGAGGATAGCTTGTGAGTTAGTCTACAGTGCTATAAAAAATAAACAAGTGCCATTCCCAGTGATTTGCAGATGTATTTTAGTCTGCATGTTCTGTAGTGTGCACCTGTAATTCTGACGTCCCTTGCTATAGGTCGTCCCTTAGACTTTTGTTGACTTTTGCCTTAATTTAGGTTTTTAATTCTCGTTTAGATTTCTTAATGTTGTAAGTGATCAAGTATCTTTCGGGAGGTTCCATGTATCTGGCAGAACAGGGCTCTGTTACAGAGAAGCCTCTGAGCATGCTTATCTGAAATCCCATAGTCCTCAGCTTGTTTTAAGCCTTTTTAAAGAAAGGCCTTTACCTATACGTACCTGAAGTACTTCTTGTAGTTTTTCTGGATGAAAAGATAAGATTATTGGTAAAAAATGTGGGTTTCTTAAAGCAAAATGTTAGCAAACTTCTTTCTCTGCTTCTGTGAGTCTCGTGGGAGATTTCACTGAAAAAAACAGCAAAGAATAATTCATTCGGTGTATTTTATTCTATTTTTCTGCCTGTTAAATTACACAATTCTGTGAAATATGCAAAAAGATGATTTGGATTATTTCTTCTATATTTGCTTTTTAAAGTTGATCATTGAGGTTTTTAGACTAAAAACCCTCAAGACCTGTGTTGATTTTGAATAGGTTGCTGCTAATCCAGAAACTTACAGACACTTTACATGCAAATAATGAGATGGGCAAATATAAATAAAGGCATTTCGTTTGGAGCTATTGTTTCTTCGTGCCTATTTGTATCAGAAAAGTCCTGTTTTTCAGAAGTTCAAGAAAAGTGAATTACTTTTCTTTAACAGACATTCAAGAAAGGGAGTGACTACAGACAGAGAGAAAATTATTAAAATAATAATGAAATGTCATAGCAGTAGTTTATTATTTTTCATTATTCACTCCCACAACTTCAACACAGTTCAAAAAGGATTACAAAGAACTATCTAGCTAAAATAAAATAGCAAGCAGGTCTTACCAGTCCCAGATTCAGAGCAGTGTTTATTTTGCAGTGGAGTCAGTTAAGAGTCTTTTCCACAGGAGCAAATAATGTGGTAGCCAAGAAGCCAGCATTAATTAGAACATCCAGCGATACTGTTCCCAACAGAAAACAGGCAAATACTGTAAACAGTCTTTTGCCAAATACTTTCAAGCTTCGTCAGTCATAAAGGTTAGTAAATCCCTAAACTCCTGGGATATTGAGCCCTGCTGGAATGTACTGTGCACACTAATGCTCATTCAGCAGCGTTCGCAGTAGAATCATAGAATTTTGGTTCTGAAAAGGCTGCTTACAGCTTCTTCCCTTCTCTCTTGCTAGGGTACTGGCTTACTACTTGTTTGTTCTTACACGTTATGTTTCTTACATGTTGAGGTAGGTCAAATATTCTCCCCTTTGAGTCTTTTGGAGCATCTTCAATTTCCCCCATTCATTTTCCACCCAAAATTCCATGAGACAACAGAAAGAAAAGAAGTTTTCATGTTTAAAATCTTTAGCTGCTGTCAAACTGAATTATACAATTGGCTAGTTTATTAACAGGCATGTAGGTAAAACGTTTCCCAGCTTACTAGCCATAACCACAGAACAGTTTTCTGGTAGTTTCCATATGCTTTGCAACATACGTACTGCAGCTTTGAATTGGTATTTCCTGGAGAAACTGATATACTAAATAAAATGAGAATCTCAAAAGTTAGGGTCAAACTGCTAAAGTAGCAAGCTCATTTTGTGTGAAGGTGTGGAGTTTCCACTGTTCTGGAAAGTCAGGCACATTAGCATTGGGTTATTTGTACTGCAGTAGCACCCAGCAACCCGTGGGTTGGTAAACTGTTGTGATCAGCACTGTGGAAGTGCTGCACAGAGCACTTCCTGAAGGTTTAGCTTTACACGTTGGACAGTTTTGCCTGCTCAGGTGTGGTGGTTAAACCTCAGCCAACAAGTAAATACCACACAGCCGCTCGCTCACTTCTTCCCCTTCCCTGCTCGCAGTGGGATGGGGAGGAGAGTTGGAAAAAGGTGAAACCCATGGGCTGAGATAAGGACAGACGAATAATTAAAGTAAAATAAGATAGTAATAATAACAGTAGTAGTGTTAATGAAAAGGACAAAGAGTAATTAAAGCCAAGAAAAAACAAGTGATGCACAATGCAGTTGCTCACCACCTGCTGACCAAGGCCCAGCCCATCCCTGAGCAGTGATCAGCACCTCACAGCCAACTCCCCCCAGATTATGTACTGGGCATGACATTCTGTGGTATGGAATATTCCTTTGGCCTGTTCAGGTCAGCTGTCCTGGTTGTGGTCACTCCCAGCTTCTTGTACAGCTCCTCTCTGGCACAGCATGGGAGACTGGAGAGTCCTTGACTTGGGGTAAGCACAACTTAGCAATACCTAAAATGTCAGTGTGTTACCAACATTATTCTCATACTAAACCCAAAACACAGCACAGTGCCAGCCAATAGGAAAAAAAATAACCCTTTCCCAGCCAACAGCAGAACATCAGGCCTCACAACAAGTACTTTCACACTCAGGGAAGACTAAAACATGTATCTGAATGTTCTGTGGGCAAGCATGTGTCCTGTTTTCTAACAACAGTCTCTGGGCTGGATTCTAGAGGTGGAAGTGGTGGGGTAAATAATTGACTAGTTTTCAGGATACAGTACCAAACTGCCCTTGTTCTGGCAGATGGACACCTCATAACTGTCTGCAGCATCTGGTGTCTGCCAAGTAAAACTGGTCATGTCTTTGCTATTAGATGCTACTACCGTTCAGAGCTAGTGAAGGCAACAGAGTGTTGGAAAACAGAAACTGAGGAAATGTCAGCTGAAACGAAAAAGAGGAGGAAGAAAACATAGCAAAGACACAAGGGAAATATGTACATTTTGTCACGTGGTTCAGATTGCCATCAGCTTTATTAGTTATTCCTTGTCTGGAATCTGGCTGAAAAGGGCAAATTATATCAATCCCATGGGGAGCTATCCTTAATGTTTGTGCCTCTCCAAAGGCGAAATATGTCGAACATTTTAAATGTGGGGGATGAAGAATAGCCGAAGAAGCCAAGAATCGTGTCTGGATGACTGTCAGCCTGGCTAAATTGCCTTTTCCTGGAAACAGGAATGATGCTTTTGTTTTGTTTCATTGATGACACAAAATGAAGTGAAAGGCCTGGTAAATGTAGCATTCCTGCCAAATACATCATAATTGAGGAAACTGCCAAATACATCATAATTTGGGAAACTACACAAGCTTGAATTTAACTGTTAAGGCATGAATATAGCAATACCTAGCATTGTCTTCTTATCCCATGTTCCTGTGCTCATTATCATCTGTAAAGCTATAGCTTGGCTCTAGAATGTTCATGTTTATTTCAGTGGTGAGCTGGTTGACCAAGGTATAAATGTGAAACTTTATTTTACTTCATTTTGGTGTGTGTGTTTAATTCCCCTAACACAGAATTATTCAAAGTACAGACGACCTAATCCCATGCAGTTTGGTGGCTTACAGTGTAGGTACTCTGAATAATAACAGTATTGTGAAGCTAAAGTCAACAAAGCTATTCTATTTTCTGCCACATTTATAAAAAGAATTTAAAAAGAGGAAGGTAAAGCATGGCTAGGGAATGGATTCTCCCCAGATTCATACTTTCTTATACAATGTTATACTCCATCAAAATTAACATGTTCTAGAATCTTCTGTGTGATTAACAGTGGTTAACATCACAGTAGTTCTGTGGTCTTGAGATATAAAAATAAATCTGTAACAACACTACGGACAGGACTCTGATATACAATAATCTCATTTAATCTAGAACTATGTAAGTGTATATGGAGGGAAGCAGTAACAGGGACAGATAAAATTGTCACTCCTGTGGAAGGATTAGGGGCTTTATTCTTACATTGTAGTGGTACAAAAGGTGTCATTGTGAACTACTGGATTTCACATGGCTTTATTACAACACTTAAAATGTTTATATATATATATTTATATTTTATAACTGGTAATGATTTGTTAGGTTGAAGATTGCATTCATTATTTCTCTACAATACTGTAGAATGAAGCTGGATTCAAAATATGATAAAGTTGTTAAATAAAAGACAGGAAAATAAAAGAAGTGGAGCAAGACGGGTTTTTGATCATTAAAAAAAAGTTCAGGTATAATGGGGCATTGTTCAGTGTCAGACTAATGACTCTCTGTGAAAGAGAGGAGAAAAAGAGAAAAATTCATCAGATATGAAGAGAAATAATTAACTGCTTTTCTTTCTGTCCTGTCTTGGTCACGGAAGCTGACATTCCAATTAGCAGCTATAGTATACAAACGAACTCTCCAGGTTTTGAAAGGAGGTTTTGTTAGAGCACTATGAAATTGAGGAAAGATGCCATGATGATATTTCTGTAGAAACCAGGGAAGAATAGATGTTGCCCATACAAACTGATTCCATTCATCCAGCCGGATATCTTATTAAAATAGTTTGCAGTCACAAATGATCACGATAACTGGAATGGAAGGTAGGTAGGTCCTGAAAAAGGCAGTGAGGGAGAGAAACTACATATTTGGAAGGTGTTCTACAGCTATCAAATGGCAGGGGATTATTTACTGTAAAACTGCCAAGTTTTTTGAGAATACATATTTATTTTTTAATACAGTTAAGAGGAAGTTACACCTAACTTCTTCCCTTACCCAGCAAGGGAGACAAGCACACATGTGACTGTAGATGCCTACGACTGACACCATCAATGACAAGATTAATTATGGTTTAATGTTAAGTGTGTATGTAAATACCTCTTGAACATTTTTGGGTCAGCAACCATAAAAATGGCATTTCAAAGGAATGTTTCTTCTATATCTACAGATTTATAATGAGACCAGTTTAAAGCTTTAAAGATGAAGCATATGCCTACTCATATATTTGACGTATAATTTAAAATTTTATAGTTGTATATTTGCATGTATAAACAAATAATGATAGTCTCTAAAAGGTAGAAGGGGATGTTATTTCACTGGTGTTTTTTCAGCATTGTATTCAGATTATGGTTTCTTTTTGTTTTTTCACTTTGCCCATGAACAATAGCAAGAAAATACTACACGATAAGATTTTGTGGACACTCTTGAGTATTTGCAAATTACTTGCTTTAAGCACACCTGCTTCCTCAAGGTAAGCAATTTTGCAGCAGGACAGGAGTGAAAAGAGTGTCATGAACCAAAGGCGATGTGTTCTGTAAAGAAGGAGAGAATGCTTCCCCTCAGTGAATATTTATTGTTTCATAGTTATAACAGATTATATAAGAGATTGCTGAGAATTCACAGCCTATGGTTTTGATAGCAAGTATGAACCAAATGAAGCAAGTAAGTATTATGGGAATGAATTGCAAGGAGCACTTAGGAACAAAGCAGAGAAAAAGTAGACAAGAAGTTTGGTCTTAAAAGGTGAAGCTTTGTATACTCTTTACCATACAGGACATCCAACATACTCGCAGTTCTCTCTGTTTGATATTTGCTTTTTAAGGCTGGAGGAAAACTATGAGATAGCAGAAGGTGTTTGCATTCCTCGAAGTGCTCTCTACATGCATTACTTGGACTTCTGTGAGAAAAATGACACACAACCTGTTAATGCTGCCAGCTTCGGGAAGGTAAGTTTAAATTGCAATATGACATCTTAAAATCTTACCTGGTTCAGGTGAATTTGTATTACTGAAAAGAATTAAATCTTCTTTTAACATTAGAGACAGAGGTATATGAATGAAATCTCTTGTGTATTCAAGTTATTGGACAAAGGCTAAGATTGTGAGTATTTTGATGGTTGGAATAATTTCTAACCGTGGGTAGGCTCCAGAGAATGTCAGTCCCCAGCCTAGCTGACAGTGACATGGTACACAGTATTGGCAGTTAAAGTTGAATTGCAAGTGGAATACAAGCCAGTGTAAACACATCTGCATTATGACCTGCACTGCTTAAACAAATGTATAATTTTTTTAAGAAGAAGGGTAAAGTTGAATTCTAGAACATGTCTGTGCATGTCTCTATATCATTCTTGTAAGCATGATACAGAGATCTCTGAGTTAATCATATCAAATGATGTGGCAAATTCACATGGTGGAGCACAATGCCTCCAGATGTGAAAGTCCAGAAAGCATCTAACTTCTTTTGTGTGCACTGCAGGTACAGGCTGCCAAGTTGTCCAAGTTATCTTTTCACTGTGATTCCTCATGCTTCCCTTTCCAATCCTGCTGTTGTAGGAGCCGCTGTGGTTAACCCGAGATTCACAGTGGAGATGCACTCCTAGCGCAGACACATCTGTGCATCATCTGGGTGTGAGCAGTAAAGCTCTTACGCTCTACACCAGTCACAGATGTTAATAGCTGGCTAGAAGGTTACATAAAGTTTGTATTTTGGATTTGCTGGTCAGGTGATATTTTCCTGTCAGTGAAAAACAGGATGATATTTAAAACTGAAATTCTACTACAGAATGTGTCACAGGCCTTTAAAACTTGTAGGCTGTGAAAAAAGCAAAGTGTAGAGTTTGCCACTGTTTTTGAAATGCTTGCAAGCATGAATCTGAAGCCAATTGTCCCGCAAGCTGTTCTCTTTTAGTGTTTGCAACATTTGTTCTATAGAAGTGCTGCGTCTTCAAAGAAGGAAAAATGCTTCTAGGGTAAGTGCCTGTGTAAAGAGTAGGTGAAGAATATATTTAATGAGGTGACATTTTCTATAGTGCATCTTAAGGCAGGCAGTTTGGCAAGGAAAGGAAAATGTGCCATGTTGTAACATTACTATGTTTGTTGTGTGTCTTGAAGACCTGCGTGGCTCAGTAGATTCTGTGTCAGGTTTCTGTTTAAATACACTGCAGAAGTGTGAATGAAGTTGTTCATTGTATATATTATTGCTACCAAGTGTAAGTATAGTGGCAACATGTAATTTAGCAACAGTGAAAATAAGAAACAGATTTCGTGCAGGCTCATGTATTTGGAACATGGCTCAAATTTACACAATGCTACTTCTGCTGCTGCTGCTAAAAACTTCTATAAATTGTAGGGTGTAAATATTCCAGAATTATTCCATCAGAACATAAATTTACCAGGGATTCCACCACTTTTCAGTATGTGGCAGTTTTGCTACACTGTTTAATACTTCATCCCCCTTCTCTCCTGCCTCTCATACATAGACCTGTTCATTGCTAGGAGTCTCTTGACCTAGCAGGACAGGTACTATGACCTCCATCCAAAAATCATGGCATTCCAGTATGTTTTCCACGTGCTGTGGTCCAAGTGTTTTCCTCTCTGTTGCAATAGAGTTCTGAAGCAGTGTTGCATGAAACTTTTTTACATTTTTGTGGAGAGGAAGGAAGCCCTACACAATCATCATAGTACTGTTTCACACTAGTACTTTGGGTGGCCATTAGTTTTGCATCTGGGAACTGGCACTTCTGCACTGTTATGTCCAGGAACTTCAGACAACAGGGGGGCAAATATTGCCGTGAAACCAGCTTCTCCATCTGCAGAACCTGAGCAGACCCCACTGATTCTTTCCAGCCTGTTACTGCTAACAAAATGTACTGCACAGGCATGAAGATCAGCAAGGCACATCTCCATTCCCTCAATAGCTTGCAGTCAGCTTCTCCTTTGGCGCAGGTACATGGATGTAGTTTTAGCAAACATTTGTTATCATGTGACTTACATACCATATTGGCAAGGTGAGTTGCATAAACGTCTTGGAGGCAGTTGAAGCAGTGCAGTGAAATAGGTGCTATTTATGGAATTCTGCACATAGCTGCTGAAACAGAGACCCTGGACATGTTTGTACTCATTGGGAAACATCAGGAGCCCTGCAGCTGTCATCTCCTCCAGAGAAAGGAGCTAGTTGTTCTGTGAAATTGTAGACAGTTCGCCTTTCGGTAGACCACACTGAATTTATAATTCATCTCTGAACTTTAGCTCTGTGGGCAATGTTAAATATTAAGGCTTTGTCTTCAACAAACCGGTAGTTTTTAGAAAGAGATGTGGAGTTCAGCACATCAAAACAAACTGGAATAAGTAACAGTGTTTTCTGTTAAACTTCTAGGACATGGACTGGAGCTCAGACACTTGGTAATATTGCATTAATGAAACCAAAGTTGGTCTGGGGGGTAGAGAGATTAACAGAGAGACAGTAACACGGATTGTTTTCTGAGGAAACCAAGCTACTAGCAATTAAAGCAACAAGAAAAGCAAAGAACAGAAATACTGTATAAATAAACACCTTTAAAAAAGCAACCTGTATTCCTAAGCCACATAGAGTATATATAAAACTAGGAATATTCTAATATGGTTATTAATGTGATATATTCTCATATGGCAAAGGCAGCTGTAACTTTGCTAGTCAAGATTTTAGTGTTTTACTCATTTAACATGCAAAAATTACAGGCAGTTTTATCTATACCAGCATTTGCCAATGTGCTGTGCTACCTAGTCTGTCATTACAGTACTTTTTATTGTCTGCAAAAGACAGGACCCAGCATTCTTTTATATAGCTTAACTAAATAGTAATTAGGGAGGGCCCTGTAATTTGCTGGTTACAGCTCAGCATCAAGTGCAAAGTCCAGTGTTAAACTCCTGCTCCTACTGCAGACAGCCAACCATATTATATTTTGATTTCGTGCAAAAGTGAGGCAGAATAAGTAAAAATGTTCCATGGAACCAGGGAGAAGACAGGGGGGTACAGTGAGGCAGGGCAGGTGTGTCACCGACTTATTAACAATTAAATGTTGCATATGAGAACAAGCTCTCTCACACTGAACGTGTTTAGACTGTGAATTAGTCTGCAAGCAGAAGGAGTGAAAGCCCTGTTGCTGAGGTCACTTAAAAAGGGCGGCAGCCTTGTGCCCCTCAGCCCTGTGCTGTGAATGCCTTGGGCTCTGCTCCGGGACCTTGGGGATTTGGAGAGCAAGTTTAAGGTGTTTCCAGCTGCAAGTTCTGCCGCTGCCTGCTGCAGGGAAGGTTGTGCAGATGTATGGGTTTTTTGGGTTTTTTCTGAGCAACATGTTAACATAAAATGCTGGTGAAAATGAACACACTGAGCAAAGAATTACGGTGGATGATGACTCCGACTTCTCATTCTTACGGACTTTAATTGCAAAAACTAAATCATTCTGAATAAGAGCCTTCACCGAATCAAATAAAAAGCAGGAATGTTTTGAGCATTTCCAAAGTCCAGAGTAGCTATTGTGTAGGGGTGGGTGCCATAAGGCTCTCCTGGCTCTACCATTCCGCCCAGCTGTTAGCTGGGTTGGCAGGTCTTTGAGCTTCTCTTTCACTTTTATTTCCAACACTGATTTTTGTTCTTGTTTCTTTCGTGACACTGTATGTACACTGTTTTCTTAGTCAAGACCCTCGAAGATGTAACCTTCCTCATCTGCAGCGATCTCTCCCATCCTCCGTGTCCTCAGTTCACTGCTTTAAATTTACTGTGCAGTGCTAATTCCCCTGCCGGGCCCTGCCATAGCTCTCCGTCAGAACACTGAGCGTCTCGTGGTGAAACCGCTTTGCATCCTCATGAAGCTGAGCTCTCCCCAACTCCCATGTGCCCCCTGGAGGATAAATACTTTCCTCTTCTGGTTTGTTTTTTTTTTCCCCCTTGGGGCTTTCCTGCCATGTCTTTCGACAAGCAATAATAAATTAATGCTTGAAAAAGAAAACGAAGGTTGCTGACACTTCTCAGGGTGGTTCTCCCCCAGTCTGAGGTCCTTTTACATCATTTTGGCATCTTAAAGGGGTTTCACATGGATGCACGCTCACACAAATTTTGTTGCTCTGTGACTGGCTTTGCTGTAAGTGAAAATTACATTCCAGTTAATGCTTTTCATTAGATAAAGGGCAAAGTCCACAATAGACTTGTAATATTGGTTAGGAAAGAACCTTTTTTTCCAAATAGTTTGCTTTGCTCCAGGGAGGTACAAACTCCCTTGGTACAGCCAGATTCCTTTTTCATCATGTTGCACTGTCTCTATGCCCAGAAGTTTCGCTGGCAGCTGCAAAACTTGGTTTGACTGCTCCTCCAAGCATGACTAGGATAAACAGGATTTACAGTTTTTTGCTGTCATACTATATGATTTTAATGTTTGAAAAGGACAGACAAGACCTTTATTGAAACCTCTTTGATGATGACATTGTGATGTGATTGCGTTCTGGTTTGTCTTTGTATTGAAATGCACATATCAGGAATCGCCTGCTGTTGTTCATAAGGAGATGCTTCTCCTGAAGATGTGTTTTTTATTTCTTTACTCTCGATTTGCTCTTAAGTAGCCTCAATAGTAACTGGTATAGCAAAGCCGAATTTACTCTTAGTGCTCTCTTCTGATAGATTAAAACAGCACTTGCTTTGTTATGAGCAATTTCTACAACACTGAATACAAAAATAGAACTGGGGAAAAATCAGTGTAAATCTGAGGGTTCTGGTTTCTCTCACTGCATCGAATCCGTCTGACAGTGCTATCTGAGCAGTCCCCACTTCTCCTTCATCCCTTTTCAACAGCTAGGATTCCTGACTGAAGGACAGTTAACACCAGTATGAGTTTTCTTCTCAATTCAGAATCTTCTAGGCCAAGTTTGTCTGATGAGACCATAATGAAACAGGTACTGCAGAAGCAAGCAGTCGTGCTGGTGTGGGGAACAGTGTGTGATCCTACAGTGTAGTTGGAAAGGTCTTTGCTCCCTTGGCTCTACTTCACTGATCCCTTGTATTATTGCAGGTTGCTGACTACTGCCTTGAGCCTGGGGAGTAAGAAAACCAGTGAGGATACCTCCATGTCTCTAGAGTGACTGTTCCTTTCTCAATCCCCTATAGCAACAGGATTTTTAGTGGCTTTGCCACTTCAAGCATCTGGCTTCCAGTTAGGCCTTAAGCATGGAGTGGCCCCTGGGCTGCTTTACCTCACGCCTTGTCAACACGTCCCAGAGGCTGTGCTTACAGCACAGGGTCTGCCAGAGTGCAGGGATCCTGGCGCTCAGCCTTTTCCCACAGATAGGCTCAGTGATGGCAGGCAGTGTTCTGGCACCAGTACAGAGCAGGGGGAGTTGTGCAGGGTTTTAGATCTGCTTGGCTTCAGCAAGTCAGCACCAAAAGTGGCTGCAGCTCAGCTAAGGATCTGAGGCAGAGCACTCAGCGTTGGCAGCTTTGTTGGGACGCAGTAATCTGTTTGACCATGCCTTCGGTTGAATTCCATCTGGCCAGAGGAACTGCTGAAGGAGGATATTGTTTTACATAGATGAATTTGAGGAGAGGTCTCGCAAGCTTCACTAAAGAGTCCAGTTCAGTTGGAGTTCCTCACAGAATCTAATCTCCATAGTAGGCAGAGTTGGGCACAGACATTAGAGAAAGGGCCAGCAGGTTTTTCTGCTTTGCTTAGCAATATCAGTTGAGATGTATCAGTGCTAGAAAGAAGTTCTTATCCTACAGCTAGACCATACCCTATTCAAAAACTTAGGAAAGTAAGTGGAGAGAAATGGGAAGGTTGTTGAACCTAAATAGACAACAGATCTGCGGTGGAGAGTACTGAGCCTGTACGTTGCAGTCTTCCCTCCTGGCCGTGCAAGTAAGCGAGCAAGGGGTAGAGAAGGCATAGACACAGTCACACCTCTTCTCCTTTTGTTTACACAGTTTGGTGGATTTGAGAGACAGAAATGGTGTTTTGGACTACTTTGATTATGCTCTTTTCTATCAGTGGATGTTTCTTGGTGCAAGTTTCCTTGACCATTTCCTCAAGACAATAGGATGTTGGATCAGCCCCAAGCCATCTTTGAGCTGAAAGGAACCTCTTAACACAGGTGTTAATAATAACAAGCTGTCTCAGAGCAGGATTTTGAAAAGCACTGAAGCAGATGGGGAAATCCTGGAATGATCCAGCTGGAAAAGTACTGGGTCAAAGATGAATGAGCCAAAAAACCTTACACTTAATAGATTGAGGACATCATCAGTATTGCTTGTGTTTCACAGCAATAAGGAAAGCATAGTTCTGTGAAAATAAAGCTATGTTTGGTATCCCTGACTTCTTTGCTGCTGCCATGGCAAAGAATATTAAGACTGAAACACCACAGTGTTTACACCACAGTGTTTACACCACACTTTACTAATAGAAGTTAGTAAATAAACACACATCTTCTATACCTGACTTCATAAAAGCAAAGCATGCTGTCTAGATATGGGACCTGAAACCTGAATTGAGATTAACAGAATAAGGCTCTGTTATGAAGAATTGTTATGAGAGGAAAGAGAATTTATTCCATGGTGTGTAGAATCTCTCTAGAACCCCATAGAGCTCTAGGGAGTGCAGAGCCTGGAATCCATTTCTCATTCTGGCAGTGTGCAATTGCTGGGTTGCAACTTAATTTGATCTTATTTCCCTACTCTGTGAAATTCTAGAAACGAGACTAGAATTATGTCAAATAGAAAGGAACAAGACTAATGAAGAATAGCATCCCTTCTAGATCAGGTGCACTGACAAAACGTTCATGCCTTGTGAAAAGCAGAAACTTAAATTATTCCAGTGGAAAGACTTCTAAAAGCCATCCTCTACCTTTAATATTTTGACAAAGGAGGGAGGAAAAAAATTACTTCGGAAGTTCCAGACATCTCTGGTTTCTTCCATCCTTATTTGTTTGCATGAAGACAGACACATAAGATGCTTTATAAGATTTCTTTTCCCTGTTTTGTTTTGACATACAATGGATGATTTTAGATGGAATGATTGGGAAACGTAGAGTTCACAGTTTGATAGTGAATGTGATGAGGAGTGATGGGTCACAGCGTAGTGGTGAAAGCCCAATGTCCATGTCCACAGCAGAGCATTTGGAATAAGATGATCTTTAAGGTCCCTCCCAACTCAAGCCATTCTGTGGTTCTATAATTCCTCACTTTAAAGCTGAGCCTGGATCTGTTGTGTTGTAATGTTACAGTACTGGAGACGTGGGGAGAGAGGCAGTGACAGAAATGACAGCTGGCAATAATCAGGTTGAAGGAATTCACCCTTGCAGCCACTTGTAGGTAACAGAACAGCTCCTGCAGTTAGCAGTGCCTAAGGTTAATAGATTATGCAGACTCTAATACAGACCCTTACAGGGGAAGTGCATTTTTCTTGTTGTTGCTCCTAAAGCTTTCTGTGTTTTACACGGGTGCTCAAGTGACCCATTTTATTTTTATTGCCTTAAGAATGACCAAAAATACAAGTAACTACATATTTAATTCAAGTTTATTCAGACACCTCTGCTAGGTTTAAAAAGCTGAAGTGGGATAAAAATCCTGTTACGTTCCCATATCTTCTACCTGCACAGACATTCTGAAAACCATTTGTCAGGATTGTCTGTAGAGATGTTAAACAAATGCTGACCTGGATATACTAGTCCCCTGAAAAAGTGTAAACTATATATATGTTGTTTTATAATGTAATGACTTCTAGGCACTCACCAGAACAACTGTGGAGTAGCAGAAAGATAAAGCAATTTTTAATAATATTGTTTTTAAACAAGAAAGGCATAGAAGATCTTCTGTAGGCAGAAGGCAAGATCATATCTTAAACTGAGTACAGAGAAAAGAGAGGGAGAACACATTGAAGTTCAGTAACAGAGAAAGAAATTACAGGAACATTTTTTTTCTGAGGCTAACATGGTAGGGACAGAAGCTATTTCCATGTGAAATTCCTGATCTAAACCAAATTGCAATTGAAGTTTTTGGTCAAAACCAAAAAGCCAGGTGTAGCCTAAAATAATGCGTAACAGTCAAAACTGCCATGTAACTTAGGTGAAATTTTACTTGGAAAGTGTCAAACCTGTACCTTTTTACTCAGCAGATCTTATAGGGTAGCTGGAATTATGGTCACTTGGGACAAGTGCGAGATGAAATTTTAGCTCCACTGAAGGACAGTGGTAAAAGATCCGTTCACTCCAAAATTCCCCTGGATACCACCCATCAGATCTTTTTACCACTGTTTCTGTTGAGAAGCCAGAACTGCTGTGAGAACAGGGACTGGGCTCCATTCAGAAAGCAGCTCAGACTGCGTGGTCTAGTCTTGGTTCATTTGCTTGTGCAACCTCACTGCAGTGATGGGAGGAAAATTATCCAACTTGGTTTTCAGATCCAAACCTGGATTTTCATGTCTGACGATTAGAACCCACTTCCCTCCCCACATGACTGTAAAATTAACACATTTTGTCTATAGGTCTTTAAAAGTTAATAAACCAACAATGACATATTTGTGCAGTGATTTTTCAGGCTGACAATGATTTAAATTTAAAAGAAAAACAAACTTATTGGGGTCTCTGCTTTTCCCACTGATTTCAGCACACAGTGAACTCCACTTTGTCCCACCTCATCTGACTTCCTCTCCCCTTTCAGGGTAATCTTCCTGCCTTTACCAGCATCATTGCACAGAGATCTGCATAAGCATAGCTGAATATAAACATTTATATGAACAGAGAGTTCTTTTAATTCTTGACTTGTTTTATTTCAAACACAGACATTAATAACCACACATATGTGTTCAAGCACCTAGGTGTAAGTGTACCATGTTATATTTTACAAATGCAGCATTAGATGAAAAAGTCCTGACTTTTTTTTTCAAAGGTTTGCTTGATTATTCTCTTTTTTTGTTTTGTTTTGTAAATTACTGGGAAATAGTGTATTAATGCATGCTTTTAAGATATATTCTGAAAGGTGTATCTTGTTTAAAATGTGCTGGATTTGAAAAAGAAACAAAGAAAAGAAAAAGGGATCATCTGATCAACTGCTTCATTATTATTCTCTTTTCCTGATCACCTCTGCCCTGGTATGTAGAAATTGGCTGATTTATTTAAATCCCAGGAACTCCCACGGCATATGGTTCATAAAGTAGCATTTACAGTGTGCATTGTAACACTTCACTGCTACTAGAAAGACTTGAAAGTAGTATGGTTTGATGCTGTTCCAAAAGGAAAAATAGAGTAAAACTATCTCTAATATTAAGTCACCTGCTGTAAAAGCAGCTTCTGGATAGGGATGATATTTTCTGAATGACAACTGACACATAAAAAAAAAACAACCCAAAAACCAAAAAACAACCAAAAAACCAACACAGCCAACCCTAAAAAAATCCCCTAGCCCAAAAAAACCATCCTCAGAAAGTAGTTCTTCAACACTGCCTTTTTTCCCACAGCCTTGTGGAGCCCCCAACCCTGTCTGCAGAAAATGAAAGAGAGAGGGGTGGGATTAATGTGTAATTAAAGGGAATTTGGAAGGCTGAGATGTTGCGGAATGTTAGATCAGTAGCTGGAACAGCATGTGGTGTTCTTTAGGCAGGCTTCATTGAATCCATACAAAAAAAGAAAGAAGGGCTGCTTGCCTGTCTGCTCATTTATCAAACAGCTAGGCTGAACTTTCACAGCTCCACAAAAGTGTTTTACTGTTTGCTGAAGTTTTGCTCCAGAAATTAAAGCTGAACAACCTAGCGACTCTGAGTCTTTGCTGCATTTTTGACACTAGCCACGTCATGCAAAGCTCTTGGAAACCAACACAGGTCAATTTTTACATGATACTACGGGAAGATGGGTGTACCTTTGCTAAAACCCCCCAAAAAGTACTGAAGAAATGGTCAAATATGTGACATTGTAATGTCTTTATTTATATAGCACCTTTTGATCTAAATTCATGTTCCAAAGCTTTCAGTCATCAATCAGGATTAAATATTTATCACGGTGGCAAAATGGCTAATGGAAAAAAAATCTATATTATTTAATAAATTTAAATCGACTTTTTTCCTAGTTGAACAGTTATATGCCATCTTGCAGGCTTGTTTTCCTTTAATATTAGTTGGTGTTACCCCCCAAAGAGGAAGCATTTAGCAATTTATATAACAAAACCACAATTAAAAGGGACTACAAACTTTAAAAGGAAGAAACTCCTTCGCAAGTAAATCTTCAAGGCTTACTGCAGTTTTTGTTGCATGACTGTTCTCGCAGAAAAATTTTCCTCCCACTGCAGACCCCACTGAGAATCTGGTTCGATCCTGCAAGGTGCTGAGCAGCTCCTTTCCAGCAACAGCAGCAAAGTTTTTTCATCAGGATTAGCCTGGTTGATAGAGGCTCTGATTACTGAAGGCACAATCTGCATTCATTGAATCATTTCCTTTAATGCAACTGGCACTGAAGAAGTTTTGGGTTGCAGCAGCAATGTTCTTTTAATGTCTGCTGACATTAGAGTTTGGATCATTGATGATATCCTGCTGTTGCTGAGATCCACTTGTTTGCCATAAAGGATAAATTGATTATGAGGTATCTTTACAAATGCCATGATGAGTTTTCCTCGGTAGAAATGATGCCCCTGTCAAATACCAAAATCTTCTCAGAGAATCATCTTTTAGAAAAAGAAGTGTTTAGTGGAAGGTTTGTGAAGGTCTGTAGAGAACTTTGTTGATCCTTCAAAGTGACATAAATAAATAGTAAGCCAATTCTAATTACAGTCCTCCTTAGTTTAGAGGCAGAACTGATCTTAGACTTTTAAGGAAGTATGATCTACTCCAGTAACTTATGCAAGTATTTAAATTAATGGTAGTAAATGGAATTATAGTAAAGTTCAAAGTCTCTTTCCCCTCTTTCAGTAATGGAAAAAATCAGGAGTTAATTTCTGATTTCTCCTACTGCATATTTTGTTGACATCACAGTACAGTTTTTCTGCTTTTCTGTCTTAAAAGTCCATATTGAATTAAGTGCTAGTAAATGTGCTTTTCCATCTGTCTTAATATCAGTTCTATTTATTTGCAGATAATAAGACAACAGTTTCCACAACTAACAACAAGAAGACTTGGAACCAGAGGCCAATCAAAGTAAGCAGTGTATGGTATTATTATCATCTCTCACAGGGCTCCATCTGGGTCTGTCTTTACTGAATGGAATCATACAAAAATAGGGAATAATTTGTCCAGTTGGGGCCTTAAAACCAACTTTGATGGAGGTTCTGTTGTAGTCTTTGCATTATCTTACAGATTCAGCAGTGATCCTGCAAAGGTGGTCTAATGGAGGCCAACAGCATGCTGATTTGATCAGCAGTATTTTCCATTTTGTTTTTCATCTCAGCTCACTTTACACAACATAAAGGACATTCACACTCAGGAGTAATGGAACTACTGTTGGAGGCTGGGAAATAACAACTGGTTAGCATCGTGTTTCAGGCTAGAGAACAAGTGTCAGAATGCTCTTTAGAATTTGGGTAGGAACATTTGCATGACCTAAACTGAAATTGTCCACAAACTTGTATTTAACCACCATATTTCCCATGTAACAAAGTCCAACATAACTTAAGGGGTTAAAAAATTAGCTTATTGCCTTACCCAAAAGATGGTATTTTCAGAAAACAGTTCATCCTAATTCCAGAATGAGAAACTGATTCAGAATTAAGAATGTACTTCCTGGGGTATTTGAATTTTTCCAATTGTTGATAAGATGTGATTCTACCAATTTATGAAGAGGATACAGAGATGTTATTATCCTTTTTTTCTGCTTGTGGACTCCATGAAATTTTTCCAGTGGAGCTTTGAATCTTTTTCTGGCAACCATAAGGTCCCTAACATAATAAAATCTGCTTTTCTTGATTTGCTTTCACAGAATCCTAGAGAGTAGCAAAAGTGTAGTGTCTATAGATCACAAGTGAAAAATTGTGGAAGGGGAGATGAAAATGTGAGATGGTGTGTTTACAAAATTTTGTTGGTAAAACTTCTCTTTCAAAATAAAGCCTGAAAAACACAATATTGCTAAATGCTGAGAAAGAAATATGCTGTTAGGATTGAGCTTACATACTAAAGCTAGAATGACCTGCTCTTTAAAGAAAAAAAGAAACAAAGATGCCAAAAGAAATGCCATTAAAGGTAGATTTACTGTGCTTTTCTAATAAGTGGTCCATGCCAAGCAGTGTTTCTTTGATGGGACAAAATGTTCTTTCCCCGACTTGGTATTTTCTTAGTTTTTATAACTAAGCTTTCTTTTCCTAGAACAGACATATTTCAGCAGCTAATTGAAGATTTGAAATCCATTCCCAAATGCAAATTCAGAGTTGCCATAACATCACTCATCAAAGCCACCAGAAAACTCTCAGGTGGAAATTCTGAGCTAGCCCAACAGCATACTAGGAAAGCATGATAGGTCCATAATCAGAGAGTCAGGATTTAGTACTGAATATAAGTTTTGTGGAGGTTCGTAAAGATTCCTCCTAAAGAGTGAAAGTGTGCACAGGTTGCTTTGTGGACACGTTCATATGAGTACCCCCTATGGGCCATCAAATGGTCCTGACATCAGCTGCAATTTTGTTACTTGTCCTTCCATTTACTGAAAGTAGTGAGCACTGCTCTATTTCCCAACCGGAGCTCCTCCCATAGCTCCAGGAGCTTCTCAGAGAGCAAGACGCTCTTGATCTGCTGACTAGGGGTGTCTTGCACTTCTAAAAGCTTCTTTACTCTCACTGAGGCTGAAAGTCAGTGAGACTGAGTATTTCTTGCACAATTTCCCCCTAACTTGCCTGCCTGTCAGAGCAGCTTTCGGGTCACATACTCCTTTCATGCCACTTGTGCAATGGTTCTGCTCCCTATCTAACAGATAAGGGGTTTCTGTCATACACACAGAGACTATGTGCATGCTGTACTTTAGGAGAAATACTCTCCTTGGCAGACCCAGGACAGCTGTAACTGAGCTCTGGTTTTGTTTTCAGAAACATCTGACTGCATTCCAGTTAAGTGTTACGTAAAGAAACTACTTTGGGCATTAACACTTCAGCCCCTTTATCACCACCTGTGCTGACCGATTGCTGCCAGTATTATCCTCGTTCCACTTCCCCGCTACTGCCAAAGGAAATTCAGCCGTAGAAGTGGTTAAGATTATCTGACTTCACACTGTTCTGCCTTCAGTCTTTTTATAGCACAGCTGCCTTGTAGCATTACAAAGTTCAGAGCTACAGTGGTGCTATACTCTTGCTCATCAGTTGTGAGCTCTCTGTTTTGCAGCTGGTTTATTGGTGTAAGCAGGCAGCTGTTCTCTGTCGCACTGAGCTTAAAAACAGTTCCACCACAGGTGAGCTGTGAGAAGGCAGCTGAATATAAAAGCCAATTTCTTTCTGTACTGTAGTCTGAAACTCTTCAATTTGGTACACAAGGTGTGAGTTAAACCAGTGGAAGCTACATGGTGTGAAGGGAATTTTGCTTCTTTCTTTCTTTAAAGGAGTGCTGTATGTCACAGATGCATGAGGGTGAAAAGTATTCCACTTTAACACAAAAACGGTTTTGTTGTCTGCACGTTATTCTTCTACGTATCAAAATTTCAAGCCCTCTTTATTGAATGAAGTTGATTTTTTTTTTCTGATAGAAACACAAAAAAGCAATTGGAAAAGAATCTGTGTAAACTGCTCTAGTGAGTTTTTGCCCTTTGGGATGGTAAAATTACTGAAAGAAGAAGCTATCTAGAAAAATTTTGGAGTTAATTTGGCTACTGCTGTCTATATAATTTTGAAGCTACATGGAAAACTCTTTTATGCAGTTTACTACCAAGTGCAATATACCAGGAATTAAACACTGCACAGTGAAATTCTACTACATTTTCCAGGCTTGCTTTTTTTTTTCCTTCACTGATTTAAGCCAAAACTTGATACGAGACTGACCCCTGTTTAAATTATACAAGCCTTTCAGTCCTGCTTGCTGTGACTTTTTCCCTCTTCCCGCCCTCCCCTGAGCAATTTGCGTTGCTGGCTCCCCACAGCATTTCCTTTTGGGTTCCCCTACCCCAGATGCAGCACACAGGCCATGTGTGAGTTTTATGGCTCTTATGTGCAGCGCTCGCCTGGCAGCTGTAAGGGACCAAACTGGGCACTTTAACTGAGAGCTGGAAGTGTTGGCATTCAAGCTAAAAAGCCAAAGTTCTACAGCTGGTGCTGTAACGCCAGCACAAACTTGCCATTAGTTACATGTAACAGGTTAGTCTGGAGCCTGGTTTCTCGTATAGAATGCATGTTTTGACGTAAGCTCTGATGGGAGAATTTGAAGCCAATACTGTTGCTTTCTTAGGTATTGAAGCTAGGAAATTCCATTTATACTGTGTCAGTGTAATGTTTTAAGGTATTTCAGTTGGATTATTCAATGCTGACTTCAAGACATATTTTATTTTTAATGAAAAATAGGGAATGTCCTCAGTGGGTGTGGCCAGGGAACCATGTACTAGAAATTTGCTACAACACCCCAGACCTCCTCTCAGCCCATCTCTGCTGATAGAAAAGTTTGGGCTTCCAGCTCTTTGACACCATTTTCTGCTGGGGTTTATGACGTGCACTCATCTGTGGGTGAATGACTGTGAGTGGAAAAAGGAAAAGTCACCAGTTAGTTTAAACCACCATCACTTAGATGCTACTCTTTAATTAATTGCATTGATGACCTTTGCAGAACTGCAGAAAGCAAATTTGTGTCTATTCGAGTGAACAAATCTGATGGCAGCACTGTGAAATAGTAACTGACTGAAGAGTAAAAGAAGCATCCAGAGATGGTAACTTTTTGTGCCACCATAATGGGATCCAGAAGACAGTCTCGTGATGATCTGATAGGCTTTTGATAGGCTGTAAGGAGAGAAGTGGAGGATCATTGAAAAGTCTGTGTAGGATTTGGCTGAAGAAAAAGTATACCAGCAATACAATCTTGTGATGCATTTTGTAATCATTGCAAATTCAGCTGCTTGGTAGGGTGCGTACAGCTGAGAAACTGAAATAAAAGTTAGGAAATTACAGAAGGCCTAAGAGAAGCTTTGCTGCTTTGATGCAAGAGTTTTGCTTGATAATCAGCGCTTCCATCATCACCTATAATAAAGCTGGGCGGTAGCACAAACTTGTGCCATGAGGCCACCGATCTGTTTCTACAGCACAGCCACGCTGTCATTCCCAGTGTGGCCTCCCAGAGTTAGTGCTGGGTAGTATCCCTCGCTGATCAAAGCCCAGTGCTGATGCTACGGTATGAAGCAAATCATTGGAACTGTACATTTCCTGCCATTCATTGCTTTCTTGCACAAGCCTTTTCCCCCCCTCTTTTCATTGAAGCGTCTTCAATTTTTGAAACATTTCTGATCAACTCAGTTGCAATAAAGACTCGTGCTTTTCAGGGACCAACCCATCCCTCAACAGCCTGTGAGTCAGGGAGCTGAAATAACAACAGAAGGGCCAGTCCAGAGGGTCTGTACCTCTGCTTATTGCTGAACTAAAGGAGCAGCTGCACAGCAGAGCTCTGCCAACAAGTACCTTTAGGACGCTTTTTTTTTACTAAGAAGTTATAAAATGGAAGTACGTTATTTTCCTGCCCCACAACAGTCCCCTTACTTCTACCACAAGGAATGAAAACTGTAGGTTCAATATATTACCACAGTATTCTGCTGCTGAATCAATGCTTGTTAATAATATATAAACTACTGCTCAGTGTATTTTGCTGTAGAAATCATTTGCATTATCAGTTGCCCTTTCCTCCATATATTTTTCTTTAATTTTCAAACAATCTGCTTTATAAAATACACATCTCTATGTATCAGGTACCATTATTATGGAATTGCAGTGAAAGAAAACTCCCAGTATTATGATGTGATGTATTCTAAAAAAGGAGCAGCCTGGGTCAACGAAACAGGAAAAAAAGAAGTAACCAAACAGACAGTGGCGTATTCACCACGATCCAAACTGGGAACATTGCTGCCAGAGTTTCCAAATGTCAAAGATCTAAATCTGCCAGCCAGTCTGCCAGAGGAGAAGGTAACACTTTGGAAATCTTTTCTCAGCTTGTCTTGGTTTTTTTTTTCCCCTGCTCTGGATGAAAGCTTTGTCTAATATATAAAGACTTTAAACTAGAGTAAGTTTAATTATGCTTTGGCTTGATTTATGGGGGTCTGAATTCCTTCATCTAATAGGAAGAAATAGCTTCCCTTAAAATAGGCAGCTGACACTATCAGCTGTACAGTATTTCTAACACCCGTGCAGGTTTTTTTTTAAAAGTTACATTATATACAGCAGGGCAACTTCTAAAAGTATGTGATGTTTGAGTGCAACTTTTAAAATATGTTACAGCCCTCTAATCTGTGAACACACTTGGATGGCAAACTGAAAAACAGTCTTAATGCTTTCTTGAGCAGAGAGGGACTTAGTGCATTCCTTCTCCTTCTAGAGTAGAAATTCAGAGAATCCTATCTGCACATATGACTAAAATTCTCTGGCTTCTCTTGGCTGAACTTGCTAGGTTTCTGGTTCTATTCATATGTGTAGTATCAATGTGAAGTGGACAAAAGAATAGGGGTTTTTAGTTCTTTATGTCCTAATTAGGGCCACATTCTCGTCTTTGATCTCACTGAGGCTTTTTGCTCCTCTTACATTTGAAGAATCCCCATTGACAGAAAAATCCATGAATTCAAAGGGAGAATTTACTTTTGAGAAGAAAACTCATCTTACAGCTAATCTAACTAGACTTTAACTGATTTTATCATTTTTGCAGTTGTGCATAGGTAAGACAAGAAAAAACTTGCTTTTTCTGTGCTCTGTGTTCTGATATTTTAAAAGTGGATTCCTTAAACCAGAATGATCTTTTGTGTGTCTCCCTCATTCTTTTTCAGGTTTCTACCTTTATTATGATGTATAGGACTCACTGTCAGAGGATACTAGACACTGTAATAAGAGCAAACTTTGATGAGGTATGGTTAGAAACTGCAGTTGCAGTTTAATGATACAGAAAGTATCAATGGACTTGAAACCCTATTTTGTATGTTATATTACAGCCTTACGGGTTCGTGGTGCTCGATGCTTTTCAGGAGCAAGGAACAATAGCTGTACTTGAGTGTATAGTAGGTGACTGATAGCACTAAATCTCACTTATAACGCTGTGTGAGCTGGAGGAACAAAAGCAATGAGAAAGTTTTTGTCCTCTGTTCTCCAGCAGGATTAAGGTAGCAATATCCCCTTACAAGCTGTTGGACAATCCAGCTCTTACAACTCGAGAAGTGTGTCCACCACAACGTTTCGAAGCTTTTTGTTGGGACTGAGCTGTCCGAAGGAATTCCTCTGCGTGCTCAGCAGAGCCAGGGCAGGTGTCACAGCCACAGCAGTGGGCTCTGCTGGTCTGTTAACAATGGTGCAGAGTGGTGGGGGGATTACAGCCTCCCAGATATCCCAGAGAGCCACAGCTGAAGTCCCCAGTTGCTCAGCTGTACTGCAGTGCAGCTAGGAACACACACACACTGCTCAGCAGTTAATACCATCTCTTAGAGAGGGATAAGGCTTGTACCTGTTCGCATCTGACTGAATCTGAGGGGTTTCTGGCAGTGCATGCAGACAGCTCTATAGCTAGACCTGAAAAATAAAATGTTACTGGAATGCAAGCAGGTTTATATAACGTGGGAGGGTGGCTTCTTATCTAGGATAACAAATCTGGCTATAGAGATATTGAGGACCTGATTCAAATATGACATTCAGGTCCTGGAAAAAAAAAATCAAAGGAAATGGGTCTTTTGACTCTGTCTTCTGAACAATGGGAAGAAATTCCCTGCTTTTCTTCTTCTTACTGTTTAATTCTCACACCCTTCTGGTTTAAAGCTGGTTTTGCACCATTGTACTTAGTCTAGAAGTTTCTATGTGAGAAAAACATGTGACACATTCAGGAAATTTAGCTGTGTTAGTCTCGGAATAGTTTCTTAAGAGTAAGATGCTATATTTTATTAGGTTTATCAGGATCTATGGTAGGGAAGGGGCTGAGCAGCAACAATATCTAAATGGCAAATACTCTTTGCTACATGTGGTGTGGTTGCTTACTTCACTACAGATTGTGTGCAGAAAGTTATCATTTGTGAATGCTGGTGTTCTGACCCCTGTGGAACTGATCATATCAATCTCAGAATAACACCTTTATTTCCTAAATTAAAATTTTCAGAGGTATATTTTGCTGTGTCTGAAATCTCTCCCCTGTTTTCAGTTTTTTTGCCTTTCTCCACTTTTTCTCCGCTTGCCTTCATAGTGGAGGAAAGATAAAATCCAAAAGTGTACTGTTTCCTTCCGAAGCGAAGACAGAAAATGGTACATTGACCCTTGTAAGCCATGTGCTATCCTTCTCTCCCTCCCTCCCTCCCTCCACCAAGCCCTAGACTGCATTCCTTTGTATACAGGGACAGAGTGCACAGGGAGAGAAAAAGGCTTGACATGTGGAAGCCAAAGCGTTACACTCACCAGCCACTGACGGAAGGTAAAAATACAGTGATTCCCATGGGTGTCTCTACTGCAGTAACACAAAGACTCCCTGTCACCAGCTCCAAGTGTCTCCTCACCCTTTGGCTGATTATGCCATTGTGTGCTACGTTCCAGTATGAGCCTGTCTAGTTAAGGAACGTGCCTTGCCTGTGTTGCACCCCTTAACTCAGCTCTAGGGCTAAAACAAATGCTGTGTAAGCAGCATCATTTAAAGAGAATGGTATTTGTGGCCTTGGATGATTTTCATTTTAACATCCCTGCTGCTTCTCTTGATTGCAGGTTCAAAGTTTTCTTCTGCACTTTTGGCAAGGGATGCCTCCTCATATGCTGCCCGTACTGGGTTCTTCAACTGTAGTGAATATAGTGGGAGTTTGTGACTCAATTCTGTACAAAGCAATTTCTGGAGTTTTGATGCCAACGGTACTACAAGCCTTACCTGACAGGTAACTGACCCCTTCTAGCTCAGCTGTCTTTGTTACATTTATTTTCTTCAAGAATGATACCAGTTCTCAGAGAGCTGCTTGCTGCCACCTGTTTTCTGACTTTAAATCACAGTGTCATTTGAAAGGAGTTGAAGAGCTTGCATGTTCCTGAAAAGATGTTCAGATTTTAACAGGACTTGTATTATGGAAAACTTGGAGAGTTGGGGAGTTTTGTGTGATGAAGGATACCGCCTTCTTCTTGGTTTCTTAATGCTCAGCTAAACTCAAACTAAATTCACTTTTCCAATCCATGTGGTAGATTTCAGCTGGTCTCTTCCTACCTGGCATTCATTTGAGTCCAAGAATTCCTGTTCATAGAGGTAAAGCAGGACAGAGATCAACAATCCACAGCAAAAAGTCTAATCACTGAGTGCAGTCAACATGCTTTCCCCTCTGGTTTTGCTTATATGAGCATCAGGAAACCATCTTTTTCTAAATAGTCTTGTACACCTTTAATATTAATTTGACTGATGTGTTCTTGACATTGAGTAATTTGTTAAGAATATTTCTCTAGGAGTTTTTTATTGGTGCTGTCCGTTTAGCCCTTAATATTTTGAAGTGTCTCTAATCAAGGAAAATATTTACACGATGTTGTTCTTCTCTCTTAGGTACATTTCATGACTGCTAAAGTGAAAGTATTTTACACAAGAAATCTGCTATAAGCATGGGCTGTTCTTGATAAGACATGTACATTTTTACAGGCTTTGCCCCTCACCCCCCCCAAATCTATTTCATTGGAAGGATTAAACACAACAGCAGTCCTTTTCTCAAGCTGCTTAGTTCTTTCATAGCAAATAAGGAGAGACTTGAGTGTGAATATAGACTTTTGTAATGCATATAAAGGGCCAGATTGTGGCTATTAAGCCATAGCCTGCACTGGAGGGGGTGAAGAAGGGTCTCATTGCAATGGAAGCTCCTGAAGGAAATCTTGCTGACTCGGCCAGAATCCTCTGAGATACTTCCTGGGAACAAATTCTGGCTATCCAGAAAAGGCACTTTTTAGTGAGCCCAGCGGTTGTCATCTATCCCCTGCTCTCTTTAAGTGTTTTTGTGGAGCAGAGCAGGCCTAAGGCCATGTTTATTTTAACTACCTCTGTTCTTAGTGCATTGTGCTAGGAGTACAAACAGAAAAAGTTTCTTGGTTGAAAGGGAGAAAGTTTCTTGTATCTTTTCTCTGTCACTTGTGCATTTTTAGTATTGCTACAGGCAGTGCAGCTTTGTCTGTCAGAGCCAGCTGTTAGAATCCCCTGCACAGCACTCTGCAACCGCTCCTGGGAGCTGTCATTTTATACTGAGGATTCCAAGGAGAAGGGCAGACCAAGCTGCCTACCAAGTTTAACAGGAAATGATGGAACAGTCAGGAAACGGTAGCGAGAGAGAAGAGCGAAATCTCACTTGTCTGGGAAAGTTCCAGTCCTGTGCAGGGCTAAGCATGCAGGTCCTGCTCCACCTCCACTTCCCCCACCTGTGTGGGCTTGGCCTGAAAATTCCTCCCCACCACCATCATCACTCATTCACTGGCTCTGGCCTGCAGCAGGAGTTGGTTATTGCTCCACTTGAATATCCCTTTGTACATCTGTATAAATGTAGGCACAACTGAGCTGAAACCTGACGCTTGATTTATTGTCTTCTTTAAACAGTTGTGAATTTATATTTGTAGAGAGTGGGAATGATTTTATTTAAAGTAAAAGTAGTTTGTAAGGATCAAAGCAATGCTGTACAGAGATAAGAGGTTTTGAACATAGTGATGAATTTTGCTTTTCTTGCTAAAATTGTCAGAAGTTTCAGAAGTTTTTCTTCATGCCTATAAACCAAAATATGTTAGCAACTTTGCATAATAATGAGTTGTAAATAAATGACTCGTGGTCTTCACATGTTCACAGCTTTTATAGTACAATGCACGGAGTAAACATGATGTGATGTTGGGATTCCTTTTTTCAGTTTGACGCAGGTGATCCGAAAGTTTGCAAAGCAACTGGATGAGTGGCTGAAAGTAGCTCTCCATGATTTGCCAGAAAACCTACGAAATATCAAATTTGAGTGTATGTATTGCCCAATCTCTCTCCTGTTAAACTGGGATTGACAATCCTTATTGATTAGAAATTAATTGGAAGTGAGACTAGTGTTCTTTTAGGAATTAAAACCTGTAATCGTTATAAATCTTGCATTCACTTAGAATCTCCACTTGTTCACGAGAACCAATCTCATTTAGTGAAATGAGGCACTGCTCAAAATGAGAATTTCTTTTTCTTTCTTGTGGATTCTGATAAGAAATTAATTTTGTTGATAGTAAGCAAACATTAAGGATGATATTAGGCAAAGAAAATTATTAAACAAACCTTTAGGCTAGCAGAATTTGAATACAGCTTGAGGCCCTTACTCAAAAAAGTGCCAGAGTTAGAAATGAAGGAGATCAAATTACCCTGTCACCACAGGAAAGGGCACTAGTCCTTTTCAGACGTGCTTTGTAGATGCCTGCAGTGCACATCACCTATTGATAAAGCCTGCTTTATTTCACAGCTCTCAATTCTTTGCCTTTCATGAGCACTAAATTCCACACCACAAAGTTAAAGGGGAAAAAAAAAAAACTAATTTAGGAGAAGGATTAACTATTTTGATCAGCGTGGAAAATTAGGTGTATATGCTACTGAGAACAGTCAGGGTGGAAGTTTGAACAACTAATTTCAGGGTGGTTTGAATTGTTTACTAATTTATTTAAAAAATTAAACAAAGTCAGAACTGAGAATATGCTTTGCCACATCTTTTTCAGTTCAAACTTATCGAGAATCTTCAACAGCAAAATCTTTTCCAATCTTACAAGGCAGACAGAAAGAGATGGACAGTGCACTCTCCAGTCATTCTCAATCTATGTTTTTTAACTGCCTTTATGTACAGTATGGAGGGAAAACTCACTCTGTGACCACATCTAACATCTCTTTGGATAGATCTGCAAATCTGGTGCTTTTGATATAAGGAAAATATTGTGTGCACCCTGCCTTTTACATGAGCCTTTGTTGCTTCTGCAGCCGTTTCCTCCTCATCAGAATTTGTGACAGAGTACACACCCAGTGGAGGTACTGACAGGAGGAACTGCAAGCTTGGGTCATTTTTGCAGTTCCCAAGTCACTGATTGCAGCCAAAAAAATACACAATACAACATTTTAAAAGCTCATTTTCCAAGAATAGGAAATACCTTAATACAAGGTCCATATCGCTTGCAAAGAGCTAAACTGGGAACAGAGGACTGGCAAGTGCCTCCTGGGCCATTTCAGCCCATAATGTATTAGTGTGTCATGCAATTGCTTTCAGAAGCTCTGATCAAATTCTACCTGAAACTGGATCAGAGTTTAGCCCCTACTAGTCCAGTCAAATGACTCCTCCAAAACTTGATTGCATGAAGATTTAGCAACCTTTTCTCATTTCCACACATAATGTAGCTATTGTTATTTTATGTGCACTTATTCTTGCACCAACATTTTTCTTTCTATTAAATAGTTCTTTCTGTTCTTCAGTTCCTTTGTGTAGCAAGAGAGAATTTGCTATGCTGAACAAGCAAAGCTTTTCCATTGTCCTCTTTTTCTCTTGTCATCTCATTATTCACAGCATCTATAAATAATTCCTTGTAATATGCCTCTGTAAAATTGATTGAGCATCTAGATTTAAGGGTTTAGGTCAAGGTTTAAATTAAGTTAAAACTGGGCTATCTGAGTGAATTTTATGTAGCCACAATTTTGTATCGCAAACTGGATCTATTTTGTTGTTTTTCTTGTTTAATTTAATAATTTCTGAAGTAATTATCTTTATTTAGCATAGTTTGTAAATATCTACCTCTTCTTTCCCGCAGTGTCCAGAAGATTCTCACAAATACTACGGCGACAGACATCCCTAAATCATCTCTGCCAAGTAAATATTTCAGTTACCCAAGTTTGGTGAATGCCATTTTTACTGACATTGCAAATAATTTTATGAATTGACAGGTTGGACTTTACTCAGAGGAGGAGATCACATTAGCAGTTTGTCTCCAATATTTGTTTTGGCCACCTTTACAAAATCAAAAAGTAATCATTGAAAAATGCTTTTCTAGACAACTGGCAACCCCTGATCATTAAATTCCGCAGGGTACTTTCATGAGACAAAATTATTATTTGATTTGAAAAGATGGTTCATTTCCAGGAAATAGATGAGAGACATTCCACTGATTTCAGAGCAGTTTGTATTAGGCCAATTGCAAAGCACGAAAAATTTCTACATGCCCAACAATAAATTCCAAGTCTAATTGTATATTATAAATCAAATGCAAATTAGTAAAAGGGAAAACAGCTGAACTGGGGTTTTAAATAGACATGTTCTTGTAACTATAGCAAGTGAATATAGAAACTGCTCCAAAGTGTTTGGTTTTCACCAGTTTACATCAGAATTACCTGTCAAAAAGTCATGAAGCCAAATTCTGTGTAGTGTAAAAAGGGAGAGAATGCATTGAATTCATTAATGTTTTATCCATGTATTGGAGGGGATAATAGTTTTTTTCCCCCTGTCACCTGAAAGCTCCACTTTTGGAAGGTGTATCTAAAACCCTAGGTTAACCCTGTGAGGGGTAAAGCCCACAGGAAGAAGCTCTGGGGGAAAAAAACACTCCTGCAGGAATTTTTGGTAGGTTTCTTGCCCCATTATTTTAATGGTGGAGACAGAGATACCTGTGCTACCTTTCCCCAAATATGGTAGATCATCACTGAACTCTGGAAGTCCATAGCGATTCAGAGGAAATCAAGATAAAGAAACCACAACCTTCTGCATCAAACTTGGGATCAAATCTCTTAGGTGAAGGACTCTTCAAGTGCATCACTCCCTTGGGGAAGCTGATAATCTTAGTGTGTGTTAACAACTCTGCTTAACTTACAGAGATCTGTGTATATGACCATGACCTTGTGTCACTTCCTTTCCTCTCAGTCCATCCTCCCCATTACCAACAGCAGATCCCTGTCTCAACCAGCCAAGACACGGATCTGATGAGGAGGCCGAGCAGCTTTAACCTTTTCATGTGGCTGAGGGAAGAATGAGAGTCTTCAAAGACTGGGAGAGGGGAGGGTGCAAACCAAAGTGGGGTTTGTTTGGTATTGGCTTGATTTTTCTTGTTGCTTTTTTGTTCTGACCTGAAGTTTGTCTTGAAAACCAGCAGAACTGTTAGAGATTGAGGGGTCTAGCAACGGCAGCATCAGATTAGTGTTGCTCGTTAGGGTTTGTGGTGGATGTAGTTTGCAGTTGATTAATGTAGGCAAAATGACTCAAGAATTCTCTTGTTAGAGGGCCCTGTAATATCCATAAGACATCAAGCTGGTGGGTGGGGGTCCATGAGGAGAATCAACTTAGTGAGCCCCGCTAAGGAAGCGTAAAAGGGGATAAAGCCTATTTTTTAACCTAATAAAGCATGAACTAATGAATAGATTGGATTGGATTACAGGCATCAAGAACAGTGATCCACAGTGCAGACATCACATTTCAAATGCTGGAGGACTGGAGGAATGTGGATCTGAATAGCATTACCAAACAAACCCTCTATACTATGGAGGACTCACGGGAGGAACACAGAAAGCTCATCATACAATGTAAGAGCAGAATCTTCAAATAAAGCCAGGTGAACTTGGCTTCCTGCTGCAAACAAAGCTCAGAGAAAGTAGTGCTGGTTTTGCAGCCATTGGTTTGCTTGGAGGCTTAAGATAAATATAGAGACATTTACCAAAATGTAAGGCAAAGCCCTGTCAAGGTCTTAAGTTTTGGGGCATAGATCTGGGTGCTGTTCCCTGACACGTTCCTTTCTAGTATCCAGAACAGCCAATGGCACAAAACTTTCACCCAAATTCAGGAGGATTTTTTCTGTGAACATGAGCAGACTAAATCTATGAGTTAACCACTGAACGTGTGAAAGTCCAATCTTTCCTGCTGTAGAATTGCAGGAGAATTGTTTTTTTGAATGGCTTTGACACTTAAGTGGCTGTGTATTTTAGTCCCTTGTAAACTTGTTTATAAAAAGCTCCTTTTTACACAGTGTTTTCATAACCAAGATCGTTTGATGGGATAAGCTTTCAGCCTGAACTTTTATGACTGAGTGGAAGTCCCATATCAAACAAGCTCATTGGCTTATTTACCTTCTCTCTAGCATAGTGAAGGGCATGGACTTGAAAGTGACTTTGGAGATACTGGCAGATTAGTTTTACAATTAAAAATCTTTCGCAAATACAAAATGTTCCTTCCATCATCCACCAAGTGTTGCATAGTTATAAGCTTAGGTGTAACCCAAAGCACACTGAGTTTTGTTGCTCTGAGGCAACAGAGCTTTGTCTTTAACATACTTCACATAACCTGTGAACCCACCTGTTGTATTTCCATCTCTCTCCTGAGGAGAGGAGCAGTCATCTTTTACCCAGAACCTGCCTTTACAGGACACCACCCAGGCAACCGCTTGTGGGAGCCCAGCAAGCGTGGGTTTGCTAGTGAGGTAACTCTTTCAGGGAGTGGCTGGGAAGACAAGGGGTGACACCTTCACAGGTACACTGGGCTCTACAAGGTTGACTTTGGCAGCCATCACAGTGTTAACACTTGAATTCTTCTCCTCGGTTCAGGGATGGGCCTTGCATTCTCTGCTAGCTCTATTTTTCAGGCAGAGGTTCTTGGTATTCTTTCCTCTCTTTCTTAACCCTTGATTCGTTTCATGGCCCTCTTCCCTTTTGAGGAGATAGAAACTCAACATGGCAGCAAAGGAGGTAGCATAGCGTGAGACTGAAGTCCAGAAGCTGAGTGAATCCTTCTGTCATCTGTTATGTTTTCAATCTACTGCTGACCAAAAAAAGAGAATTTTCAAAGTTATGCTCCCTTGTAGCAGCAACATTTTTGGCCTGCTGTTCAGAACATCCTTAATGTTTAAGGAAGCCTCTTGTGTATGTGCTCTTAGTGTAATAAAATCAAATGGAATTTTCCTGAATGCTGTTGGATTTGTGCAAGTTTCTCCATATTTTAGGTGTATATAGTCCAATAAGCAGTTAGTCAGAAATGGTAAGCTAATAGCCCGTGAGATGGATGCCAATGAGGTGTTCAGATAAGTATAGAGATTATTCTAGAACTTAGAATTTTCCCCCCATCTTTGATGTTTATTCTGCTCTACCAAAGATCTTTTCACTATGCTCTGTATGACTTATACAGCATGGATTTAAGGCCTGTTTTCATACTCTTGGTACTAATAATCAAGATAGTACAATTTCAGGTACTATAATTAGAAAAAAGCAAACAGGTTTATAAGCCTGTAAACAAACTTAGAGAAAAATCAATGGGTATAAGAGAGCCTCTTTCCTGCTCTGCTGGGATACCCACCTCTGACATGATTTCTGCTTTATTCCCTCATTCTCAGATCCTGTTGAGGTATTTTTAACAATCACTGAAGGCTAAACAGTTAATTTTCTCAAATAGGTGGTTGTACACAGTTGCATTGCTCCAGCAGCAAAGCAGGCAACTGATTTTTTCTTCTGCTCTTGCTCCCCTCTTTGCACAGCATGTGAATTACTTCATCTGTTGTATCAGGCAGTTTTTGTCCAGCCAAATACTCAGGTAAGGAGACTACATTTAGATTCCTCTGTGATCCTGTTCTGAATAAAGGGAGGTTGCCCATTCAGTAAAAGAAGGAAAGAGGATAAGGGTGGCCCAAACATCATTTCCCTTCTTCCTCAACTGATGTTTCTGGTAACTCAGCCTTTGCAAGTCTCAAGTAAACAAAGCTGTAGTCAGGTGTTTAGCAAATGCATTCCCGCTCATCTTTCTCATCCAACGGAATCGGGGAGGTTGTTCTTTGCGTTATTGTTGGATAGCCTCTCTGGCTCATTTTCCTGGCTATCATCTCTAAGCTTTGCCTCCTCCGCCCCCTTCACTACCTTTCCTATGGAGCAAAATTCCTTCCTCCTGTTATTTATAATTAGTCATAAATGGAATTGCTTAGCACATTGAAATCATCCTGTAACACAGCAGGTAGAAAGTATCTTTCTTCTTGACCTACTGGGCCTTTTATTTAACTGAGTTGAAGAATAGTTTGTTGAGGTGTCAAAGCACACGATTCTTTGTCTTCCAGCCATTGGTTCTTGTATATAAATGAGACCTGAAGTTTTAAGGACTGCAGTTGAATGACTTGTTTTAACTTCTTGTATTAAAATATTAATATGTGTACTTGGAAAAGATTAAAAAGTATACAGGTTGCTTTTTGCAACTCTTCTGGATAATAAGTAGAGTATTTCTGCTCTGATAGCAATTTGTTTTGAAGAAGCAGAAGTTTATGAACATTCTCTGTGTGTGTGTGTGTCTGGCATTGCAAATAGATGATTTGCAGCAGTTAAATCATGTTTTTGCAACTAAAGCATTATACAGATGAGCGCCCTATCAACAATACTCATTCACTTGGTGCCTAGAAGGTTCTTTATGCATTTCTAAATCAATTTCATGCATGACATTTTTTCATCACCGAGGTCAAGGCCTAGTTTCTCACTCTTCATAGAGAACAACATAAATGTTTCACTTTTGGGCACACCAGACAACTTAAATAAAAACAGTAATTTAAAAAAATATTCTGGTTCTGATAGGCTCACATTAAAATAACACTTTCAATGACTGCATCACTTTCAGTAGAAACAAAATAAGAGACCCAGCAAACTTTTTGGGTCAGCACCAAGAAAGATACATTTGTTTCAGTTAAGCAATCTATTGTAAAAAGCACAGTAAACTTGTGATTCTTTTGGTAGCCTTTTGTGACTTGTTTTTCTTTTGTTTGAAACAGAATCCAAGTACTAAGGTGGGCTATTTTTTTGTGTGTTTTGTGTGCCAGTGTATCAGGAGTTTGATCACCTTTTGGAGGAGCAATCCCCCATTGAGTCGTACATCGAGTGGCTGGATTCCATGGTGGACAGATGTGTTGTAAAGGTTGGTAAGGAGGAGTGAGTCACTGATGTGCATTATGAGCTCTATTCAGGTAATACATTTTTAGAAAAAGTAAAAATAATTACCAAAAAAAAAAAAAAAAAAAAAGGAGTTGGTAATGAGCAGGACTAAAGCAGTAGTGGGCAAAATCTCACCAGTTTTTGTGCAGAATTGCTCACATTCAGGATTTGGCTTTATTCTGCTCTTGTTTATTTTATTCCAAAAGATGGTATTCAAGAATGAATAGGGTTGAGGTTTCCAGTCAAATCAATATTTCAGGAATATGGAGAGATGAATTCAGAGTCAGCGTCGTCCTAATGATACAGTGCAAAGAAAAACATAATCTGGCCTTTTAAGATTTTAATGAAAAGGATATTTAAGCTAGCTCATTAATTTATATACAATCAAATGTAAGGATGAAAGTCTAGATTACCATTCAAGGACACATTTATGTTCCTTTTGAGCTGATATGGAATACCAAGGACTCGTATTTTATTTTAATTGAAGTGCATGCAGAAACCTACTAACAAAGCTTTAAAACATATTTTCAAAAGCGATCCGGCATCACCATAATTTTACATAGAGCATGAAAATCTATAACTGACTATTTTAACTTCTCTTGCCTCTTTGTACTAGAATGTTTTGTTAGAATTCAAAACTCTTCATTCGAGTTGTTAGAGCTCAGAAGTAAAACCAAAACAAAACAAGATATGCTGCCTCTCTCTCTGCTGCTAAAGAGCCATATAGAAAACAGCAGATAATCCCCCAGATTACTTGAAATACTTTGATTGTTTTGGTGAACGTCCCTTCTAGCCAGTGGAATGCAATTTGAAATTCCGGCCAGAGCTGTTAATTTTAGTGAAGAACTTGACATGAATTTTAATAGCTGAGTGGGTGCATCTAATTCTTTAAGTCACATATGGGTATAATAAATACATTTTTGAAGAGTTGATACCTAAAGTGTGATTTCTGGAAAGTATTTTTCCTAGTAAAATGACTAAGTGAATTCATAAAAATAAAAATGGGAAGGAACAAAAAACTTTATATTCAATATTAAACCTTATTTGAAATAGTAATATAAATTTTCAGTATAGATCAAACATTATTGATTATAAATTGCTTCCTTGACTAGGAAGCAAGAATGAACATGTTAGTAATTAGGTTAAGATGAAGATCAGAGCAATTTTTTTGCAGTCCTTTTATCATGTATAAAGGAGATCCAGTCTTGAATAATACTGCATCGTTTCCTCTTTCTGAAGGTTGTCCATGGTTATAAGGTGGTTTTCTGTCTAAGGCCACTTTGAGTTTGGGTTTTTTAATTTGTAGTGTATATTTTAACGTGAAGACGGCGGTAAGTAGTTTTTCAGTATAAAAAAAGAAGGTGGATGTGTGCATCAATCAGCCGTATTGCTGGTAGAAGTAAAAGTTTCTCCATGTCAGACACATCTGTCTTCTTGCAGGTAGCTGCCAAGAGACAAGGCTCTTTGAAGAAAGTGGCACAGCAGTTTCTCCTGATGTGGTCCTGTTTCGGCACTCGAGTGATTCGGGACATGACTTTGCACAGCGCACCCAGCTTTGGTACTTTGATTTTGTTGTAATAATTGCATGCCACAGTCAAAAAAATCTGTATCCTAGCTTGTAAGGTACATTCTAAGTGAAAACATAACCAGTTTTCACATGTCCAGGGCTCTACTAAAAAATAGGCTGGGGCTATTTGGAAATAACGCTCAGACAGATGTCCGTCTTCAAGCCAGAGCCAGGGGAGATGAAAATATTGCTACTTGCTTCTGTTTGCTGTTAGGAGCTGCAGTGATCAGTCACAGGGCAGCTGGGGCAGTCCATTACAGGAGCGTTCCCTACCGCACTTCAGTGCAAAGTGAGCCTGCTTACCCACACCACTCTGGCCACGTGTTGAGCCAAGAGAGATGACTTTGTGCTGAAGTGGATGAAAAGCTCTCCAGTGAAACACTTTGCCAGCTCTGCTCTTAAAGGACATAGCATTTGAAACTGGTCTTTGCAAAGTGAGTGTGCTTCTGTAATCTGGAGAGAGTCTCTTCCATTTTTTAAGAAGTCAGTCAGGATGAAAAAATAGATTTTTACTTTTTAAATGACAAAGCACATTATGGCTTTTCTACACTGTTTGAAATGGGTCTTTGTCCTGGAATACAAACAGTTCAGATTAAAAGCAGTTAAAAGCAAGAATGACTAGACTGGTCTGCCATGAGTGTGAACATTCAGTCACTCGAGACCAGACTTGACATGAGAGATGCTTTTTATAAACGCACACTTGTCCAAATATGTTTCTAGAAGATCAGTAAAGAATGGTTTTATACATTCAACAATGTATTACATTCAACAGCTTAAGTGTTTTCTGCTGGCTGAGCTTTGATGGCCCTTATGCTTTTAGAACCCTCTCATAGCATAAATTTGGATACTGTCAGTTAGATACAATATGGTATTGATATAATATGTTTGATATATTTATAATACATGCAATATATATTTATATAGCATGTTTATATTTTAATCTGAAACTACTTTCATTTCTATTGTAAAAGAGTTTTCCAAACAGGTATTAACACGTCACCATTAGACATCAGGATAGTGAGCGTCCCCAAGGTGATTACAATTTCCATCTGTGTTTCCCGCAAAAAACACAAACCTGTTCAGGTGCAATGCTAGTGGAGGCAGGAGGAGCCCTGAAGTTTTGAATATCAAAACCATGTCCTTATCCTATCAGGCAGAAGCCTGGGCTATCCCTACCCAAGTGTCACAGATGTTATTTAGCCATGGACGCAAATTTATCATATCTACATTAATGATGCTACTCTTTCACTGCAAGGCCATTTGATATATTGTTTGTGAATTAGAGTTGAGCAAGTTCCAAAAGAATAACCCCTGAATGTAAAAAGCTCAGAGCTAGATGGCAGAAACCCTTCTGCACTTAATTTACACAGTCCTTTCTAGCTTTTCAGAATTATATATGCATTAAGTGAGTTCTGTGGAGAGAAACAAAGACTGACTTACTGTTCTAAATGTTTATATACATATACCTTTGTTCTCAAATTAGATAAAGGTTTTGCATTTTTACTGCATTGGGAACTGTTTCAGTGGAGTGATTTTTAAATTATTTTTTCCACATCAAACAGTATATAGACTCAGATGCTCACAGTGTAATTTTTTTTTTTTTAAGTGAAATAGTATGTTACACGATGGGATTTTTACTATGTAGAGGACAGCATATTTTTACCTTTGAAACAGATGATTCCAAAATCTGATTGAAGCAAGTTGTAATACCTGGCACTGGAGTGACTGGGACAAAGATTTGATTCTGCAAAGCTTTTAAGCATGGTGACATGGGCAGGTTGAAACAATCTCTGGCAGAAAAAAAAAAAGCTGCTCTCTTGTTCCCTCTCTCTTTTCCTCTCTGTATCCCTCCCTCCCTCTTTCCTGCTTATGCATATCAAAGGCACAGTTGGTGGCAATGTTTGGGTAATGCACCCAGTGTATAAAGTAACTAATTAGTAATAGAAACTCCATGATTTTTTCCAGATCTGGAAATCTCGCTGTTGTTTTGCTACTTACACATAATTGCTGTATCTCCTAATAGGTGCTGATACTTGCTGTGCCTTAGCTGGGTAATCATTGCCATGATTTCTGTTAACCCCCGAAAATTAGAGCCAAATGCTGTTTATTGTTGTAACTACAGTCTCTTGAATGACTTCTTACCTTTTCCTAAAGAAGTGGTTGATTTGCTGGCTACAACTGGATAAATTTCAGTACTTATGGATAGACTTGAAAGAGCCCAACAGCTACATGTGAGAAACAGTAGCTTGCAAACACAGAATAAATTATGGTACATTGTGCTGAAAGGCCATTCACTGTGAGGCTGAAGTGCATGCCCTGATATCAGTTTCACTCTATAGCTTACATTTCATTCGACTTATTTAAAAATATAAAAATATTGCATTCATTGCATTCAGTACCAAAACCTTGTTTGTCTGGTGTCTTTCACGCAAATTCTGGGCTCAAAAACTCTGTGCAGAGCTTAAAAATACACAGTGGGAGAAATAATAGGAGAGGAAGAGAGAAATTCAAAAGAGTGACAAGGGCACTGGAGTGTTTTTAAATGCTGCATTCAGTATTGCCAACCCCAAGTCTTCAAAATAAAGTGTTAGACCCCCCAAAAACAAAGACATTTTTAAAAACAGCAGATCTTGGGTTCTTGTTGTTTGCTTGCTAGCATTACAGTGTTTAGAGTTTGCACTTCCAAATATTTTTATGAAACTACAAGGAACTTTCCTTTTTTTTAAATGAAGGCTGAGTAAGGAGTTTGATGGAAAGTAGTCAATACCCTGAGCTTTATACCACTACATGAAGTTTGCCAGCATTTCAGCCTGTTTTCTTACCTTGAAGATACATATCAGTAGTAACTGCACTAGAGTCAGTAGAAACTTGGCGCTGACAAAATTGTAGTAAGGAGAAGAGTGAACATTTTGTGGAGATTCTTGAAAATCGAGGTTTCCACTGGGGAAATCCTAAGTCAGTAACAAGATGATCAGCCATGTCTGCTGTCTTTATTGTACTGCTAAATCAAATAGGACTTTATTTAACGAGACTATGAGCCCGAAAGGTTTTTAAGAACAAGTTCTGTGCAGTAGTTAAGCGAAGATCCCCACTTTTGACCCTTGAAAGGCTGGGGACACTTGTTACCATTTTGATCTGCTTGGTCACATGAAACAAATGAAGAAAGGGGTACTTCAGGTTCACCAGCAGCGAGAGATTTCCTCCCCATAGCAAAGGTGTTGCAGTCAGGTATGTCCTGTTTCTGTGCTGCCTTGCCCAAGAACACAGGGGCACACGTTCACCTCCCAGCGTGTGTGCCCAGCTCATATCAGTGACGACAAAACCATGCAGGCGTGGAGTGAGAGAATGAAACACAAAGACCATCAGAGTCACAAAGAAAAAGAATGTGCTCAGAGTCGCTCTGAAAGCTGAATTGCCAGCTAGGATTGAATAAGGATATTGGGTCTTTCAAACTACTTCTGCCCTACAGCAGCATGTTTGAGTACAGAAGCTGGAGTAGGGGTAGTTATTCTTCATTGTGATAAAAGCCATTATCTCAGGATAAACCTAACTTTACTGTGAAGAAACCAGTCATTATGAAATCCGATTGAATTTGAAACTTGCTTGGTCTTTTCCCCATGAAAGTATTTCTCCTCAAATGCAATAATGGAATTTCCAAAGGAATACCTCCACATGAGGTACTTTTGGGTTTTTTTTTTGTCTGGAAGTAATTGATCTCTGTTTCTACCTCAGATGATGACTTTTCTCTGATTTCAGCTGGCTGCTGGATGAGCTATTATTTTAACCTCCCTTTACTTCTACTTGTCAGAGTTACTTAGTGGCTTAAATGAACATTTGTTAAATATTCCGTGCAAGTCTAAATGAACAAAGGAGCTTTAAAAAACCAAACCCATTGTATGATAAAGTTCTGCCTGGAACTATCACAGGTACTTCATGTCATGGAGCCTATTGCATAAATTGAACAAACTCCACCTTGATTACTTGTCTGTGTGCCCCTGCAGATGGGTGTTAGTCCTTTCAGAAGGGCACTGAACAATGTCTCAGCTCTGATGCTTTGCTCCTTTTGCTTTGCCCTGGATGTTTTATATGTGGTCTCTTTTTACATATCTTTTTTTTATTGTGATTTGTGATCTAGATCAAACATTTCTTCACCATCCCTGATATGTATTCTTTATAAATTATGGGAAGCAACTCACTTCCTTTCTGTGCAGGTAGTTCAGAAAATTCATACCAGGGTGTGTCACTAAGGCAGCCAATTTGAGATTCTACTTCTGACAGAAAATGATACATCCTTTAGACAATAGGAAACAATTCTACTGTAGTGCAATTGTCAAAATTGACATTCAGTGCTAATGTAGGAGAAGAAGAATCCATCAAGGAATGAACAGTTTGCTACTCCCTGGTTTTACTTTGACCTCTCTTACCTAGAGTAAGAGGGATACTTCAGTACATGGAGGCAGTCTTACTCAGTGCTGTTTGTGTTGAGTACTGTAATAATTAGTTTAATGAGTGTATTGAGACAGTCAATGGCTTTTTTATTTGTTCACTTTATTACCAGGGTCTTTTCACCTTATTCACTTGATGTTCGATGACTACGTATTGTACCTGCTAGAATCACTCCACTGTCAGGAGAAAGCTAATGAGCTAATGAGGGCAATGAAGGGAGAAGGAAGCACAGGTGAGTCTGTTCTTTTATTCATTATTTCTTGTTTTAGTCGACTGGCTTCTCTTATTTTTTATGTTAGGACATATCTTTATCCTTATCTAACCAGCTGAGGCTTATCCAGGAGCAAAGTGGTTTTCACTTCTATCGTGGTGTGAAATAAATCATTTGGGAGGCATGGCTGGTTAATACATTCAGACCTGTTAATAACTGTCTGAAACCCCATTCCTAAGCACTCATTTGGTGTTTCAGTGAGAAATTTTTGTACTGAACCTTTTACCTTAGTTAATCTTTCTAAGCCACCATTGAATTTCAGTGGACTCCATGTTAATAAGTTCACTGCTATCAGGGGATTTGTACCAGTCTAAATAAGAGCAAGAGATAGCAGGAGTGAGAAAAGACAAATGGCAAAGCTGTTCTTTCTGGTACACTTATCTTCTGAGTGCCTGTACAGAAGGAGGTTCTGGTCCTGCTCCACTCCACACTGCCTTGCCAGAACAGAAGCAAGCAGAGATTGCCTTTAGTTTTTCTACTCTGGGCAACCCCTTGTAATGGGGGGGGGTCCTCAGTGATCTTCCTTCCTTGCATCTCCCATTAATTTTGGCAAATTAAACCTGTCACCTTTGGAAAGTTTCATTCTCCACTTTAGCTGTGGTTTAATATGTCACCCTGTAGATTTATGGGAAGAAAAACAATTCAGTGATTAGGGTACTATCTTCTGTGTGGTGAAAGACTTGAATTTAATTCTTGCCCTGCCATAGCCTCTTGGGTTTTTGACAAATAAGTTGCTTATTCTTGCATATTTTCCACATACCTTTAGCAGCTAAACCCATCCAGAATATCCTCCTTTTTTAGTCAACAAAGAAAGAAAATCGTGGCCAGAAGCCACAGGAATGCCCTGGAGACTCCTGTTTCTTTCCAATGTCTCTAGAAGGTGTAGGAATGCCCAACTCAGACTGGACTCCTAATTTTGTATATATAATAGTACATTATAGAAGTAGAACCCATAAGCTGTCCACGCACCAGTTTCCTGCCTATGCAACAGGAAAAATAACACTTTCCTTTAAGAGGTCTTTTGAAGGTACACAGAAGGTTGTAATGGTGACTGTTACAGAAGTTCTTCTTTCAAAGATTTGTGGTTCCTTCTATGTATTTCTTGAAATACACTCTACAGAACTTAACTGCTTGCATTTTTTTTTTTTAAGTTCTCGGTGTTCCTTGACTCTACCTTTAGCTATGTTTGATGGGTTTTCTCTCATTCTGCAGCAGAAATACGAGAAGAAATCATTCTGAGTGAACCAGCTGCTCCAACTCCCTCCCCAGCGCCGTTCTCCCCAGCTAAATCTGCCACCTCCGTGGAAGTGCCCTCTGCCCCGTCGCCCATCAGCAACCAGTCCCCAGAGTATGGTGGCATAACAGCTACTACAGGTAGGTTGGCTTCTGGCAGGTAAACCTGCTTGAAGGTGGCTTTTGTACTCGGTCTCCTAAAACTGAGCCTGAGAACATGATGTGCTGGCTTGCAGGATGTGAGAAGCCTTCCCAAGCCAGAAATCTGTTCTCACTGTATCCACACATGATGTGCAGTCTACCAGGAAAAAGATCTGATGTTTGGATGTTTTATACACCTGAAGGAAGTGTGCCAAATATTTTAGGTTTAGTGAGGTTTGCAAAATCCCAGATCATTAGTGGTTCAGGAATTCTTAGTTGGTAAAGTGGGAGATGGGTATCTTTTGACATATTTAACACCCAAATATGTTTAAATAGCTGTGCAAGTTTCGCTTGGGAATGTTTTACACATTGCTGATAACTTTCATCTATCAATCAATGTCAGAGATTAGGAATTACATGTTTGAAGCCTATTTTCAGTGTTGTACTTTATTATGGCAACTGATAAGGTTGTTGTATTCTGGTGGGCCCACAAATTTAAAAAGTCTGCACTTAAGGGACAGCTTAAACTTGTGGGTAGGATTGACAGAGAACAAACAATAAGCATAAAACCAGCTCCTTGTTTGGGCTGCATAAATGGCCAACATCCTCTGTGCTCTAGAGTAAAACTCATTACCTTTTGGATGGGGGGCAGGACAGTCTGTATGATCAAAAGGCAGTGTTTTCTTAATTCATGGAAAGAAAGGCAGAAATGAGCGACTTTCAGAAGGCATTTCAGGCAGTGAAATTCCAGCTTTGCTGCTCCTCATTGAATAGGATGTACAATCAGAATGTGGAAACTATCGCTTTTGTGATGTACTAGAAAAGTTACAAAATCTTCTTGAAAGAATGTCATAAAGTGATGATTTACCACACTAGAGAATTTGGCAGTGACTAAAGAACTAATAAATCTTTCTGAAAAATGTTTTTCATGTTTTCAAAGGCGCCACAGGGAAGCACAATGCATGTTGTGTTGGAAAGAGATTTTAAAATATTTGTCCCTACATCACAACTTAAGCTTTTTCCCTGTTGGAAGCAATACAGTATTTAGGAGGGAAATAGGAAGTTATTACCCCCAGAACAGTTAGGCAAGAGACAGATGATTCCTAGACAGGCAGGTGACCACACGGCTTCAGTCCAGATTACAGTGGAGGTAGTGAGGATTTTTGACTCTCGTTGAAACACTGATGTTGCATGGAACTTGACCTGTAGGCATTGTGGGATGGTTGTGGTGCCAGAACCAGAACTTACTATGATGCAGGGCTGTACCCAGAAGTAGAAGACTGAAAAGAAGGGAACTGTGTGTTCTCCAGGGCCATTGACAGGAATGGAGGGAGATTTGAGGGACTTGTGTTTGGGCTGCAGATACCATAGCTCCATGTGACTATCATACAACAGCTAAGCAAAAGCCATTCGCCCTTGTCCTGTCACTACAAGTCCTTGTAAGAAGTCCCTTTCCATCCTTCCCTTCAGGTACTGAAAGACCACAATTGTTCCCATACTAGAACTTTTTAGGCAAGAAAGCTATTTCTGATTATTTTAGTTCTTTTTTTCTCAGCTTTTCATTTTTAGGTTCTTTTAAAAGCTTTTGTTCGGTTGAATTGGATTTTACTCTTATAGTCTGGTGCAGTCTCACTTTTGAAAGTGTGAAAATCATTTTTGTCTTGCACAGGCCAAATTTGTCAGTGCAAGTAATGCTCTGGTTAAGATTAAATATGAATATGTGGCTATTTTTTTTCTTAATTTGAGCAATTAGAAATACCACTGTTTCCCATGTTCATCACGTAGTTGATGTTTTAGTTTAGTTTTAGTTTGCGAACCATTACACCGTGGAATGCAGTGTTTATTCATATAAAGCAACACAAAATAACAACTGTGTCTCAGCTAAAGGAAATTGCTGCACTTTAAAATAGGAGTGCTGAAGATGTATTACACATACTCAAACTAGTTTACATAAAGATCTGTGGCATTACATAGAATATTTTGAAACAGGAACCTCTGTTCTGGAAAGAAGTATTTAAAGTACACCATTGATTTTCTTATGTGTCTTTTATGAGGTAAATGTAAAATTCTACAAATGCTTTGCAGATTGAGAACTAGTTCCATTGGTCACCAGTAGCTCTCAGCTTCCCAGTTTAGGGCATCATTAACTCTTTTTTGCTTGTGACATTAGCAATAAAAGTTAACTATTAAACTTGCATTTTAACCTTTTTGCGTTCAGTCAGTGGTCAGTACAAAACCAGCAAATTAAACTGTTGCAATTCCATGATACTGAGCAAAAGAAAGGTAAATCCTATGTATCACACTCTGTGGTAGAACATCTGTCATGGCACCACTAACATTTTATTTAAAACTTTTTGTTAGGTTACTAGACAGTTAAAAGGCTAATTAGTCTCCATCCTTTCTAAATCACAAAGGCCAGATTAATGATTGTTCAAACTGCAACAATATTGTAATAAAAGTGATAGCTATATGGCTGACTATGCTGTTCTCTCTTAAAGCCCCTCTTAAAGCTCTGATTACTCATTTGCCAATGCAATCATTTTTAGACAACACAAAATGAACTCTAAATTGCTAGTTCCTAATATGTTAGTAAACTGTGGAGTTTGCTGTTCAGTTTTAAGAAATCTATGCATGAAATAAGTCTTCAGGTCAGCAATGGTCATTAAAAGTCACTGTTCTTCCAAGTCTGGGCTTGGTATTAAAGTTCTGGGAATACTGGCACAGATCTAGCACCTCTCATATTTGCGTGTAGGAGTAGAACAAATTTTGGTTCTCTTCCTAAAGCTTCAGTTCCTAGACCCATGTGAGTATTTAAGAACATCAGCTCTTGTTCAACAAGCAGAGTTTAATTCTCATAGCTGCAGAGTGCAAAACTCAAAGGTTTCAATTTCAAAAGGCAATTCTTCTCTTCAAATGGAAGGGCTTGTGTTTGTCTGAAGCTTTATAGGTAAAGTGATCTGTCTGTTGTGTGGGGACAGAATGGAGGTCTGACTCTGGATTTCTGACTGCTTGAGGGTGACAGTACTGCTCACCATCAAACATAATGCACAGTGCTGGGAGTGTCTCATTGAGTCTTGGTGGTCGTTTGCTCCAGCCTAAAGCAGATATAAAATGCAGCATCATGAAGCAGCTTCTGGGTTTTTTCTGCACTGGTGTACGTGATGGCATCGATGACAACGGGGCTGTTGTTGGACTAATAGCAGTTCCATTTATATTTGGCTCCCCTACAGGTCAGATGGTCTCTTGGTTAGTATCCTCAAAATCACTTTTTTTTTTTTAGAGAAAAGAAAAAAGAGTGATAATAAATGAACTTCCCTATTTTAATCAAACCCTGCATGTTCAGAACACAAAACAGAGCAAATTGTTGCTCAATCACTATTGTTTTTGCTTATTTCAAAAAAGCAGTTCAGTTGGGTTCAGTCATATCTAAAAGAGACTTCATCTCTTGAAGTTCAATTCTGCAACCAGCTGAGGAAATCAATCATAGAGGACTGGGACCTCGGCAGGTATTAAAAAGCTAGCTATGAAAACCTTTCAGACTTAACTCATTCCTCCTTTTCCACCCACCACAACATTGGCAGTATCCTGGCTGACCTCGTATGTACTTACACAGTCTGCAAATCTGCTGTCATCTTCCATCCTTCCTCTCTGTCTTTGTAATTAGGTCACTGAAAATGATGGCATCCCTGCCACAAAGGCAAAAAGAAATGAGGCAACTGTAGGTTCCCCAGAACATTCTGAAAAAAATATTTGCATGGCTTTCTGTCATTCTGTAAATCCAGAGTAAAACCCAACATACTTTTGTTTCTAAACCATAACCTGCAAAAGAAAGGGAGTATTCCCTAGAGCAGCTGTGTGAGGTACTATCCTGTAGTATCTCGGACATTTCTTGGTTAGGAGAATTAAACAAAGATATTCACAGCTCTCCCAGTGTCAGATCTACTTTCTACATTTGTTTCTGTGATCTCTGCACAAGCACAAAGCTTGTTACTCTCCAACCACTTATTTTAAAGTTGAACTGAGGTGGCTGCCAGTTAGATTTGAATGCCAGGATTGGCATCTCTCATCCAAGGAATTTGACCTCCCACAGGGAGCACATGAAACAACTTGCTCTCCTGGACTCACTCATTTTCCTCAGACTATGATGAGATCCCCACTATTTTTCAAAAAAAGAAAAGGAGATTGTCACAATGTCTGAGGACAGTCAAATCACTATATTTGTTAAAAGGCAAAGGATCTTCTGGCTCTGTTATTACTGCTTCTCCTTGGAGCTGGGACGGTCATGAGTTTTTTGGCTCAATGGCCAATTTTTTTGTTAGAAAAAATAAAATCAGGTCAAAGTAAAACTTTTGTTTTATGGTGAAGTGAAAAAGTGGGAGAAAAGCCCCAAACAATAATATTACCTAAAAATGAGTATTTGGGGTTTTCACCCTCTTTGTTGTCCTTCTTTCTTTTCTCTTTGTTTTTGCCTTTTGCATTTAGGCCTGTTTTGAAAGAAAGTTGCAAATTTATTTTTGGAAGATAACACTAAGAAAATATGTTGACCTTTTGAAATTGAAATGTTTCATTAAAATATTCTGTAGACAAGTTGTTGATATTTTCAAAACTCTCTTGTTTTCAAATGAAGCTATTTGGTAACTGCATAAGTACTTTTGGTCCCTTCCACCTAAACTGTGTTTTTAGTAAAAGCAGGCTTCCTTAAACATTTTCCTCAATTCAAGGAACCATGAATGCTTATTTGTCCATGGCCAACATGGGTTAGCTTTCCTTCTTGGGGTCTTGGGGATCTCAGTGGTCCTCTGCAATGGGAGGAGATAAAGACAGAAAATTCAAGAGTCAGTGGCAGAAAATACAGGCATGTGAAAACAGACCTATCACAAATACTCTTGGTCATAACACATCCAAGGATTTCTGTTGTAAGAGCATCAAATCACACTCTCCTGAAGTATTTCAAGTTACCTTGTAAAGCTCAGAATACCTTCATTCAGTCCCAGAATTAAGAATTTCCTATTAAAAAAAAAATTATTTGCCTGATTTTGCCAAATAAAATCACACACCCACGAAGAAAATTATGCACATCTGAAATAGGCTTTTCATTTCCCAAAGCCATGGAGTGGACACAGACCTGGCAGTACAATTGCTTCCCGCTCTGAATTAGGCCCTTTCATGCTACAGGAAGTCCTAGAATCCATACTGAAAAAAACAGAGTCACCTCCTGCAATTCCTTTTAGCTAAAGAAAAAGAGTCAAGAGTGCCCAGAGCCCCCCAAACCAGTGTTCTCATTGGGTTAAATTCAGTGTTCTGGTCCTCATTTGCAGGGTAATCTCAGCCAGTATGGTCATGACCTCCAGCAAGAGCTATGTTATACTGGAACAATGGATCTGTCAGCCTCCTGAGTGAAAGGGGTGTGTGCAAAGGACAAAGGTTTCTCAGCAGCTGGCTCATGAAACTGGAGTTCCTGCCTGGAAGGGATCAGGATGATTAAAAAACTCAGCACCTTCTAAGCAAAATGGAAAGCCCACTTCTTTGCTTTGCTCTTCCCACAAACGCTCTACATGACAAAAATAAATTAAGTCCAGTCTCTGCTGCCACTAAAAAAAAAAGAAAGAAACATTATTTGCAAGAAACGACCAGGCTATTTCTGCCTAACTACTTGTTATAATTTAGGGATCTTTGTAGTGTTGCCACTACAAGGGCTGGTACCTAGTTGGGTGGAACAGGTACAAACTGCAAAAGGATTCAAGAAATTTACTTGCAGAACACCCACTTTTTTCTAATCCTTCATTGTTCTGATCATACTCCCTGCCTCAGTCCAGGCCTCAGAGCTGAGCAGGCCAGCAGTCCTCTCCATGTGAGACAGACCTCAGGGTTTGGTGCAACATGCCTGAGAAATCTTAGCACTGGTGTTCTTCCATTTCTAAGTCCTATTCCAGGGTTTTGTTTTTTTCTGCAAAATTATTTCAACACCACACTGAAAGCCCACAGTGTGAGCCATTCCAGATACGTTTCATTCTTCTGGATCCTTGCGTGCTCCCAGTGATCTGTATGTGTTTATATTTAAGCTTCAGATATGACTGGTTTGTTCACTTTGGTCAGTGCACTTTCCAGGACCATTGCCTGTTCGGTTGTTTCCTTATAATTGTCTCAAGGCATGGCACCTCTGTGGATGACAGCCCATGTTAAGTGTGTTCCTGTGGCTCTTCTCTGCCTGCAGGGGCTATGCAATCCTACACATGGTCACTCACCTACACCGTGACAACGGCTGCTGGGTCACCTGCGGAGAATTCCCAACAGCTGCCCTGCATGAGGAGTCCACACGTACCTTCCTCATCTGTCACACACCGGATACCTGTTTATCCCCACAGAGAAGAACACGGGTAAGGCACTTCCCAGGGTCTTGGGTCTTTTGGGGTTTTTCTTTGGTGGGTTTGGAGTGAACTTCTGCTTAGGTGTTTTTTTGAGATACAGTAAAAGCTGTTTTTTGATGTAGTTAAGTCTGTATTGCAAAGATGCTGGTATCATAATTCTTTGGCTGCTGTTGGTATTGTATAATTATATTATGTCTTAGTTTTATAATCTCATTTAATTCTATTCAAAACCACAGTAGGCCTGGAGGATATTTTCTAAAAGAGAAGGCTTCAGTAGATTTCTTCTCTGATTCCTGTTTTCCTGTGCCATGTTTGAAAAAGCTAGATGTGCCTAGAGAACAACCCTACTACACCATATCTCAGGAGAGGGGATCCTTCTCTTTTGCTCAGCACTGCTGAGACCACATCTGGAGCCAATTCTGTGCTCCCTAGTACCAGACAGACCCAGGCACACTGGAGTAAGTCCAGAAAAAGGCCACTTTGATGATGATTGTGGGACTGGACTATCTGTCATACAAAGAGAGGCTGAGAGAGCTGAGGTTATTTAGCATCGGGCAGAGAGGGTTCAGGGAGGGTCTTATCAGTGGGGGATGATAAGAAGACAGAGACAGGTTCTTTTCAGTGATATTTAATGACAGGACAAGCACAAATAGAAGTACAAGAAATTCTGTTTAAACATAAGTGAACAAAAGACTTGTTTTATTGTAAATGTGATCAAACACTGGCGCAGGTTGCCCAGAAAGGCTATGGAGTCTCCATCCTTGGTGATGTACAGACTCCATCTGGACACGATCCTGGGCAGGCTGCTCTAGTAGACCCTGCTTTGAGCAGGGGGTTTAGACTGCATAAACTCCACAGGTCCCTTCCAGCCTCAGTGATTCAATGACTGTTGTTAACCTGCAGATGAAATAACGTCCACAGCTTGAAGATAGAGACACATTATCACCATAACATTCTAATAGTCTCCATCACCAAAATATGCTCAAGGCTCTCAATTAAAATAATTACAGGTATAAATTTATGTAACATCATTTGATCTGGAAAAACTTCAGACACTTACTAAAGCTCTCAGTGCTGTTTTCATTAAGCAACACTTCTTCTGTGCCGTCCTCATTTGGTTCAGTGCATAACTCATAGATATCCATAACTAAAAAAACCAATCATAAACTAATCGATGGAGAAGGAACAGACAGTATAGCAAGATTAGCAAATGCCCAGGTGCTGCCATGATGCAAGAGGTTCAAAAGGTTTTATTGTGTTCCTCAGTCTTGTTGCAAACTCATTCTTTGCAGAAGTGCTTTCCTGGTATGAAAGACTCAGAACTGTTTGGAAGGGTACCAGTAGATTAATATGAACCCTGCATCTTCTTCCATCTTGGATGTGGTAGGTTTAGGTATCTGTTTGAATGTCACTGCTAAGCCCTTACAGGGAAAACCTGGATAAGGAGAAAGGGAACATCTCTCTTACCCAGAAATATGACTGTTTGGTGGAGGTAGAAATAGAACAGCACAGAGGTTTGGGAGCTAAGAGTTTTCAAGACTTGGAACAGACCACAGTAAGGCAGTGTCTATGTCATATATATGTGTGTATATATGTGAGAATTCATTGTTTCTGCAGGAATCCCTTGCCTCTGGTGTTAGACAGATTATGGCGATTTGAGGAAACATATTAATCTAGGTGAATCAACTTTTCTGAAAGACAACAAAGATCAGATGTTCACATGTTCACAAAGATGGGGAGATTGCAGAAAGTGGCCATGCATCTTCTGCTAATGAATGGTCCAAACAATGGTGGCCAACAAACACTGACTCAATAGCTAAGGAAACTGCTCCCTCCTTTGGCCCTGGATGTCCCTAGACAGGAGGCTAGGAATCAAAAAGGAAAGTAGATAGGTTCTCCAGCCTCAGATCCCAGTCCCTTATTGAGTTGGCTGTGTAAAACTGAATGCTGCATGCTTCAGATTCAAACTAATTCACTTCTCTCCCTCCCAGAAAAGGAACATCTGACTGCAGTACAAGGAGATAGCTGAACTCCTTGTAGTTCTTCAAGTTAGGGCTTAACCATATTTCCTCAGCCTGGATAGCAACTTACTGGGAACATGGCATTAGATAACAATAGAAGGGGAAAGACACTTTCTCCTCAGAAAATGTGGAGCTGGGTCTGCAGTTTAAAATTAGTCACAGAAACAGGCTGAGTCTCTCTATTTGATGTTGTGCTGGACACATACTTTCACTAGTGGCATCTGCTTCCCGTCTGAGCTGGAAAATATCTTTTTGAAAAAGATTTAAAGTATCATCCTCCTATTACAAAAACCCCTTGAAAACAATGGCATGTTTCATAAAAGTTGTGGAATGATTAGTGGGAATAAATTATTATGCATACTAAAAGTGGTTTTTGATGTATTTTAGATACACAGGAAGTTACAACTATGGTAGCTATAGCAACCAGCATCCCCATCCAGTGCAGAGTCAGTATCCATCCTTACCACATGATACTGCTATTTCTGGACCACTTCACTACTCAGCTTACCACAGAAGCTCTTCACAGGTAATTTGCATTTATTACTTGATGATAGTTGTTATAACATTTAATATAAATTTAGTTTGTAAATTTATCAGCATATTAGCTGTCTGAATCAATAAGCTGTCTAGATATTGATGGCTCCTAATGTTTTTATTTTATAATATTACCTATCTTTTCATTTTGGTGGAGATCAGAAGTAGCTTTAGATTGTGAATATAAAGTCTTAACTCTAAAATCCAGCAGTCTGGATCATGGAAAGTGTTTCTGTTTTAAGGAGTAGCTAGAGCAAAAACGAATATAACTAATTGTATGATTCTTGGGTGTTGGGAGCAGGAAGAGATCCCTAAGAAGAAACAAAAGTGTTTTCTTACAGCTGAAGATGCAGAAGCCACAGTGAATTCTTCTGGGGTCTCTGCTTTTGAGGATACCCCTGTTTAAGAATTTGCCAAAACAGTGAGTTCTGCATATGGTATAAGTAACTTCAGGATACCATTGCAGAGGCGGTTTAATCTGTATCCTATAGTCTCCTACTACAATGCTGAGAAATTATATCAGTAACTCTTCCACCTCACGAAACTGAGCCAGTAGGAGCCAGCACAGATTAAATGTGAAGATCAGATCTGGCAGGAGTTCCAAAGTAGTGCCACTGTCGGAGGGCTTTAGTTCCTCATGCAGCTGGTGCTTCCTCAGTGTAGGCAGCTGCTCTCTGGGCTCTCTGCTGGAAGATTAGCAAAGGGCGGATACAGGGAGGAGCTGATGGCATTGGGGTATTCCACTCACGTGGCACCACTTATAAAAATAAATAAATAATGTGTTTATTTTTTAAAAAATTACAAAATTGTTTATTTTAATAAATAAATTTATAAAATGTGTATTTTATAAATTTATAAAGTTTTAATTAAAATATTTTAAAAATTTATAAAAGTGTATCAGGGACTGCCATGCTTAACTATCATCACTGGACTGCAACAGTTTCATACCAGATGCAAAGGCGTGAATTTGGTAGTGCTTTCAAACACAGCACACAAAAGTTGCATCTCATTCTGGTCTTTGGCATCAGTCTGCCACATGATCTTAGAGGAGTCATTTCTCCATTTAATGCTTCATTTTCCCTAGCTGTAAGATAAGAATAATGGTATTGATCTCCTTGAAGCTTTTTGAGATCTGTACAAACCCAATATGCTCATTTGGAGGAGCTCAACAATGGCTCCCTAGCTTATGGAAAGGACAAGCTACAACCTCTCACCCATTTGTGTAGCACCTGGTCTATCAGACTACATGAGGTGTCCGGATTTGTCAGAGAGTTTTTGCAGCTGCTGTATCTTCAGCAGGAAAGTGAGTGAACATTTAAGTGCAGTGTCCTAGGACAGGTTTGTTTTCCTCCATTTTTCAGTATAGGTCTTACCCTGTTATCTCAAGAAACAAGTAAAGCAAATCGAGATCATGTCCTGGGTAACATGCTGTATGCAAACAGTAGCAAACATCAAACTCAGGCAAATATTTTTCATACTGTGGTAGGCTGTCTCTACAAGTGCAGATGTCAGATCATTTTTTCCTCTCTTGCTAGTCTTTGAGCTATCCTGAACACATATGAAGAACAGATATGCTTTAATGATCACACTTCGAAGGAAAATTATTTCAATTTCTATGTAGCATGTTCTTTCTCATGCTGCTTACAGACTGAGATGAAATTGCACAGCAAGACACAACCAACAAAACCCTATCAATGTGCTTGTTCTGTATTGAGAGGAGCTACAAACTGGAACCTTACTTTTAAAAAATTATCTAAAAGACTTTGACAGTTTGATACAGAATTTGCTGAAAGTCTTTTTAAAACCAAGTTAGCTTCTGTAAAATGCCTGCCCTTATAATAAGTCCTTTCTTAGCTACTTTAAAAAAAAAAGTTCCTAAGATGTCCCTAATAAGATGTTAGGAACTGCTCTTTTTCTAGTGGTCTTTGTGAGGGGAACATGTTGCAAGGAATTGAAGTAGGACTCATGATGTTGCAAAATAAAAACACAGGAAGCCAAATTTACAATGAATGTATCAACAGCTGCCACTATACTGAAACCAAAGGAGCTGCAATGTGCAGAGCTGTGGGAGTATAATCAGCTGAGAAGAGGAGGCATTGACCATAACTTTCAAAAGAACTCTTTGTTATAATCTACATTCTGGCCAAATATAGAACTTTGGCTCAACTTTAGCAACTATTCTACCATGCTCTTTAGGATAGTGTCTAGGGATTAACTCCTAAGGAAAAAAAGCTCTGTGCGTGGGGTAAATTCTCCTCTACAAACATGGATTCAGGGAGAGCCCTTGTCCCAGACAAGGGTCTGAGCCAAAAGAGGTGACATGTAGTTGAGGTGGGGTTTAAGCTGCAGCTATAAATAACTATTTTGGTCTTGAAGAACATCATGTCCAACCTCTTTCTGTGGAAGAGAGTGACACACTCCAGGTTTAAGAGTTTTGATATTGTCATTGGAATTTTAGAGTGAGACTGTGCTGGGGAAGAAGTCACACAGACATAGGTATTTTACTATTTACTATTTTACTATTTACTATTAACTATTTCTTTACAGTTCTCGAAAAGTGCAGGTGGGGGGTCTAGCAGTATAGGCTATGACTCTTTCTGATGACAGGAACAGTCTGTTCAAACCTTGGTCTGAATCCGAATTTTTTCTTCTTCCCTCACTATCTGTGAATAATTCTCAGAACAGTTCCTTACTTGTAATTCCAGGCCTGATTGCTATTTTCTTGACTTGGTTCACTGGCCAGGAGCCTGGCAGACAAATGAAAAACAATCTACAGATTGATCTGTTACTACCTAATTCTCTAAGCCATAGTGCAGGAGTGCATACAATACTCTGATGCTGCTCCACGATCATACAGAAGAGGACTGTTTAGTGTGTGTGTATATAAACACATCTACACTGACACTTTATTTCATCAGTTCTCTGCCTCTGCAGTTTTAGGTACCAGATGCCAGGGTAGAAAATAGACAATGTTGTCTAAAAGCCTCTGAGAAGTCTCATCATCCCATGTTGAGTTTAGCAGAGAGTTACGTCCTTCAAAGGTAACCCCTTCACAAAGTCACACCTAATTCACCTCCGTAATGGAGGCTTCACTGGCTTCTGAGCACAGCTTTTATCTGCAGGGTTCATCCTGGCTGGACAGATCTTAATCCTCTTTCAGGCTATCCAAAAGTATTTCAATTCATATAGTTGAATTGAATATTCACCTTTTCCTTAAACACAAACTAATTCATGCTGCACTAACTCTTTGTAAATTTCAAGGCCAACACTTTTAGGAGAAAGAATAATTTGAGAAATCTGCAGCAGTAGACATTTTAACGTATCTGGTAACATATAAAGATGCACAACATTAAGTGTAAGTACCCTAATGTGTAGCTGTAGTGAATCACACTGCAGGTTCAGATATGCAGGTCTTATCTCTAGCAATGACCAGAAACAGATGTGTGGAGGAAAAGTCTTAGAAGTAAGGTAAGTAGAAGGGGGTTCTTTCATCAGCATATCTATGATGACTTTAGCAAGAGCTAACCTAGGGCTATCCTGAGTAGGAAGCAGCAGCTGGAATGATGTCTTTTGTAGCAAACCACTCTCCATTACCCTGTCTTTGAGCTTTTTTGTACATATAGACTTTGCCAGGGGTTGCATGAAGCACTCATTCTCTTGCTAATTTTAAGTCTGTTATCTCATAACTGCATTGGGCACCCTAGGGTTTTTTGGATGATGAGAACAGGGAATATTCATTCATTCCCTGTTCATCTACTCTCACTATTCAAGACATTATAGATCTGCATCATTCCTTCTTCACCTCCCTGTCGTCTCTCTTCCAGAGTGAAGTGTTATCATCTCTTTAGTTTCTCTTGTGACAGGTGCTCTGTGCACAGGAGTTATCCAAGGACTGCAGGGCAGGCATAGTCTGGGGAGCGTGAATGTCCTGTTCTCTCAGTTGTGCTGAGCAGGGAATCTGACGGAGCTGGAGCTCCCCTCCGGCCTTTCTGTGCAAACCTGATCTCAGAGTAGGTAGGGGGGACTCAGTCAAGAAGCTGCCAGATCAGTCACCTGGATGTGGGAATCACTTCTAGATGCCACACTAAACACAGCCTCATTTTACCTTTTCTCCTTTGCCACTTCCAAAATGGAACAACCCTCTCAAAGCAGTCGTGCTCAGGTGACAGAGAGCCATAGAAGTAGTAGAGCAATGTTTCTCCTTTTGCACCATGCAGCTCCTACATTAAAGACATGAATTTATTTATTTATTTGGTTGGTTGGTTTTGCTGCCTTTTAAGCTGCATTTATGAAGATCATAGTTTACTTCCATGGCCTGGACAGAACAAATCACTCTACAAAATGCTGCAGTAGTACAGTCTGCTGTTACGCAGTAGATCAGGTCTGCACGTCTCAGAGGCCCAGAGCACAGTGTTTGGGCCATAGTTAAAGGAAATTTAAGCAGTGTTTGTACTCTTGAGTCTCCTAAGCTGCTCTGGGGACTGCAGTGGTCTCACATAACTTCCCAGGGTGCAGCATGCAGCACTACTCAGTTTTTCTGTGAAATATTGCATGCCACAATTCTACTAAACCATGTCTTCCCTTCATATACCTCTGCAGCAAGATTTACTGGAAGCAGTACTGGAAGACAGTAGTAGCTGTTTTTGTGACAGTGGGGGGGCCAAGGAAACCCTCTGCAAGACAGAGCCCATGTTGCAGTGTCCATTCATGTTATTCTGGCCCATCTACTTTGGAAAAAACAAAGAAGGGGAAAAGTTCTTAATGTTCCAACACATACACATTATAAACTCATGACTATACCAATGCAGTAAGAGTAATACACCCTCCCCAATAACCACTCTGTCATCAAACAGCTGGTAATGACAGAAAGACAAAAATACTGCCCAAATCCCACCCATGCAGCAAGAGTCATTGTTCCCAACTGTATGGCTTCACAACGGCCTCGAGACTGTTAGCATGTAATTGAAGTAATTATGTATTGAATGCAAGAGGAAACAGATGTCTTAACTCCTTTTGAGATAATTACAAATAGCATTTTCCGAAGGCTCCAAATGCCACTCCCAAAAGTACCCAAAATCACTTAGATGGACTTCAAAGTTTCACTCAGCCTAGTTAACACATTCAATAAGGTTCAATTTGTGGAGAAAAGGGTCAGATTAAGGGCTATAAAGATGCAATTAATCAATAGTTTCAAGAATTTCATTTTTAGCAAGACTTAAGCATATTTTTATGAAATTAATTTATAGCCAGCTCTCCATAATTCAGTAGTTTCTGGTATGTGTTATTTGCAAGTCCCAAAGTAGTGGCTAACATGCAACATTAATTTACAGCATTCAGGAAAAGTGGGAGCTAATACAATGTAAAGTCAGAGCCACATTCACAAGAGAAATATTTTGCTGTTTGGACATTGAAACCTTTCACTTCCATGTATAATTGGTTGAAGAGTTGAGAATAAGGATAAAGAGATTATTCTCCATCCTTTCAGTGCAGAAACTCAGCCTTCACTTCATGGGAAGACATATTTAACGTATTTTGTAAAATAATACTAAAAGAAATTGAACTAATTTTACGTTTTTGGGCAAGGCCTTAACAATAATCTGCTCAAAGTCTCACAGGCTTAAAGGGCTTCTTGTCTAGGTCTAATGGCAGCAGTAGTAACAAGTGTGAGTCAACCCAGAAAATGGTAATTTCCTGTCAAGAGTCCTCCAACAAATGTCGCTTTTATATCTGGCAAAGATCACTAGGCCCCAGTGTTTTGAGTTCAGCTTAAGCACTCTTCATTAAACCGGATGTGGAGTGTGAAAGGTGATTCAGGCAGCATGGGCAGGCATCCGCCCAGATGGCTCTGCTTTGGACACTCCAACAAGGCTGAATAGATGCTTCACTGGGTGAGTTAATAGTCAGGCAGGGGCCAATGAGTACTTTAAAAATATTGTCTTTCAATAGTCTCTTCACTGTAGGGAAAAAGAAGCCACTGAGTCATTTGCGATTAGCTGACCTACCATTACAAAACTTTCCATCTTGCATTCAGTCATAACAGAATTTATTGTAAAATACTGGATATTTAGAGTCCATGTTATTTTCAAGCAATTATTCTTTTTACATTCATGACACATTCATAAACACAGCTGCATCGGGTGTGCTTGATGAAAAGGAAAAGCAGCACACTGTATCCTGTCCCCTCATGCACAGCCATTCCCCTCCCTTCTTAGTAAACCTAAGCATGGCCTCTGGGCTGCACATTGGAGGAGGAATATCTTCCCTTTTCAGTGCACCCTGAAGTTCATTCTGGGAGCCAAGATTTCATTCGCTCAGTGGCACAGGTTTTGTGGTTCCAAACGACCAAAAAGACATAATGTGACTTCCCCACATAATGCTGTGTACAACAAGGAGACCCACCACAATATTCCCAGAGTTCATTCTCTTCTTCTTGAGCACAGGTGAACATTTTTGCAGTCTACACGTTTTCAAATAGCAAATTATCCTGGCTGAAGACAGGGATTTCTCTTGGCATTTGTAAGGGATATGAAAGCAAGTAATTCCCCTGTTACAAGTCACAACCTTCACTTCAAAACCTCAAAGGAAAATTCCACTGAGTCAGGATGGCAAAGGTTCTGTTATGATTAACAGCAGAACAGATCAATTAGCTCACTGGGAAGAAGACAAGAGAGAATCACTGGCGTATTATGGCAGAAGTCTAGGTATACCCTGTTGTAAGTACACTCTTTAATACAAGACTCTACAGCGACTTCAAGCATAGATCAAGGCGTAATAAAGGCAAAGACCACAGTAATTGGTATCAAGTAAAATGCTGCTGAAGACAAAGAAGAAAGTTCTTAGCTTGGGCCACATACTGTTTCAAAGCTTGAGTTTCATTGTTGCTGGTCACTGGAAGTTCTCATCTTCAATGAAAGCTTTTGGAAAGCCAACAAGTCTGAAAACTTGATTCTCCTTCAAAGGAATATAGGGCTTTTTACATTCAGTAGGTAAGCTCTGCTGAACTTTCCTACTGAAACACCTTTCTCTGGGGTGAAGATGGAAGTATAGATGGTGTTGTATAGACCCAATGTCAGTGTTGCTAGGATAGTTTATTCTGGCAGCTGGATTAGCAGTACCAGTGTTGAGGTGTTGATGTTCCAGGGTGGTGCTGCTGTTTAACACCCTGTTTCAGCAGCTGTGATGGCACAGGTAGATCCAGCCTCTGTGGTGATGGGAAGTACAGGCTAAATAACACCTTTGATGTTTTCCCTCTCATCTGCCTGCTGGCCTGTCTACCCAGGACATGCAGGAATATGCTAAATCACTAACTACAGTATGCAGGTCAAAAAGAGTCTTCTTTTTCTCCTCTCTAATTAGGAGTGGCCGGTGTGTGGCCCTGAGCTGCCTGAGGCTTGTGAGCTGTTCAAACACGTTTGCCAAGGCTGGGCTGCCTTCCTGGCTGTGGTCGTAAGGGAGACAGTACAAAGTCGTCGTAGAGACACTGCTGTAATTGCCTTGGGCTTATGTAACAGTTGCTTATGCAACTGATTAACCCCGGGCCCACCCACAGCAGAGTAATGTAAGGAGACCCCTTGGGAATCTCTGCTACTTCCCTCCTAGGAACAGCTTTTCTCTCCATAACCCTCCAAAATATAGGCAAGGGGTTTTACAGCCATGCAAAGCTTTGGCATGCAACTTGCAAGGTTTGTAAGCGTCAGAAGAGGTGATAGTCCTACTTTGGTGACAGCTTTCTAGTTAAAGAAATACCACGGTGTCAACCCAAGATATCAGAATTTTAAATGTGACACTTTTTGCAGAAAAGGTATAAAGATGTAAAACCTAGAAGCTTTGAAGATACCAAGCTGGTCAAGGGGAAGAGGGATCCTAACCAGCTCTGTGATGCAGATGGATAACAGGGGGACAAAACAGGGAAGGCCATTTCTCAGACACAGCACACAGATGATCTGTTCCTACAGGACAGGCAATAAGATAAATACATGCTAAGCAAGCACTCGTAAGCACAATTTTCTTTCTGTTGCTGGTCAGCCTGTGGCCACAGAGGGCAAAAGCTGTTCTGTTTTCCTTCCTATCCTATCTTTCCTTAGTGAAAGCCATTTGTCAAACTTCTCTGATTTCTGGTTCCCAAGTGTCACTGTGAACAGCTGGGGAATAGAGAGATTCTTCTCCTGCCTGCCTCTTTCCATAAGTTGTCCAATTAGCTGCTGGCTCTGAGGCCAGATGATACTGTTTTCCTGCAGAAACTGTCAGGATGTCTTGTGAACACTTTAAAGGGAAGGCACCTTCCCAGAAATAAAGACGCTTTTGCTCCCCTCCCTCAAAACTCGCTTGAGTGAGGAACAGATGGGACATTTTATATTTTGAGTAAACAGCAAGTTTTTTAGTAAAAGTGGGAGAATAAAATTTAAATTAATTCAATCTATTTTTCTGCTCCCAGATACACCTAGCACTTTGATAAATTAATTCGATATTTAAAATCAGTGACTGTTTTGCAAGACTTTCCCTGAAACTTTGGTTTACAGCAGACACTGGTTGTCTGATATTCCACCTTCAGTATGATACCATGTCGTTGGGTAGCTGCTAATTCATACGATTCTGGCTTTGTTAAACACAGAATTGTGACACCACCAGCCTTTATTTTAAAATGAAGTGTGTGGCAGATGATTCTTTGATTTTTATTTTGTTTTTTAAATTGTAGTACCCTTTCAATGGCCCAACATCGAGAATGGAGCCCTGTTTGATGAGCAGTACTCCCAGGCTGCATCCCACACCAGTGACTCCGCGCTGGCCAGAGGTCCCAGCTGCCAACTCCTGCTACACGAGCTCATCCATGCACTCCACGAGATATGGGAATTCCAGTGACATGTACACGCCCTTGACAACACGCAGGAATTCTGAGTACGAGCACATGCAACACTTTCCCGGCTTTGCCTACATCAATGGGGAAGCCACCACAGGCTGGGCTAAATGAAGATGACTGGTATCAGCTAAGCCCACACACTTACAAGAGTTATAAAAACTTCCTGCTGTGTGGGACTTTTCGTGGACGTTCTTCAAGGGAGGTGAAAATGGAAGAGATCTTGGGCAGTAATGTAGTTCCTAACGTGGGCAGATTGCAGACCAGTATGACTGAATGTTCCTGTAGCTGAAAAATACTTTTGTGCTGTTCTAGACCACTTTTTGGGCCGATCTGTGCCTTTTTTAATTCTGGGCCAACCCTGTGTGCTCTCAATTTGAGTGAGCCATTTTTACCCCCTCTCTTATTGACAAACATTAATGAGTCTTACAAGAAAAAGTACTGGAACAGGACCTATTTATAATTTGAATTAAAGACAGGAAATTCACCCTCAGCAAAACCCTGTCATCTGTTCTTCTTTTAAGCTCTTAATGCATTCCTTAGAAACCATTCTGCCAAGTCATCACTTATTCGTATCAATTCCTCTATCTGGTTCCTTAAAAAGACCCGTGTTGCTGTAGGTTTCAGTTTACATCTAACTTTGTATATTGATGCACCTTTCTGTTGATCCAGTAAGTTTGATCTTTACAAAAGAGAAGAAAAGACATGTAGCATTGAATTATACACTGCCTTAAGTTGACTATTGTTCTTATTATATATGTATTTGTGTTGAGTTTGCACAATCTGGAAAAATCTAACTTCTCTGGTCAGTAATGACAAGGTAAGAAAGGACTTGGGGACTGAGAAGATTTTGGATTCAGAGCCACATATGTTAAATATGATGATATGAAGCAATTATATAAAGAAAATGACAATGCAAACATGATTATTCGCTTAATTATCTATTGACAGGTATGAAACTGTTCTCTCAATTCCTTCACGTGGTGATAATTCTCTATACGTCTACAAAAGCAAAATTCAAAGCTGTGCCTTTGAAGTTATTCTGTACTGTGTATGTGTGGAAAAATGTATTGTATTTTGGGGAGAATTTTTCTTAGACATTTTCTGTCAGATTTGTAGCTATTTGTGAGTTTTTGTTAGTTTTTATTAACATAGCTTTTTCTTCTGTATTATAAAACGCACCAAGCGATTATGGTGGACCTATTACCCTATGGGTAAGAAATAAATAAATGGAAATATGACAACAGGCATTTTAGTAATTGTTTTGTAAATAAAATCTTTGATAGCACCCAGTGTGACAATAACCATGTTTATGCCTAAAATGGACATGTGTTATTTGTACAGTTGTGCAAGATATATGAGGGATTTTGACACCCAAATAAAGTTCTTGAAATTATATAGATGCCATTTAAATTTACTTAAATACAGAAATTTCTACAAGTTGCAGACCTTAAAAAAATCTTAGATGCCATCATGTATGTTTTTATCCAAGGAAGGACTTGAGAACAGGTACAATTCGTGGCAAATGAGTGAGACACCTCCACTTACCTGATGGACTGGTGATCATGACCATGGTCCCTCCAAGGACCAGATGCTTTGGTGAGATGTCAGTGGGTAGAACTGACCAGTAACTCAAGGCTGGGTCTTTGGAAGGATCAGGGTGGAGGTGAACCTAAGCACCACTCAAGGGAAACCAGAAACACTTGGTCTGTTTTTTATAGTAAATTGTTAAACCAAAAGAAGCCTAATCCCCATTGACTGAAAGAGAGGAGAAAATGAGACTATTTTAGCATACAAATGTTCCATAACCTTCAACACCTTTGGGGACAACTCCGTTACCCTGATTTCAAGAGCTCAGGCAGACTGTTCAGGAAGGAGGAGGGATACTGGACGCAGTGTGAGACCCAGAAATAATAAAACCTTTCTGAGTGGAGAACTGCAACGTCCTGGGAGAGGGAATTCTGACCAACAGCAGCACCACAGAGTCGCTCATAAAAAAGAGCCAAGAACGTCATCAGTCAGACAGGGCTTGGAAAGTTTTGCAAAAAAACCCTCCACAGTCTTTCTTTTCTTTTTTTTTTTTAGTTAATTTAGAAACTTGTGTTGATGCCTCAGGAGTCTGAATGTGCACTTCCAACTACCTTTGAACTGCTTCCTGACAAGGGCTCTGAAATTTAAAGTAGACATTCATGGGGAGCAGTATATAGATTGGTGAAACAGAGGCCACCATCACCACCTGCATGAGAAGTGCTGCGAGGGAAAGCAGGACTCGTCCTGGGCCACTGCAGCTCAGAACGCACCACAGCAGCACAAACCACGGGAGCTTTCAGCTCACAGGGTGCGCACCAGGCCGGGGAGTGCAGCAGCTCGGGAGGGCACCATAACCTCCGGGTAGAATGTCTGGTTAGGGACAAGAATGTCTTAAATCACCCCAGTACAAATTGCCGAACCTCCTGAGTCAGAGTCTGCAGCCTGTTAATTAATCCTTTCCCTTGACCGTGGAAAATAAAGTTGGGGTTTCTTGCCTAGCCATGCATATATGTGCACATAAAGTAAATATGTGACTATGCAAACAGTGCTGAAGAAACTTTTATACCACATTCCGAAATATTCAATCTCAATTTCAGTTTCTATTTTCCTATTTTCTCCTTTCCTCTTTCCTCTCTTTTTTCTTTTTTCCCTCTTTTCCTTTTTTTAAAAAATTTATTGCTTACATTCTCTTTTTTTCTAACAACAAATACACATTTTTATAAAAATGTCATCTTTTTCATAGGCTAAAACATATAACAAATTATATATAATACATAGAGTAGAAGAGAAACTAATATTATATATTACAGCATAACTGACATAAGACATTTAATATTTTTAAACAGATCTACACACACACAAATATATCTGTATGTACGCGTACAAAAATCCATTACAATTCTTCAAGATTTTTCATTACCAGGTAGAAAAAAGACTCAGCGGGGGAAGAGCAGTGAGAACTCCATTCAGTAGCATGAATCCTGTTTTTGTCAGGCTACCTCTTGCTGCTAAGGTCACTACCCTTTGACAAAAATGGCCTCTGACCTCCCCAGCCCCACAATTCTGTTGTGACTGACCCTGAAACCCATGAAATTCAGGGGCAGACATTGCTTTGGAAGGTTTAGATAAAGCTGACTAACATGGGAAGGGCTCATGGTATGCACCCATCTGAAAAGGTCTGGCAGTTCTTTGGTAGAGGATGCAATTTATTCTGTCCCTCTCTTTCATTGAAATCCTAATCCTTCATATGCTACATAAAGTGGAAACTAAAACGCGCTGATGATGAATAACAATGTGCCTTTAAAGGGCTGTAACAGTTTCCTAATCTTTATTTTTCAGGTTTTGTAAGTTAAAAAAAATAAATAAATTGGCTATGTGCAAGTAAAATGGTGTTTTGCTGTGCTGTGAAGTAAATCTAAGCAGGCTTATACTTTATTACAGAGTTGTAAATCTAGCAAGCAAAAGACTCTTTTCGTTGGGTTTTTCTCCAAAGCTGCATTAGTTTACACGCGGATCTGACTCAGAAGAAATGGCTGCACACTGGATGGCTGGATTTTGTTACTCCTTGCAGTCCAGTGACTTTGCTGTTCTGGTTCTATATTTCAGTTTTTGTGGCAAGAAACCCCTAGTGAGGAAATTCAGGTTCTGGTTTGGGTCTGCATTTTAAACGCTGCAGACATGCACCGCCACATCTGAGCACCTCAGCGCCCTGTCCCTCTGCAGGTGCAACCTCCCTGGCACTGCCCACTGTGGAGCCGGTCCTTTGGGAGATGAAAGGTTTCTCTTTCTCACGGAGAACCTCCTGAATTGAAGGAATAAATATTTCAAGGAGAGACCGGCCACAGCTCCGTATGAACACGGTTTTTTTTTGTTAACTTCAATGTATCATTTTCTGCAATCTGGACAATGAATTTCGGTTATAGGGTACCTTGAGTATGGAAATACTGTGTATCTGCTCGGTGTAGTTTAAACCCACGGTCTTGGAAAACCTTAATAGAGACATGATTTACCTTTGCCCGGCTCTGCCGATGTAGCCCACCTTCCCCTCCCGCCACTTCCTGAAGAAAACGGAGAATTTTCGTGTACCACCATCATTCTGGTGGGTTAAACTTGACAAAAAGGCGCCGGGTTTTGCTGCCAGACGCTGTGGCGAAGCCCCGCTTCAGGGAACACACACAGACTTCGCCCGCGGTGGGAGCCCAATGACTTAAAGAAAAAGTGGCCAGCCCTGGCTTTGGCAGCCTTTCGCCTTGTGACACACACGGTGTGGGCAGGGCAGGTCGCAGAGAGCACACGATCCGACAAGCCCAAGGAGGAGGGAGGGATGCGCCGAGCACTGCCCTGCGCCGCTGACCGTCCCGAGAGCGCGCTGTCGCCGCCCTTCTCGGCGGGAGCCCTCGGGGCTGCGGGCACGGACTGCAGCACCCATCGTGCCCCACGGCAACAAAGCCCCGCTCATCCCGCCGCGCGCCGCAGCGCCGCGCCGCTCGGCATGTTGGGAGATGTAGTCCTCTCTCCGCAACGGCCGGCTGGCGGGGCGGCAGCCAATAGGAGGGCTCGGGGGTGCGCGCCGCCGGCTCCTCCAGCCAATGGCGCGNGGCTCGGCTCTGCGGCGGCTCCCCAGCGCTCCCCGCTTCACCACTGTGCCCCTGCCCGCCACGGCCCCTGCCCGGCGCAGCCTCCCGGCCCTTCCCGTGCGCTCCCCGCCCGCAGGCCGTGCAGGGCACCGCGGCGCTGCCGGGGCGGAGAGCCAGGGCAGTGCCCAGAGGAAGGCAGACTTCCAGGGGAGCACAAAGTCCAGTGCCAGGCTCGGCCCCCGGCGCCTTCGGTCTTGCGTTCTGCGCGCCCCGTGGGTAGTGTGGGTTATCGGCGATCGGGCTGTAAAAGGAGCTGTTTGATAGCTTACATTTGCCTCACAAGTCTTTTAACCTACGTATACCGCTGGGCAGGGGCTGGACAGAATAACACTGAAGTCTCTTGGGTACCTGCCCACCTGCCTGAGGTGCTGCCCTTTGTGGGCAGCCCTTTGTCACCGGGAATAGAGGCCTTTCCGTCTCCTGGACAGTGTCAGCGTGCAGGGAAAGGGGGTGTGTGTGAAATGGGCTGACAAACCTCACTTCATTTTTCCGTGTTTCTGGCCGAGCAAAGCGAAAAGGGAAGATAGCTTAGAGCAAGTTGAGCTTTTAATGCTGGCAGGTATGAAAAAGTAGTAAGGGTCAACTGCTGTTGCAGCCTGATATGTGTATGCTCAGTCAGGAAGTGAAGGGGTTTACTGCTGATGTAGGGAAGTGAAAACCAGAGCTAAAATAGATGTTGGGTGGATTTTTATATTTTTTTCTCCACCTAGATTTTAGTAGAGCAGTATAGTCCGTTTTGAAAGATTACGTCTCAACCCATCAGGTGTCTACCCTTTGTATAGATGTTTGTGTGGCTGGTACACAGGTCTCTAAAGCTGGTACTGACTCAAGAGTTTGGCTTTGGATGTAATTTAAATGCACTCAGGTTGAACTAACTATTGACTGAAATTTAGGAATCTCTTACAGGAATGAGCATTCAGATTTTTAGTTAAAGTTTCGTAGCTTTGTGATTAGGGGAGAAGCCAAATTAATGTGGATGTGATGTGGGTATTCTTCAGCCTCCAAGAGGTGTCCTGAAATTTGCTGTCTTTAAGTGCAGTATGTTTTACATCTAACAATGGCAGTAATTGATTTCTTCACTCAAACTTGAGCTTGTAGAAGAACCTTGAGCAACAGTCTTGACATAGGCTGCCTTTGTGCACGTGGAATTCAAAGGTAGAGATTGATGCAGCTGCAGGGCACTTTCTCTGAAGGACTGGTAGATCAGGAGTTCATGAGACACATCTGTTTTAACTTGCTGACCTCTGAGGTACAGAGGAAGGATTCTGATTGAAAGAACCTTTTATCTCTGCCCTTACTCTTCAAAATGACCCTGTGTTAAATGTGTTCTGTTGAAAAGCATGCACAAGCATAATTTCTTAATTTTGCCATACTGGATTTTATGCCTTCTCAGCAGCTTTCCCAGATGAATTATTTAGGCTTGAGTTGAATTCTCAAGGACAGAGTGAGAGCTTGTGCAGCTTCTATTCTGACATTTCAAGTATTTGAGTGAAGTCTTAGAGTTAAATGTGTAGCTAAATACTTCTTTTGGAGTGGGATGGGGAACTCTTAATACTATCTCAATATGAAATTGCTTTACTGTGTTTCTTCTTAGAACTTTTTAATCATATTCCTGCATCTCTTTTCTGTACACTTTGTTACTGACACTTTGTGGGCCAGCAAAGACTGAGCAGAGTATTCCAGGTTCCAGGGCTTTAGGTTTCCTTAGTTTTTTTTCCAATTAACGAATTAAATGTGCTTTAATTGAAAAAAAAGGATGGATCAAGTGTAGTTCCAAGGTGCAGATGGCTGTAGAATAACTATAATGACAGAACTGAATAGGTCTGTTGGTGCTTCGCTGTGCTGTCCTATTTCCAGTGATTATTCCAAATCTCTGTTTCTCTAGTGCTTGCTCTCACTACATCGCTTTTGTAAATTTGCAAAAACGTTCATGTGCAAACATAAAGGTTGCATTCTCTTGGTTAATTGCTCATCATTTGATGCTCACCTGCTTTTGATTGGCATGTTGCTGAACTCCTGTTGTCCAGTTGGGAGCCCTGTAAGAGAGGGGAAGGGGATTATTTGCCTACTATTGAGAGAGGAAGGGAGTGACTTTCCTATCATGCTAAAGGCTCAAACTGATGTTGATAACCTTTGGTGGTTGGGTAGATGTCCACGGCCTTTCTGTGTAGTTGTGAACTTGGGTCATGAAAGGTAAGAGGCCCATGAATGTGCTCTGGAAAGTCACTTCTGTTTTGCAGTCACTTGCATGATGTAGTAAGTATCATATTAGAAGTAGAAATTGAAATTTTTATTTTTTTGGAAGCTGTTCATCATGCTTGATCATTTAGATTGAAAGTTCTACAATGTTAAGAGAACTATCTGGTATTAGTGCTGTTTTCTCTGACTGTCATAATAACTTTTGCCATATGAGTAATATTTCACTAATAGCATTCTTCAGGATACTATCACAGAACTAGACCCAACTGCTATTTGAAGTGTTTAATAAAAAGTAAGGACTTGTTGTTAGACCATGTCTATCTTCTACTAGAGAAACAAATACCTTGGTAAAGTGTTTTGGAAACCACCAGACCACAGAAACTGGTAGTTTTTGTAGCAAGGTTTATTTGATTTGTAGTACTTGTTTTCTGGGCAAGATGATGCTGTGTGGTGGTTCTGGTTTGGGACAGTCAGAGCAGTTGAAAGCTTGTAAGCAAGATCTGCTTGGGGAAGAATTGGGTAATGAGGTATGTGTAAAACACAAGGCTGTAGCTCACATTTTTCACCCTGCCAAGTGCCATGTGTGAGGTGGTTGACTCACATCCCACAGATAAAAGCTTGCTTTGCACCAGTAGTAACTGTGAAACTCTTCACTGGAGTCACTTACTGAAGCTTTTGCTGTTGGGGAGGATGGGAAAAGGATGACATAATTGTAGCCTCATTATTTGAGGCTGGGTTTAACCAGACTCCTGAAGTTTTTAGTAGTTCTGCAGGTATTACCTCCTCAGCAGCTGCTGTGCACCTAACAAACACAAACTCTTGTCTTTACTTGCAGAATCGGGCCACTTTCAGATTTGACCCTGCAGATGAAGACGAAAGAAAGGTGAGTAAAACAGGCCATTGAGCTGCATACCTCAATGTGGAAGTATAAAAGAGTAAAGGCAGTCTCTTAACTTAGCTGCCATTGTGAAATGGTGCAAGCGATGAGTATAAAGTTATATTTTAATTTTTGCTTCTTCAGTCCAAGAGATGTGACAACTACACGTTCCCTTTTTTTCTGAAAGAGAGATTCCCCTAGCAAAGCCCCCAGTCTTGAATGAAAGTAGTTACAGAAAAGCCCATAAATGTTTTTTCTGGGTAGAGATTTGAGATGAGGTAGAGGAATAAGGTTAAAGATACTCTTCTGTATCTACTGAGATAAAATTTTGCAATAGATTTTTCAATTTTCTTTCTTCTCAGCAGGTAGCAATATGTCAGATGTATTTCCCGTCTATGTGAGATGCTTAAAGAATACTAGAGATTAAGATGAAGGGATAAGTACAGAAGAAAGCTGTTAAGGTGTAAGGAAGACAGGGCTGCAGAAGCCTGTTATTCCAAAGGTGGCTGTAATCAGTGAGATGTGGTATGTGCATGTCAGGTGTCAAAGATGGGAAATGTGTATTGAGCTGTACAGGTGTGTCAGGGTTTAACACATCCCTTGGGATCCTTCCACAGCCTTGCATTTAAAGCTAGGGCACGGATTGTTTTTATTTTTTCCTGTTATTTTTAGGGTGTAATATGTAATAACAAGCCCCTTCCTTTCTGTTGTATAATTAGCTTTGGGGCTGATTTGCATATTTATTCAGAAAATGTTCATTAGTGACTGAGGCTGTATGTTTCTGCTATTTCTGGAATAAACTCGAAGCTTGAAATCAGAATTGCAAGGTTCCTACAAGGATAGTTTGTCTGAAATTGGGCACACATCGTTTCGTTCCATGATTTTATGCAAAATCTAAATATTTTAAGGGTTTTTTTGTGGTAGAAAGGGGTGGGATGATAAGTCTGGCAGTCTTTTCCATTTGCAAACCCATCAAGTTGTTTGTACTGTAATCTTCAGTTGCAATTCCTTATTACACAGAGGACTCAGAGACCTCTTAGCTTTCCCTTATCTGTGGCTTTACTCGAAGCTGACACTCAGTGATGTGGTGATGGACTGATCCTTTCTGATCTGTAGAAGAACTCAAGCTGGGATCTTGACTTGGTGTTCCTGCCTCTCTTTCCTCTCCATCCCTACCATCCCTTTTTACACTGCAAATGAGCAAATGTCTAGTCTGAAATATTGATTGCCAACTACAGAACATAGGAAAGGAGAAGAGAGCAGAAGCCAAATTGGCAAAAGCCAAATAAAGACAATTTCCCCTCCCCGATGTTTGTTAGGTATACAGTATAAGGATTTTTTTTTTTCTGTGGATGGTTGGGTTTGGTTTTTTAGGGTGGGTTTTTTTTTTTTAAATAACCCATACACACCAGTGACATGCTGAAAATACAAAATATAGAAAGGGCAAAACTATGGCTTGACTAGAAGCTGGGTAAATTGAACAGAGTAAATTGTTCTGCAGTGATATATGGCTATCAAAGCACAATGCTTTAGGCTATAGCCTAACTAAATCAGCAATGAGTTTGTGATACTGAGTTCCAGGAGGAAAGTAGGTTGTGTCCTCTAGAAGGCAGGAAGAGAGGTAATGCTATCAAGCTTGTTTATCTGGACATAGCCACAGGACTGTAATACATCACAGGGTGATAAAAACACAAGATTGTAATGTGAGCTGTCCTCGTACTTGTCCTGGTTGTTTGTTTAATGATGTATGTGTCTGCACTGGCCTATGTATGGTGTTATGGGTATAAATCAGATGGCAATCTGTGTTGTACTGTAGATACCAGGAACATCAAGTCGGTGCCAATCCTTCTTAACTTGTTATATACCAATAAAAAATACTAATTTCTGGAAGCCTGTTTTCAGTTTCTGTGTGTAAACAGTATAGAAATTGCCAAGAGTAATTGCCAGAAGTAAATGTGTTCTGGAATAGCTGCTGAAATTAAGGCAGTGGGTTTGTGTCTGAGGAGCATAACAAGCTCTTAGAAATCTAAAAAAAATTGTCTCAAGCAATCAAGAAGTTGTTGATGGTGTTTTGCTGGAAAAAGTTGAGTCTTCAGAACTGCAACACTTAACAGCACCATGGCATGGTTGAGACAAACAGTTGGTTCTTTAGGTATGTTCTGGAATCCGCTCCAGAAAATTAGTATCTATTAACTTGACCAGGCAGTCACCTTGGAGAGAGTTGTCAGGCATAGTGTCTCCTTCTCTGTGGCACAGCAGGTGCTTCAGCTCAAGCTCACATGTCCTAATACCAAAACGAAAGGGTTTTTTGGACCACTTAATCCTTATTTAATAGCTTTGCTCTCCGTTATTTATACTTTGTCAGGGCCAAATACCGCTTCTGAAGTAGCAACACATTTGTGCTGTTTACAGACTTCAAATGGTAAGAAAATTACATTACTGTCTGTGCCCTGGAAATGTCTGTCAGCACTGACTGCCTGGTTGGCCATAGTGTTCCACAGCTGGAAGTTGCTACAGCACCATTTGCTGTGATATAACAGACAAAGTAAATCTGTCCAAGATGGCAAGTAAGGCTTTTTAAATTGAGTGAAGGCACTGAGTTTGCAAGAGGAAGGGGAAAAAAAGGGAAGCAGCAGCCAAATGTAAGAATATGACTTGCAAGCTATATTCTTACCTGAAATGATTGAGCTATTTCCTCTTCAGCTCCATACCTTTTTGTCTGCTTCACCTTTTGTAGTTCCTGCAACATCTGATTTCTGCTGTTTCAGGTCCAGCTTACTGTGTTGGATCTCTAATAGAAATCTTCAGAATTTGAGACCAGTGTTCTTGAGTTATTGTCCAGGTTCAGTTTGAACATCATGGATCTAAAATATCAGTGGGAAGAAAATCACCAAAACAGTCTTTTCCCCTTGCATTGCTGAGTGTTTTCAAGGTGTTGAAGTAGCTGGTGGTAAATCTTATCACATGTATTGTGGGCCTTTTTCTACCAGTTAAATTCATGATATGGGGAGATTCCCTAAGTCTGTGGACAGTACCATATTTTAACTCTGGAAGGATGGAAGGAATGAAGTATGTTGATGGAGCAAGATGCTGTCATGCTCTGAATCTTAGAACCTCATTCTTAGACAGTGCTGTTGATGCTGTGATTCTTCAGGGAGGTCTGAAGTTTCCTGCAGCCACCAAGGCACAGTTTTTCTCCTCCCAGTAAATTTGTGGCAAGCTTTTAAAGTCTGTTAGTGAGTGTCTTGTAAAAATATTAAGCTCAGGTTCTCCTGTGGGCACACTGTGTGGTATCTTAGTATTAGTTGCTGTTGTTATTGTTCTGACTTCACCAAAACCCCTTAAGGGAGTACCAGTCTGTAAGAGGAGAACAGTACTAAGTATCCTTTGTTAATACTGAGCATTTGTTCTAATTCCCTCCGGTCCTGCCCATTGCCATCCAGCATTTTTCAGCTTTTACTGAAACCTCTTAAGGTTCATGACAAGCCAGCGAAATCAATCTGTCCTTTTAACACCCTTCTTTCACCACAGGATTACAGAGGGTAAAAGGGTTCTCCCTCTCCCTGTCCGGTGAGGTGAGCAAGGAGGGCTGCTGTGAGTGCAGCTGGAGAGGATTTCGCCTTTCTGTGACTCTGAAGCGGCTGTTTATTCCACCAGTTCTGACAACGGGGATTGCTCAGTGTGCTCCTCACCTCACCTACAGAACTGTTGTGCTCTCACATGTTCAGACCTTCGGCTTGGAGCTATGCCTTGTCAGAGCTGGCAGGCTCCTGCCACACAGCCAGCCTCCCGCTCTCCGTGTGGGCTCAACAATGCAGTGCCCCAGTGAAGCAGGCTGAATCCTCAAGGAATACAAGTATCCACCTTCCCTCCCCACCCAGATCTGTCCACAAAGACTAGGCAAAAATTTGGCATGGCCTTCTCAGGGGAGATTATCTAATTGTCCTGTTATTCAGCACACTTGATGAAACATGTTACATAAATGTTGTCTTGACTTCCAGAGAAGTGAAAGTTTTAGCTAACTTTTCAAATATTCTTGGGCTTACTTTCTGACTGCCTTGGGTACTTAGCTCTGAAACCTAATAGAAACTTAAACACAGAAACTGAAGAATTGTGCTCCCCTTTCCTTCCCCTCCCCTCCCCCCAACCTAGTCAGCCTGTGAACAAAGATAGTGGAAGATAGTGGGAGTAAAGAAATTACATTGGCCCAAAGCCACACAGCAGGTCTGTGGCTGAGCAAGGGAGAAAACACAGGTCTCATATCTCAGGAGAGGTCTTTTTCCACTGAGCTGTGTTCTTGATGCCTCTTAGCATCAAGACTTTATGCTGTCAGGATAAAGGACTAAAATGGGTTAATAGTTTATTTGTCAAAACAAGATGACAAATAGGTTTTTCTGGCCTTCCTGTTTTAACACAAGATTTAACACTACAGCATAGACAAAAGGAATGGTGTGTATTGTTCTGTGTTAATCTTACTATTAGCACAAAAGCTGAGAAATCTTGAATTTCAGAGAAATGAATGGATTTTACAACAAAAAAAAAGTTAAAACTAGAAACTGCCTTGAGTCTGTGAACAAGCATATAAAAAACAATTCTTGCTGTAGCATGGTTGATGAAAGTCAAAATATTATCTGGATGTCGAAAGGATAGAACCCCAAACAAAGAAATGTTAAAGTCTTGCAGTGACTTAAAGGGCAGCAACAAAGTCCCTGAAACTGGAGCAATTATCAGCCATGTTGTGGAAGGGGGGGGTACCTTCCTGTCTGAATTTTCACTTGCTTTCATTTCCAACCATATAAATGAAATCTGTGCCCCTTAGTTTATGCCATGCTAATGGCCTACAGGGTGGTAGAAGGAGCACCACCTAAAGAAAATTAAAAGCATAATAATGTTTTTGTGGTCACAGCTCTTCCTGTTTCTCTTTACTCTGTGCATTGTTTCCCTTGTACCATCAAGGCCAAAACAGAAAGTGTGAAAATGTGCTGTATGGCATTTGGTTTTAGTTGTCTCCAAGGCAATTTCCTAATAGGGTGAATCTTCAAAACTTTCCATGGATAGCTGTGCTATTAAAATCAGATACTCTAGCTTTTCTTGAGCTGCTGATGGCACTTGGGATCAGCCAGCAGTGATTCATTGTCACAGATATCCTAACTGATTGCTGATTCCTGTAAATTCACTCTGTATGGCTCACTGGGTCTAACTCCAGAGAACTTCATCAACAGTTAAGTTGTAAGCAGGTTGCTAAATCTCAAAAAAAAAAAAAATTCTATTTAATATCTATCTTTAGTACAACTATTCAGAGTTAAGACTCTTCTGGTGCTTCGTTTCACTAGGATTTGAAGCCAAGAGATGATTTTTTATTTTTAAATTAAATTGCATGTCTTTTACTGTATGGAGGGAAGGTTAGACTTCCACCTCTCATAGCAAGTCAGCAGGAGGTTGGTGCACTTTGGGGTCCCTCCTGCAGTGCTTTTGACATTTTGCAGTGACACTTTTGTAGCAGCAGGTGGGTAAAACTTAAGGAAAAAAGAATTAAAAAATCGTTCAGAATTTGAGAGGCTTGGTCTCTTTGCAATCAAATGAGTGTTCAGAATTTGGATAAATTGTTACAGACCACCTTGTGGCAGCTGATACCAACCAGGAAGACAATAACTTCTAATTGGAAAGTGCTTAAACACGGAATAAACTAGCATTTTTTTGGGGAGTTCTGTGGACTGTGCATTCAGTTCTGTGTTATTCCTGAAAACCAAAGAGACTCCACACTTCAGTTTGCAAAGCAGAGTTAATTGTATGGAAAACTCTCTTAGCAATAGAAAGTGAAGTCTTGCAAGAAGTCATGCTGTGAGTAGGTAACTTGACTGGTGATCTAAACTGGTCATTTTTTGTTTCCTTGGCATTTTTAGAAACACTTCAAAGATGCCACCTTCAGAAACGTTTAGTGCAGGTCAAGCATACCAGGCTTAAGTCAGGGAGTTGTGCAGACCTGTGTGAGCAGCATTAGGTTAATGGTGAGGAACTCTGAGAACTCTTGTAGTTGAGTATCTTTTTCCAGCCACAGCAAGTACCTATATGCCCGTACAGCTGGTCAAATGTGGGGTTTACAGTGTTGTAGTGTCTCTAATATTCTGATAAAAATTTCTTACGTTGCCTGTGTGATAGCAAGAGGTGGAGCTCATTCCTTGTTTTCAAACTCTTACTGAATTAGTCTAGTCAGGGCTGTGGAGATGCAGCAAGATCTTGGTTGTCTGGGTGGTGCTTTTGGGTGGGCTTAACCCCAGGACAAGCATACTAGAAATCATATTGTGAGTTCCTGCTGTGTGACTTTGTTTACAGATTTTCTTTTAACATTGTTGAAGTTAAAAGAAAACAAGTTGAAATCTTGTGTTGTTTTCTCCCTTGTTCTTCTGGAGTGTCTGTTCTAGATGTGCTTTAGACTTAATGTTTGTTGTTTGTTTTGTTAATTTTTCTTTTTTGGCTTTAATTCTAAGTCATCACAGTAATAATATTGGCTTAGATGTCCCAAGTGGAAACTTTGTTTTGAACTTTATGCCAGGGTTGGGGGCTTCTGTGCTCCCCACCTTTTCATTGTGGTGGTGATGGTGAAAAGTGGAATTCCAGAGTCCTCAAGAACTATTTTAGACTTTACTAGTATTCCTATGCTTTTTGTAATCACTTTCTTGACACAGACTGCCTGAGATCACAGTATGAATTTCAGGTCCTAAGCAGACTTCTGCACTAGGGCTATTCAACCCAGTTGCTGCTCTGGCTCCTTTGGTAATTTATTCATGTTGATGGTCAAGACACTAAGCTGGGGAGGTGGAAGCATGGAGGAAGTGTGTCCTGGGAGGTACAGTGCAGTTTGTATTGTATTGGGAACTTCTTTGCAATGATACTACTCCTCATGTGTACTAGAGTCAGGAGTGTTGTCTTGAGCTGAAGGCATAAAAACCCACTGGAGTCCTCTCACATCAAACAATCTCCTCTGGCCTGTCTTTTCTCCCCTTTGATTGATTGTCCCTTTCTGTTTTACAAAAGGTGATACTTCTGTAATTCAGATGTTACAGTCTTGACCTGCAGATTATTGGAGTGTTTTATTTTCTCATGCTGCATTTATATGATTGTGCACCCCTGCAGTCCTGTCAGTATAAGGAATCCGTGAACTATTTTGACATCAAGAACAATCTGTGTTGTTCTTGATGTCAAAAGCAGCAGTTTTGCTGGTTTGGTAAAACTGCTACAGTCTGTCTTCAAGTAAAACTGCATTATGTTTCTGTGTCAGAGGTGATATTTCTACAAGTCTTACTTAAAATGGGAGAAGTCTGTCAATTAGGTTGAAGTGGCCACACAAATTATAGCTGTTAACCAAACATGGAGTGTTGTATGTTAAGTAGCAGTTATTTTGGTTTCTTTTTCTCCCAGCCTCCTGAGTGAAACAACCTTAACTTAAAAGTCTGCATGTGTTGAAGGTGACTGTTGTATTTTGACATATTTTTAAAACCTTTCATTTCTCTCTAGCTTTGTTACTCTTCTGGAGTTTTTAGTCCTGATACTGTAACTGGCAGTGGTAGGTAAGGGCTGCCATTTTGGCTTAATGCTTTTGCAAATGTTGATGTATTTGGATTGTATCCATGCGGAAAACTGCTTTTGGTGCTCTCTGGAGGCCTTTTGTAACAGTACGTATTTTGAAGAGCTAATATGGAATACCTAGTTGCTCAAGTCAGATAAAAACTCAAAAGCTATATGGAAGCTTAGCAAAGTTGTTTCTTATTGCCACCAATATTTTGACACTAAAACTTCCCTTTTTCTTTGTTGTGTTTGCCTAGAAACTGTGTGAAGGAATTCTAAACATCCTTGAAAAAGACACCAAAACTTCATGTCAAGTTGCCTGCCTGGAGGCCCTCCGGATTCTCTCCAGGGACAAGAAGGTTTTAGTGCCTGTAACCACAAAGAGGAACATGAAGATCCTTATGAAGCTAGCGAAGCTGGACACTGTGGAAGATCCTTTGGAGAGAGTATCTGAATTTCCTGTGATAGTAGAAGCCTTAAAATGCCTCTGTAACATAATTTTTAATAGTTCAGTTGCACAGAAGCTCAGTTTGGAACTGAATCTTGCAGCAATGCTCTGCAATCTTCTGCAGAAATGTAAGGACCGGCAGCTGGTCGATGACATTAAATGCTTTGATTTGCGTCTCCTCTTCCTCCTGTCACTCCTGCACACAGATATTAGAGCACAGTTGCGTCAGGAACTACAAGGGGTGCAAGTTTTGACTCAGGCTTTGGAGAGCGCCCTGAGTGTAAGATGGACAGAAGAATATAAAGCAGCAGAAGACCGTGACAGGCCTCCTCTATCTTTGCAAGAGACAGATTGTGCCATTGAGGCACTAAAGGCTCTATTTAATGTAACACTCGACAGTTGGAATGTCCACAGCGAGGTAAGGCTTAGCTGAAGTGCTTTTTTCAATTGATGTAGTTTAGCCTGCAAGAACCAGCAGGTAGATACACAAGAGGCAGTTATTGTTCCTGTTACTCCTTGGGCAAAAAATTTTATCCATACGTTTTCTGTGTAATGGGAGAGTAGCAGGGCTTGCCTAATACAAGTTAAAACTGTATGTTTTCAAATATAAAAATGCAAAAAGTACTATTTCATAAAAGTCTTAGATTTCCAAAAGGAAATAAATGTTGTTCACTAATAATTAGCTAGCTAGGAAAAACTTCTTAATCTAAGTGTGCCAGATGGCTGCATCTCTGGAGGTTGTGGACTATGGCAATAGGGTAATAGAGCTGAGAGGACTCTGTAGTTTTTGTCTGTTGTATGATAAGTACATCAACTCTTATTTTTAGCAAATAACTGATGAAAGAGTGGTACTGTTTTTAATATCTTTGGCCCATTCTCCCAACACGAGCTTTGGACTTAAACATTATCTTTTAAGATGGGATCAAGTACAAGAAGCAAATACAGTTTCATTGTTATGTCTTATTCAAAAGGTTTATCTTGGTTTGTTTTCATTATTGCATCAGATCTTTTTTTTCCTTAGAGAACTGTTCTTCCTATGTGTTGCATCCTTTAATTTATAAACAGAAATTACAAGGATAACTTTGCTGAATAACCTGAGTCTGTGCAACGGCAGGAGAATTATGTAGGGAATCATTCTTTTTAGTCCACATCATAGTCTCTAGAACAGTGTTGTTCACTTTCCACTGGACATGGTAAATATGCAGCATATAAAGCTGATCAAAATTCTACAGTAGTTAAAACTTGCAACTAATTGTTCTCTTTAGTGCATTGGACTAAACAGCAAATAAGAGATTAATTATAACTTTAAGGAATGTAAAACTTGAGAAAAATCTGAAGTTTATTCTTTGCTTTAATGTCTCAAGGATATGGTGAATAAGAAATCCTGAAATTTAAGTTTAAGTGATGGAGGGATCAGAGAAGCTAATACTTGAGTTTCAAGGAAATACAAAGAAAGTGAGCTTGCTTTCTTCTCTTTATATTCCTGACTTAGACCCTTATTAAAAGTACCTTTAACTTTGTCAAAGTTCTTTGTATAGACAAGTGATTGTTTTGGGGGTAAAAAAGCATGTAACACAGTTATATGAAAAGTTGGAAAAAGAAACTGTGTTACATGTTCACCTCTTGAGAGGTAAGCTGTTGACATCTGGAAGTTGGTTTACTCTTAAAAAATACTGAATCTGGAGAGATGTAAAGCCCAGCTCACTGCAGGAGGGCAGGCAGGAGGAGATGGCACACAGTTGTGGCTTTATCTGCTGAGATTTTATGTGGCTGCTGTCTGTGGAATGAGGGAGGTTTTGTCCTAGAAATCTTTTCCTCTTTAATATCTCAAGCATGCATGCAGCTTTTTTTTTTCCTTAATGAGACTGTAAGACATCCCAGGGCAGGAGAAGCTTATTTGGTGTTTTGAGACAGAGCTTAGATAATAACTCTTTACTAGAAATTCCTAAAAGCAGAGAACCTTTAAATTAAAGAACTTTTTAGTGGCTGTTAGCTATTAGCCACATATGTTGAGAGCACAGTGGTTGGGCATGTGGGTAGAAAGCTAAACAAGGTCCACCCTAATGTGGAGAGAACCATTTGAAACACCAGTATTTAATGCCCGGAGATGGTTTCAAAGTAGCAAAGCCAGACAAGAGCTGCAGGTGGTACAGTTGGCAGATTTGGATGCTGATGCTACAAAAGATGGATTGGGTGCTTTGTGCCTGGTCAAACATGTGATACGTATGACGGATGCCAAGAATAGCTGTTGAGAAAGGGTGAGGACAATAATATGCAGTTAAATGATTGCAGTTACTGGTGTACTTTTGTGTGGCTGCTGTCTGGTGGGAGGCTGGAAGGGGGGATTTCTTGGAAAGAGGAAAAAGTAGGGCAGATATGGTTGCTGAGAAGTTATTAATGGAATGGAGGAAAGGTACCAAGGGAGCAGAAGCAAGGGAATTAGAAAAAGAAACAGACTGGGTGGAGGGAATGGAACTTGGCAGCAAAAGGCCTAAATGAGGAGAAGACAAATTAAATGAAGAACATACATAATCTTAAATGGATGAAGAGGTAGCCTGGTGTAAATACAAGAAGGAAGAGAATGGTATGTTAGGAATAGTGGTATGGAATTGAGAAAACACTTCAAGCTGGGTTTTCTAGTAATGAAGGCTGATTTAACTGGAAAAACCTCCCCAGTGAGCTTTACAAGGCCTAGTTCAAAGTCAGCTTAAGAGAGTTATGTAGCATTAAGTATTCAGTGAACACTAAGGTACAGTCCTTTTATTGATAGGGATGGATGTTATGATCTAATAGGTATTTTCCATCTTTAATTTTTATTATTCTAGTGACCTGAAACCCTCACTTGCAATCTTCAAAATGAAAAAATATCTTCATAATTTATATTTATATAGAATGAATCTCATCAATTTCGTTACATGGCTGCCATCCTTCGACACTGCTTATTAACCACGGGCCCCACTGAAGAAAAAACTGAAGAGTTGCACAGGTTGGTAGAACTGCAGAACCAATCTATGTTGAAAGGTTTTTGTTTGGTTGGTTTTCCTAAATAGAAATTTACCTAAAATCTAAAGTGGAAATCTGAGAAACAATGAAAACTTCTAATTTGGAGTTAACATCGCTAATATTTTTTTAATGAAAGCTGTTTTCCTCAAATGTTGTTCAGACATGTCCAGTTTTCCAGAGAAAGGCGGGACTGTTATTTTCTATCACTGATGATGAAGCTCACCTTTTCAAAATTTTGGTTTTATGTTCATGTGTGTGTATCTGAGGATGAAAATACATATGGAAGTTCTAAGTGTAGTTCAAATTGAAGTGGAATACAACTTCTGTTGTTTTGCACAGAAGCTGATGGAAACACTGCATTTTGAGATTTCTGTATGTTAGTTTTGCAGGTCTGATGGATTGGGGTGGAAGTAACAAGTTGATATTTTATCCCAATAGTTCTAGGCTGTTCTATTGGAAGTACAAATATTTTTTCCTTGGTAATAATATTTTTTTCAGAGATGAGTGAATCACACAGTTTGAGGTGTGTGGTTTGGTTTTTTTTTTCCTCAGTCCTGCACCCAACTGTTATGTATTGGCAGCCAGTAATTCAATCAAATAATCAGATTATTTGTGGTGAGGTGGTGGTTCTTTGTTTAGTGTTACTGTTCTTTCTCCATGACACCCTTGTTTTTACCAAGTAGGTCAGCTGTTCACTGGGCCTGACAGTACAGTAGCTTCTGTCAGCAATGAATTGTTGCCATTTTCTTCTTCAGAGATGTCTGTATATCTAGCTGTAGGATCTTTTGAAGGTCTTCTGAACCAGTCTCTAGGAAGAAGGATAGAACTTTTCACACCCAGCAATCTTGAAAGTGTTAAATGACCTTGATTAAAATCTTGGAAAGCTCTTAGAGATCAACAGTCTTAGAAGGTGAACACTAAAATCCTACATCAGAGCACTTCTCAGCTGGTGCAGACTAGTTTGGAATAATTTAGGATACTGCTGCAGTAGTTGCCATGACTGAAGTTAGTGCTGTGCCCTAAAAGGCAGTTAGTGTTTTCTCTTTGCTGCTGCTTACGGTGGGTGCTTTGTGCTCTCAGCTTCTTTTAAGGGAGGGACGGGCAGGACTAAAATCCCTATTGCTAGGAGAATTTAACAGTTTTGGATAAAATCAACAATTACAAGAGAGAGTTACGAGAATTATTATACAGCTGATGCTCTTCCCAAAATCTGTTTCCTTGTCCAGAAATCTGACTAGTCTGATCACCCTGTTAAATGTATTATTGCCCTGTAAAATTTAATTATCTTGTGCTATTGCAAAGGAATGGAAGTTATGCAGGTCCTTTTGGTTTTAGCTTTTGAGAACACTTGCAGACGAGATGCAAAAAGGGCTTTAAATAAAGAAGTAGGCAGCTGTGAAGATGATGTAGTGGTGGTGTGATTTCTGTCCTTGCTTTTTCAGTCACAAGGGAGATTTTTCGTAGCGGTGCTGCCCACGTGGGCCTTATGGAGACACTAGGCTCTCCATAATTCTGAGAGGGGGACGCAGGAAAGAAATTAGGCCACACATCTCTGCCTTGAGTCACTTCAGTTGTTCCCCCTTCTCCAGCACTCAGTGTAGCACTGCATCGGTCTTTCTGCAATGCTGAGAAAACAACTTTGTCCCTCAGTTAGCAAACTGCAGCTGGTTAAGTTAGCTGAAGAGTAAAGAAGCATCATTGCATGCGGTATTGCATCTTGATTTATGTGCTACGGGAGCACTGCGCAGGATTTGACTGCTGCAATTCAAATATTTCAGCCTTTTTGCAAAACCTGAGTTTCGTCTTTGAACGCTACAAGGATGCAATAAAAACTGAATAATTGAATAGGCTTTTCCATCAAGATTGTTCATCACAAGGCAACTCTGAACAGAAAAGCTATACTCAGAAGTAATGCCCTGCAAATCCTCAAAGGGATTGGGGCCTGCATCAGAGGGCCCCACTCCAGTCCGCTGATATATTTGGACAAGCAAAACTTAATTCCTGATAGGAGCTTCCCTAACAAATGAGCAAACTGTTGTTAGCAGTCTGTAGCTAAAAAAGAGAGGCTGTGTCATCATTTGGGCTGTTCAGCATGCTGGACTCTGAGCATGCAATCTTTATTGCCAGAGATGAGGTGTGAGTTGGAGAGCAGAGCACAACTTCCAGCTCTGCTTTCCACCTGGAGCCTATCAGTAAGGCAATTATGAAAACTGTGTTAAAAATAAAATAAAATACAAACAGTGGTGAATGCAGAATAAACTTTAAGAAGCATCAGGGAGATATAAATGTATTTCTTAGGATTGCTGATCACTTGCACTTCCCTAAAATGCTTCAGTAAAGGTTTGGGCAGCCTGTTAAAGCACATCGTTCGAATGCCTGTGCTCTGAATGTGTAAGCTGAGGATTTATTTTAGGTGAACACTGAGTGTTGGATACATGCCCTGAGCCATGATGTACTGATTGTCAGTGTGACTATTTCTAATAAAAAAGCAGAAGTTAGCCGTAAAAATATCTTAACTACTTTAGTACCCAGTACTGTCGTTGTGGTTCTGTTGCGTCAGTACTTAATGTTTGAATATGAACAGCTTAAGGTACCACATATTAGAGTGAGTGCCATTTTTGCCCACTAACAAGATTTTAATCAAGGCATTCACTGGCTCTAAATAGGCCTTTGCTTCTGAATTTGCATATCAGGAGGGGGCTGGGAGCATGAGTGGGTAGATGTCATGTCCCAGTGATTAATGATCTCTAGGAAGCCGAAAAGGGGAGAGTAATATACGCAGTATTTCTACCCCCTGGAGTAGGAATGCAAACACTATTGTGCATATCTGTGCATAGTCACTGATTTCCTGGTAGCTGGAGAATTTCATACACTCCTCTGCCACAAATAAAACTGTCAGTGGAGTGACAAAGATCAGAAAGCCGGGCTTCATTTATTGAAAAGAATAGCTCAGACACAGTGATCCAGAAAATTAATTTTGTAGGTGTTTGGGAACTTGGTTGTTTAATAAGAAACTGGTAAAAAGAGAACTTTTGATGAAAGGCCTGAAGCCACCAAATATTTGTTGAATTTCAGTCTGTTTTGTTTCTGACTATTCCTGAATTATTGGAGAGAAATAACTTCCGTGATATAAAAGACATATCTTGAACAGGAATTAGAAACAAAACAAAGGGAACAAGCGCTCCCAAAAGTAATAGTTGTCTGAATTTCAATTACTAAAAGAGCAAAAGGGAGATGGCACAGTGTGGAACAGCCACCCAGTCTGATCAAACCAGAACCAGCACATTTGTTAAAAATCCTGTTATGGTCTGATGGCCATGATTTGCTTTCTCTTTTGCTAATTCTTTGTTAGTATTGTATTACTAACTTAGAAACAGAGGGCAGCTTCTAAGTAGATGTTATTAAAAGTTGTAAATGAAGTTGTTTGAAAAGTTTTCTCCATTCTTGGAACACTTCACTAGTCCTTGAAACATCAGTTCTTATTGGTTCATTGATAGCTTTGAGGTCTGCATGGGTAAACCTGAATAGTTTTGTGCTATTTCTAAATACATCCATTTATAAGTTTAGTTGGACATCAGCAAGTAAATAATGACGGAATTCTAATTTTTGCAGCATCTGCGTAATTTGTCCCAGTGTTCAGGAACAGTCCAAGCCCAAGTCTGTACAGTGAGAACAGGGTAGATAGCAAACTCAAGGGATGTGTACCCCACAAGAGACCCTTGCAAAGTAAGTCCCACCTTACTCCATTAAAGAGGAGGGAGGGACCCTGTGGTCTAATTGTGAAATCACTTAATGGCTCTTTGGAAAAGCTCCTCTTTGTGTGTTGTAGAATGAGAACACTGCCAGTTACTGAAGGGTGGTGCTTGGTAAATAAACCCGAGTCTTTTCTTAATGTGGCAGAAGCCTTCTGTATTTCATATATACTGCAAGCTAAATAAAAGTGAAAATACTTTAGGGGACCTGAGAAATGGCCACCATGTCCCCCTGTTATAGCAGGAGGAAATGTTGTCTGTATTGTATTTCGTCACGTTAATGTTGGTAGTTTGGATGAGTGGCAAAATGTTCTAAGTTTCAAGGAGTTAAAAACTGTGACCACTGCAAATCAATGTGAGAGTTCCCCCTGCTGTCCTGCAAGATCAGCTGCTGTAGCTTGCTGCTGGAAGCTGTGCCTTATCCATGGGATGAGATACTGTGGGGGCTGGAAGTAGTACTGCAGTGCTGCCTTTGGAGCTTTTTGTCTTTCTTTTTCCTTGTTTGTTCCAAGAGCCAGCACTCAGACGATAATGCAGGCCACCTTCTTTAAAACCCAGAGAGGAGAAAATAAAGCATTGTTTGAGTTGTAGCGTCTCTTTTTCATTGCAGTTGTACAAGCAGTTTATGGTGAGTTGTACTCTGTTTTTAATTGTTTCTTCCAAATGAGTAATAAATTTTTAAAATCTGTTTCAGCAACGCAATCAACCTCTTAAGCAATGTGCCTGTTTCTTGCTTGGATGTTCTTATTAATCCATCGTCCCAAGAGGAAACAGATATAAAATACAATGGTATGAATATGGGAGCTATTCAGATTTTACTGGATTTCATGGAGAAGAGAATAGACAAGGTATGGACTGCAGGGATTTTTCACAAAAGGGACCTCTTTCACTAAAGCAAAAAGTGCACATATATCAAGCTTTGCATAAACCTTTCAGCCAGTACTTAGCACAAATATGGATGTCCTTCCTTCTAGATTGTGAAACACCTCAAAATAAACAAATTCCTGTGAATGTCTGAAGCTATTTCCTTATGTGTGTCTGAGGGTGAACATTTGGCTCTTTGTTTATGTAAAGTCCGTATTTTGGCTGTCACATAGAACTTTATTGAAGTGTTCATAGAACTTGAAAAGGAAAAGTTTACTCTTAAAATGTTTTATTTGTATTTGGTTTTATTTTAGGGAAGCAGCTATAGAGAAGGCCTGACTCCAGTTCTCAGTTTATTAACTGGCTGCTGCCGAACTCACAGGAATATCAGGAAGTTTATCAAAGCTCAGGTAAGTAAAATATTCATCAAAATTTTAATATGAAGCTAATGATGAACTTTGAGGCTTGTACACCAGTGCAGGACAGTGCTATAGAAATAATTTTTCAGTCATGTAAATCACTAGATAGTATGGCCTGAGTTCCATGATACATTTTGTAGAGCTGTTAAATAATAACATCAGGGATATTGTAAAGCTGTGTTAATGTGAGTCACCGTGGATCGTGTGAGATGGGTAAAAAACTCAGCAAGGTCTGTTCCCTGACACCCAGCAGATAAAAAACATTTCGGTGCAGTTAATTAAACTCTGCAAAGCTGTGTGGTTGCCAGTGAAAATGAAGGTGTTTTGATGTGTTCTGCTTGAGGTTTAGTTTTACCTCAGCAGGAAGGACTTGTTGGGATTAAGACTTGTGCACCAGTGTGTATCAGCTATCCTGTCAGAGTCAAACTGTCCCTGGACAGAGGCACACTTCATCACTTTGTCTCTTAAAAGAGCTGTTTATTACAGTATGGACAGTATGGCTTTTACAGGGAAAAAGATTTCTGTGCCATGGTTAAAAGACCTAAAGGATCTGTGTAGCTTCGTGGTTGAGTGTGGTGTTTTCTGTTTGTTTTGCTGCTTTTCCCGAGGTCAAGTGGAAAGAAGTTAAAAGATGAGCAAGAGAAAGAAATTGCTCCTCTGGTTTCTGCTGTCTTTCTCCTAAGCTGCAGTGACTTTTGAGTTGCATCCTAGATGCTGCTCCCAGATCAAAGCTGTGCCTGAATTCATAAATGGAGTTTAAAATGAAAAAGAGCATATATTTTCTGCCTCTTTCATCTATACCAGAAAAGGGATTTTGAAGAATTTAAGGAAGTCATTCTTGTTGTTTTTGTCTTCATTCACAGCAGTTCATTTTTAGGATACTGTGCTGATCTGTTAACTTAAAAAAAAAAAAGTTGCAGAGCCAAGTGTTCAGCAGTACAAAATGAAGTTGTCTGCATGTTTTTACGACATCTCGGCATCTCGATGTCAGGATATAATTGCATGCTGACTCCTGCCACAGGACCACTGCCTCATATAGTGCAGAGAATGGATGGATGTTGCTAACTGCATGACTGGACGTTTGATATTTTGAATTACCCTCATTGTTAAGTGCTGGCCTTGGGCTTTATTTATTGTGTGCTATTCAAATTGTGATCCGAAGACAGGATGATTGATTTCCTCATGGACTGTCCTATGGCACTCATCACTGTATTAGTATTAGAGTACTCTAAAAACATTAATTCATTCTTACAACACACTGGGAAATGGCAGTCATGGTACTATCCCCATTGCGGGGAGTAAGCAGGGACAAAGTAAAATGTTTTTTCTAATTGTTTGAATACTTAGCTTGGAAAAGACAGGGTCTGTTTTATCCAAAGCAGTCAATAGTGTAGCTTTCATGTAAGGATTGGTTCCCAGTGAGTCCAATTTCAGTAGTAATTGTGCTGTAATTTTGCACAAGACATGACACTTTATGTTAGAACCTAGAAGACAAAGGACCTGCAATTTCTTATGACAATTAGTGGCATACTTTGTTTTATTCCCTCGTAAAATATTGAAGATCCATAATTCTTATTAGAGTATTCAGATCATTAGGTATTTCATATTATGGTTCATACTTGTTTGCAGATCATATCATATATCCTGTGAATGCGAAAAAATTTACGTAGATTTTTGAGTCTGGAGGCTAACAAGGAGGCAGAAGTTAGTTTGCCAAAAAAGCTGTCATTCATGCATCTCCTGCCTTTCTTGAGGGTTGAAGTTAACAGTATTAGTGACCTCTAATGAAAAAAATAGTGTGTTTGAGGAAATGTTAAGTAGTGATTTCTCCAAAATATTTTGGAAATTTAGCTTGAGCTTTTATGAGTGCTTTCTGGCTGAAGTATGCATTTCCTCTATATGTAGAGCCCGTTTTTGAAATTTAGTAGTAGAAACTTGTAGTAGAACTTGCAATGTACTTATTTTCCTGCTTTTTCATTATAAGCATATCATTGTTCTATATAAACTACACAGCATTTTAAGAGTGTAAAGTTTCCTTAAGCTGGTATTTCTAATACTTTTACCAGATACATGAGAAAAACAGAAGAAGCAGAGAACGTGAGGTTATGGCTTCCTGTTGACCAACACTTTTGGGACACCTATTTGTGCTCATAAACTCCTAATAATTGTATTTTTAAAGTCTGCATATGAGACTGATTATTTTTCTGCCCAAAATGACAGCCCAGACAACTTAAATATATTTTAAGAAGTTAGAGTCGCTACTAATGCATGTGGGCATAGTTGTCTGATTTTATTGCCTTTTTTTTTTGAAGGACAGAATATTTTTTTTATTCTGCTGGCTGCATTTGTTTTTGCAAATATTGGATAGATATTTCCCTGCATTTTATGATGTTCTTCCCTTTCTTTTGTGCTGCCAGGTACTGCCTCCATTAAGAGATGTCTCAAACCGTCCTGAAGTTGGCACAACAGTGCGGAACAAACTCGTGCGCCTTATGACACACGTTGACCTTGGAGTAAAGCAAATTGCAGCAGAGTTTCTTTTTGTTCTTTGTAAAGAGAGAGGTAAAAATTACTTCTTCTTCTCCCTTTTGTATAAGGTCTTGCTGTTATTGGTATGTTTGCCTCTTGCTATAACTCTCAATTCTCGTAGCACTCTGGTGGGGTTTGTTTTGTAGCTGACTACACCTGAACAATTTTCTGTGTCCTCTTTGCAGTTGATAGCTTGTTGAAATACACAGGCTATGGTAATGCAGCAGGATTGCTGGCAGCCAGGGGCCTGCTGGCAGGAGGAAGAGGAGATCATTGGTACTCAGATGATGAAGATACAGACACAGAAGAATACAAATCCGCAAAGCCAAAGTATAGTATTGTTTTCAATTCCACATATCCTGTTGCGTTTTGGATTCTTTTGACATAATTGTTTTGGTTTTTTACCTTTTTCAGAGAGGCCAATTTTGGAATGATATGTGCTTATATTAACTCTTGTCTTCTGCTGATTTCATGGTCTACTTATTGAGAAACCAGCCTCTAATAGTGACCATCATGTAGTCAGATATGATTGCCGGGGAAAAAAAATCGCTATGAGAATGATTTAACATCGGTCTGAGTAACTACTTAAAATTCAAGAGTGGAAAGAGATATTTAAGAAAACTATAGAAAAAAAAAAACAGTAACAAACTTAACAAGGATGGGTTTTGTCCCAGATTTTTGAGGAACTCACATGATGTTGCCAAGCTGCTAACTATTGTTTGTGGGGTATATCTCTGTAATGGAGAAAGTAATGGTGTCAGATATGGCTAAGAGTTTTCACCAGAATTTTGTTAAAAAGGAGCAAGCCAGTAGGTCTAATTTCAGTTTTGACCGAGTTGCAGATTTTCAGATACTAAAATTTTTCTACAGAATTAAGTAGATTGCATATGTAAATATGGAAGGAGCAAAATAACTTCTATAGAAGTCATGCATCAGGAATCCTATATATTTGAAGGATTCGGTGACCACATAGAAGCTCTGTTGATCTTTATTAATTGTTATTGATTGGGTGTTAGAGGTTTAAGTTCGTCATGTTACATCTAACATTTGGTGCCATTTTAAGGGTATTCTGAAATTGTTGATAGTGGAGATCTGAAGTGTTAAGATTATTTTTCTGTTTTACTCTGTTTCCCTTGAATTACACAGACGTGGTTAGGTACATGATGGGGGCTTTTGGTTTATTGAAAGATTCTTATTAAGGTACATGAATGAAGGACAGGATTAAATGTATGAGAATTAGAGGAATTACGTTGCTTCTATGCTAAGAAATTAACTCTAAGCCAGGAGGTTTCTCTTTATTTCTGCACGTCAGGATTTTTTTTCTTGCTGTTTTCTCTCTGCTCTTCTTTCCTGACATTCAGTTATATGCATCTAAGTAAAACTGTAACATCTATTTAGTTAAAAGCTAACACTTAAATGAAACATTCAAGACAACTGTAACTTGATTTATGCATCTGATTTTCTGTATTGCTGTTAAATGTTTGTGATTAAAATGTTTGAAAGGATAATGTGCCCTGACAGTTTTCTTTAAAACTACTCCTTTGCTTTTGTTGCCATTTCTGTATCACTGTTCACTTATATTAACAGTGAAAATAAAGCTGGCTTTGTAAATTTTCAAAGTAAAGTAACTTAATCCGATTTGAGCAAAAAATCATCATCATGGAAGGCCAACAGTTAACTAATGTAACGGAAAATTAACTGGAACCTGTCTATATTTTTTAAATTGTGCCTGTGCAGAATTAGTTTCAGACAAGTATCTGTCATTCAGTTCCGTATTTATGTCATTAGTACTAATGACATTGTCATTGTTACCATCATTATTGCCCTGGTTTCAAACTGTTCCTCTATGGGTTCCAACAACAAGAACTACCATCCTGTGCATTTCTGAGTACTGACAAGGCATTAATGTAGTGAATCAACAAGGAGATACAGTCACGATTCATGAGAAAATATGGTATAAATATGAACCTTGGCTATTTATAACAAAACCTTTCATGTGCAGTTCAGACAGTTTTAGTCTTGATGGTTTCTGTGAGTTCTTCCTCTTTCCTGCTATTAAGAAGATAGAAAATGTACCTGTTCCTACAGAAATGTAAACTATGTTGCTTTTTTCATCTTCAGCATTAACCTTATCACTGGTCACTTAGAAGAACCAATGCCCAATCCTATGGATGAAATGACAGAAGAACAAAAAGAATATGAAGCTATGAAGCTTGTCAACATGTTTGATAAACTTTCCAGGTATTGTGTTATATCTGCTTTTGAGAGGCAGCTTGTACCCTGGCTCTTTACTAAGGTCTAGTGCTTCAAAATAGTGCTAGAATCAACTTCTCTGCAGGATTAGGACCACTTTAAATGCAGAGAAAAATGTTTAGCACTTCAAAGAAAAGAGTGGTATGTTGCAGAACTTCAGAGGAAACCTCTTTGGAGAGGATTGGGCAGAATTGGGAAGATCTGGTGGTGAGGGGACTTGCCTCCTGAATAGATAGGCTGATGGTAATGAAGAGAATTTCTTCATTTAAAGTATGGGGCACAATCCAGGCCCAAGGCAAGTGTGCTTATTTTCCCCAAGTTAATGAGCAGCATCGCACTGTAACTACTTATGTCTGCTGCTTATATGAAGAATAAATATAGTGTGAAAATTGTTGTCAGAAACAATACATTGTATAATGGAGCAATTAAAAGGAAATTTACAGTTAAGACTTACTGTGGATTTATTAGGTTAAATGTGGACTGGATTACAAATCAGCCTTTGTAATTTGTTTTGTGTGATGAAGGAAATGCCATGAAAGAAATGGGTACTTAGTGTGACATAATGGTGTTACAGTACTGATACAGAGACTTGATCTTCAGTTTATAACTTTCTGTGTACAAAAGAACATAGACCTATGCTGTTATCTCTAGCTTTTTTTTTCCTTTTTGGCTCAATATGCCTAGAATTTATTGTTTTTTCTTTCCCCATACTTCTAGCCATATTGGAGTGATTGCTTGTAGTTTTTTTTAACTCATAAGTAAAGTTACATTCTTGAGAAACACGTAATACTAATTTGCCATTGAACTGAGCTGTAGGAGATAAATATTTAAAGTGCATCCATTCTTCAAACATGGCAAAACTCAGCAGCTAGAAATGTGCTTGTTTTGTGAAAGTCTATAGATAGTCAATTAACAAGATCCATTGAGAGAAATTCAGCAAAACAAGTATTTTTTACATCTCCGTTAAAGATTAGGAATATAGCAAAAGATACAGGAGAATCTGGATTTTACATTAGCTGTCAAAAACTGAATTACAAGCTGGATCAAAAGCAGGGAAGGGATCAGAGACTGTCGATGAAGTAATTGGATATTTTTTCAGATTATTTGCTTGGAAAGTGTAGTATGTCATGGTCTTCTTAGGAAAGAGAAGAAAATGCAATGCACATGTAATCTTAATTGAACTACTCTGCAAAATGGAATCATTGCTATGTTAAACTAGAGAATTAAGATGCTGAGCATCAAGGGCAGCACAATAAAATGACTAAATGGTCTAAAATATTTTTTGGAAGAGAGCTTGAGACTGCGGATAAGCTGAGACCGAAGACAAGTCAGTTGCTGTCACTGCGGCAGTTGCACAAAAACTCCCAATGGTTACTGTGGCACAAGAGCCCATTCAGTTTGGAGGATCGGAGGCACCTGCTGCAGTGCCTGCCACGGGCTGACAATAACTGAGCAGCTGCTGCCCTGTGTCACCACTTATCCTCTTGGCCAGCAGCACTGCTGCCACCTTGGGCTTTCTGTGCCCCTTACATCCACCTGCAGTTCCTTCTATAGCACTTACACTGCTTCAGGGCTGGCACTCTTTGTGGTAGGGTTTTGTTTGTTTGTTTAGTACTGCGGTTACTGTGGGACAGTGTTGTTGATGTGACCCCTTTAGGTGCTGTGAGAACATGAATGCAAAGTCATTTCACTGTTCTTCCCACACTTTTTGTTTTACTAAAAACTGGGGAGGAGGGAAATGCTGTCAGGAAGGAAAAGGAGTAGGGAGGCTGTGGGATGTTTTTCATGAATGTAATTGAGTGCAACTGTGGGCCTTGCAGATGTTAAACAACATGGGAAGTTGCCAGTCTTGTATACAAGGGGGAGTTAGTAACATGCTGATAGTAGTGGGGGTCCCTCCATGGTTTTGGAATAGGACGCTTGTGCTGCCTCCAGCTTCAGCCCTTCAGTGCTACATGGAATGCACTTCCTACCCTTGGTTTGCACCCTACAGATGCAAAGCAGAGGTTGTTTGGTTGGAGTCTTCAGTTGATTCTGGGGTTTGAATCTTGCTTTGAGGCAGAGTGGCAGGTTTCCTGCTTCTGCTGCTCTCTGTTGTCATCATAGGAGGGGAAATGTGCCATGAACAGGTTCAGTTTGGTGCAGTGCTTTGCTTATAAAGGGGAGGAAGTTGAACAGGAACAAACAGCTTCTTCTCATGTTGAACAAGTTTATATAACTTTGTGTAACCTGAACAGGAGCATAGCATAAACCTGTGTGATGTACAGCAAAACAGGTTTGCTTAGTTCACTGGTATTGTCCCAGTAGTGGAAGCTAAGCTTTAAAGAGTTGCCACACTTTTAACTGAAGAAAAGTATGAAAAAAAATGTTTGAAGGACTGACAAACTTGCTTCCCTCCCTGACTGATGAGGATAATCAGGCCAATCTGTCACTGGGGTACTCCAGATTTGGCTTTGACTGGCTGAGTATCAGAACTCAGAAAACAAATTTTCAAAGCAATACTACTTCATTGGAAAATTACAGCTTTCATTAATGGCTGCTGAATGTTTACACTGTACCCTTTGTAAAGGTTTATTGAAGCTATAAGTACAAAGGGACATATTTTCCCTAGTTCCATAATATGCTAGTGGATTTTTGCTTTTCAGGTTTCTCTCTGTTTTCAGCATTGGCACTGAAAAATTGAAACTTTTTGAGGTCATGTGAAACTGACTGATGCTTTTGGTCACTTCAGGTCATATTTCTAAAGCTTTTCTATTCTTTTAGATTGTTGGTGTTTGGGTCTGTTCATGGGGTAATTGGCCATCAGCAAGGCTAAATTAAAATTAATCACCCAGTTTTGATTTCTCAAAATACCTGTAGGAAAGCTGAATATTTTATTGTGAACCCATTTCCCCTGCTCCAGTATTTTAACATAGACTTGGATTCTACAAAAGCTTTTATAGAAATTAATATTGTTCTCAAATTTGGCTGAGTGAGATTACTTTTAAAAATCATTAAATATATACAAATTATAAGTATAAATGAACATGAAAAATCTTGATTACTGCATTTCTTGGGAGATGTACAAGTTACTTAGGCTGATCCTGGATGCCTGAACTTGGCCCTAATGTAACTCTGTGGTTTTTGTTTGCAGTAAGTATCTTGTTGGTTCTTTGAGAATTGTTTGGTGACTGTAAATCAGTGTCCTCTGCACATGATGCACATCGTTGAGCTTTGAAAAACTCCCCAGATCTGCAAGGATTTAACTCAGCCTTCCATTTTTTTGCAAAACATCCAGTTAGCCACCTTAAGTCAGTGTTGTGTGATATTCTGTCTATATAATAGATTATTGGAGATACTCCGTGTTAATTAAAGTTTGGAAAAAATGCTAACATTTTTTTCTATTGTAAATGGTAGATAGAATTACATATTAATTGACTAATTTAAAATGTCAGGATGCTTTTTCCAAGCCAACCTTGTATTAATAGCAAGAATTCTTTTGCTGATAAAATGGTCTCCAATTATCACAGCTCGGGTTTTGTAGTACATTGAACAGAAGTCAACAAAACGAGTAAGAGAACCTGTCTAAATAAGGTACCCTACTCATTAAAAACACAAAATTAATCATAGGATCAATGAAGAAGGCAATGCTACATCGAGTTTGTTTTTTTTCTTCTCCTTTCTAATCATAGAACAAAATAATGTTCCCTGAAAGGATCGGAACTATTATGTGGCACTCAATTATAAGGAGGTGAATAGGTCCCCAAGATGCTGTTCTATCAAAGGGGCAGGCTGGTGTTTACATGATGGCTGTTTGATTACAGACACCATCATTAATTCTGTGTGGCAGTGCTGCTCTGCAGCACAGGCAGCGGGCAAGAGAGAGTCACCCTTCCGAACAAGGCAATGATTTTTGAGTCGTTAGCAAGCTAAATGCAAGCAGGAAGGCCCAACTTGTATGGATATATTTGAAGGGACTCTTGGGAGACCTGGAAGTGGAAGAAGAGAATGCATTTTACCAGCTGTTTAATTATAGTGTGTTTCTAAGTACACTTGAATAGAATGCTCTGTTTGCATTAGAAAAATGAGTGTTGCAAGGTGCATCTGAGTATGTGGAAGGTCACATAAGGATGTTCAAACATGTATAAACACACACATTGTGTGCTTGTATAGATCCTCGTGGATACAGAAGAATTCCCACTGCCATCTACTGGGCCAAGGCCAGCGACGTTCTGCTGTATGGATGTGCTATAAACATCCAATTTCTGGACAGTGAACTGCTTCCTGAGGCTCTACCTGTCAGTTCCTGGCACTTCCCTTCCCACCTTGTCTCTCCCTGTGGACAGTGAGTGCATCCTCAGGTAGCCCAGGGTGTCAAAGCACGGTTGAGGTCTCTGAGCAGCCAGAGCTAAATGGGCAAATTGCTGAGGCTGGCAGGGCTGAGACCCTTCCTGCCAGGTAAGGAGCAGCTCTGGGGGCTCTTGGTGGTACTGAAGTTTATAGCTGAGTGGTGCCTTTGGCAATCCTACCCCAAATTCTGTTATTTAGCAGAAAGTTGTTCTGATCTTAGGAAGCTGGCTTTGTGGGCAGCCCAGACGTTTTCATCTGTCTCCCTCCCTCTGTGTTTTCCCTGTTTGAAAACCAGGAGTGAGCTTGTGTGGTGTTCAGAGCTTGTAGTCACGTCGTCACTGATGAAAGGATGCCATGCTTGACACTATTTTAGGACTAGATTATGGTTAGAAACAAAATAGGCTGATCCCTGCTTCTCCTCCTTCTTCCTTTGGTGGCTTGGCATATTTCTGTCTTCACACAGTCCAGTTGTACTGGGTGGTGCTTGCCCGAGGAAGGATGTGTGGAATTCAGCCTCCTAATGCAGAGAACAGCAAATCCCGACCAGCCCTCTTTCATCCTGCTCGGGGGCTTGCAAAGCAGGAAGCCCAGGCAGGAGCAGAAAGGTACTTGATAAACATCCTTGTTATTCCGTGCAAGGTGAGCTCAGCCTGGCTCCCATCGTTAAAGCCTCAAGCTAAAGCAGGATGTGAAAGTGAGGCTGGAAAAGGGAAGCCTCAGAGAAAGAGCTTTGCCTTTATAGTTGGCAAATGGTGAGACAGGACTTCCTGACAATATTTAAAGACGTGAGAATTGTTGTGAGGAGAGGGAGGGAGGTCCCCACAAAAAGGAACTTTGGGACCTTGTTTTCCTGTGTTTCTCTTTCATTTTTCATGAACAAATTCTTTATCCTTCATTAACTGTTATAATTCATTTATTACCAATAATAAATGGTAAATGACTAGAAAATTGTGTGATTCCCTGACTTCTGGCTGCAATATTAAATGTTGCAATTAAGGAGTATGCTTTGGAATTTTTAAAACAAAAATGCTTTCAGCTTAAAGGGCAAGCAGTGGCGATTTTTTTACTTCTTGGCTATATTTTTGCATGTTAGAGGACTCTTGTTTTGTATGATGTTTAAAGTTTGAAAGCCAAAAAGACCTTAAATGTATAGGGTTTTTTCTCTATGGAAAGAAAAGTCTTTGCTATCAGACATAACTCCAAAGCACTCCAACTTTGCCTTTGGGGAACCCCTGCAGCAGGCAGGGTTCTGGTCCTCTTCAGACACCAGATTTGCAGTCTTTGTGGTCTGAGCCCTTTCAATTCTGATTTCAGGTGTTCTTTTGATCTCTTTTCCACACATCTTCAGCAGATTCTCTAGGAATGCTGTCACTTGGACAGAATCTGCACACTATGGATTGCATTACCAGAAGGGAGAGGACTCCCTGGCAGTCCTGAAGTATTGGGAAGCTCTCCCCAGTCTGTTTAAAGATAGATCCTTCTCTTCCTCACGCACTGAGGGAGAGCCTGGCCTGGGCTCTTTGATCTGGTCTTACAAACCTCCTTCCCTGGCCTGCAGCTTCCCACCAGACCTGCTCAGCCAAGCCGCAGCAATTGTTTCTGGTGTGGCATTTGTGAGTTTATCGCTGTAGGATCTGGATGTCACATCTGCACAAACAGCTGCATTTATCTTGCTGGTCTCTGAGACTCGATTTAATTGCATCTTGACTGTACAGTGTCTGGCATACGCACGCCATGTGACTCAGATGTTGCCTTTCTTGCTGTTTCTGTGGGTGCATCAAGGTTGGATTGATTGCCAGCTGTGTACAAGGAATCGTTGTCCCTTTTTTCAGCCAAGGTAGTAGTGCAGACCAGGCAGAGAGCTGGTGAGGTGCCTTTGCTTCCCCACCGCAATGCAGTTTTATTGTCCGTGGCTTGGGAGGGTGGTAGATGTATGTTAAATTGACAGTTTTACTGGGCTGCCTTTCAACCAAGGGGTAAATTAACATCAAACCTCTGCTCCTTTATTTAAGGTGACTCCTGAATATTTAGAGGTATTTTCCCTTTTTTTTTCAGCATAAAATCAAAATGTTATCTTTGCCCTTACAGCTTTTGCCATAATCCACATATAAATGAGGTGATAAAAAGTAAGGATTAAATAAATCTTTGCTAATACTTTTTGATTGGCTTAATCAATAATTAATCATCTCTTAGATGAGGCTGTAGCTTGTGGAGTAGATATAATTGGATTAACTGCTGAGCGGCCTTTGGAGCTTTGAAGAGATTAAAATGGCTGTAAATCCTGTAATTAAACTGCCACAAACAAAAGCAATAGTATTAGAATCAGTCAGCTTTTTTAAAATGAATCAGCAAGTCCTTAACACACCCCTAGTAGTGGTGTAGGCAGAGTCTGTTCTCTTAACTGATTTATTTCCTTCAACAAGATGAATATGTATCAAACCATTGTTTTAACTGCTTGGGCATATATTAGCCAGAATGGCAGGTGAAATTTTAGGAAGAACTGGCTGTCAGAGAACTCTTAGAAGAAAAGCTAGTTTGTGTATCCAAAACAGTGAACCTGCTCCTTGTCTTGAGCCTATTAAGCACTGACTTTTCATGGTGTCTTTAATTGGCTAAGTAGGTTTGGCCTACATGAATGAAGTCTTTATCTGTCCTGCTCTTCCCCTCCCACCTATTTGGGAAGGTTTTTTTTGTGTCTTTTTCTTCAAAACAGAGGGCTTTAGCAGAAATAACTTCCTTTTAGAGGCTCATTATGTACCGAAGCATATACTGTATGTGCCTGTATTGTACACATGTGAATTGATATGTGTGCACATGCTAATATGGATTCTCCTTTTAAATCTCTCACAGGGATGAGCTCATAAAGCCAATGGGAGTGCGGCCGGATGGGACAATGGCTCCTTTGGAGGAAGCAGTCAGCCAGTACCATACCAGCAAGCAAGAGAGCTCAGATTCAGACTAAGGCATCACCTGCTTCACTCTCAATTCTCCTCTAATCCACACTTCTCCCTAGAGCCACATCTTTTATCCTCACATTAGCCAGCATCCCTTTAACCGTTCTATTATTGGCATATTTAAACGATGGGTCCTGTGCTGTAATGTCTGAATTTTTATTATGTCTGTTTAGAGAACGTATCAATTTATTAGTTTATGATCTTTATTAATTTAAAATTAAATGTATTTCAAAGGGATAAAAAGTGAAAGCCTACAGTGTAAAATAAAGTCCACTTTATTTTCCAGAATCCTGTCTTCTGAACTCCGTAGGTTTTCCCATTCTTGATAATCTTTTGTATTGTCTTGCCAGTCTTCCTCTTTATATAATTGTATTAATGAAGCGTGTTTACTTAATGGCATTAGGAGCAGAGGGTGTTTAGACTTAGAAGTCTGATTGACCTTGTGAGGCTGCTTTAGCTGGCATTGAGCAGTGATTTCAAAGCTCCCCTTTTTAAGTGCCCTGTGGTTTCTTACTGCTGCAAACTTCTCCACTTAAGCTGCTGCTTAAGATATTAACAATGTGTCAGTGACAGACTGCTTCTAAAACTGCCTTTAAATTGGGAACAAGATGATGTATATTGTATGTCTTCCCTCCCTCTCTGAGTAAGACCACACGAATATACCCTCTCCTCCCCTCTTTGGTTAAGTAGAAACATCGCTATTGAAAATGGTGTTCAAGTATTGCACTTAAATGTTGCTGTGAATGGGAGGGGACTGGAGTGCAAGTGCCAGTGTTTCACTGCATTGGGGCCTACTTTTGGAGATTAACTGCTATGCCTCACTTGAAGGGAAGTCAAACTAATCAACAAGGAAATATTTGCTGTTAGAAAGAATGTAGGAAGCAATGGGATAGAGAATGGGAAGGTGGAAAGGAGAAGGAAGTGTCACTTTCAATTCTGTACTCTTTAAAAACAAAGATTAAAGTTTTAGGCGTGCTGCACTGCTGTTGTTGCCTCTTTGCCTGCTTGGTTTCTTTCTATGTGTTTCTCCCAGCATGAATTACATGCAGAATAATCCATGCCCTAGTTTCTAGTTTCTCTGTTTTGTGCAGAAGCTTACACATGCTGTTCACTGGGAACATTTCAGAGGTTGGTGATGGTTCTCCAGTTTGTTTCCTATGACTTGACGCTGGTTCTCTGAACTAAGGAAGTTGGTGTCCAAAGACCCTGTAAAGGGAGGATTTGGTATGAAATTGTGCTGTGGTTGCTCATGTGAGGAGCTTCTGCAGATTATCTTAGTCTTCCAAAAGAACTGAAAAGAAAAATGCGCTGCTGTCCATAAGTTTGTGTTTCCAAAGGACACTGCCCAGCCACAGCAGTGTCCCTCCTGGTACATATGTAATATGTCATAACTATTCTGTATGACTCCAAAAGAGGAAGGGAGCAGTTGTCCAAGAGCAAGAAATGTGCTTGGCTGCATTGAAGCTGGGTCTCAAAAATGTAATTCTGGGTTTAGCATCATCTACTGACTGCTCTGAGCCCAGCAAAGGCAAGTATTGAGTGCCCTACAGGTGCAAAGAATTTGTGATCCCTTCCCGAGGAGCAAAACTTCCCCGGCTCTGTTAATGAGGAACTGTCTTAGTGTCAGCTGGGGCTGTTTTGTGGAGCTGGGGAAGGAGTAGTTTGTCATGAGCTTCTGTAGGGGCTTCTTGCTATAGAGCACGGAGTACAGAGCCTGAAAAAGAGCAAAATCTCTATTGTTGTTTTACAAGCTGTAGAATATGCTCCTACAATTAGCTGGCTAAAGAGATTAATAAAACAATAACAGCTCCAGGGACCTTGTTACAAGCAGTATAGCATGAGGCTCTTGTGGTCTGCCTCCTGTCATTTGCCACAGGGCAGCAACATTTGCAATAAATAGTTCTGTTTAGTTTATCTTGGAAAACAGATGCTTGCAGAAGGTTCTACAGACATGAGACGCTGCTTCAATTAAAAGGAAAAAAGTGAAGACCCAAGCATAGGAGGTTCTGCCTGAATCCTCCACCTCAAGAGTGGCTGTCACAACTGGGTTGCCTGCAGTGCAATGTAGATAAACGAGTAATTTGCACTAGTGCAGTGCCCCTGAGCATCTCTTGTTCCAAGGGGATAGTTTGTGGAAAGGCTGCTGCAGGCTTTTTGGCTTTGCAGTGTAACATAGGTCCAACCTTAGGTGCACTGCCTGGAGATCTGGGAGTATCTTGGGACAAAGGTCCTTCAAATCAGCAGTGCCTCTGCTTCCTTTTGTGCTGGCTGGTGTTTTCAGAGTAACCGTGCACGCAGTAGGATTTCTCTTGGATGGGAGTCTGGAGAAAAGTGAGGGTTTAGTGGTTAAAGAGAGGAGCTCCCTGAAATTTTTTGTGTCCTGTGAAATTAGGATTTGCTCCTGAATTTATTTTCAAATTTGAACCTTCATAACTGGAGGCTTGGGCAGCTGAGTCTTGCTTAAACTGGCAAACTGGGCAGTGTGGGGAAGGGTGTCTGAGTAAAATGTCTCATTTCACTCCCCTCCGAGTAAAATGTCAGTAGATTTTCTAGTGGTGACTGTAAAGGTCTTAGCCAGTGGATTTTGGGGATGTGCACCTTTCATACCCAAAAATGACTGACTTCCATAGTCAGTCCCAAACCCAAAATCTTGCGTTTTGGTCTTTACTTTGGCATCAACAGTCCAAAGCAGCACAGTTCTTATTAAAGCTCATCAATGATTTGGAAACTTTTCTTTTCTTTGTTTCCCATTAGAGTTATGAAACAAAAGATGATGGAAAATTGCTGAAATTCGTCAGAGTACTTTGTTCTTTTGCAAAATAATACAGACATATTTGTTTAAATGTTCGTGAAAACTTCCTGGCAGGTACTCCCAAATGCTAATTGAAACTTCATGTGCCCCCAAAAGTGGTTTTCAGGAAAAAGGGTCGTTTACAATCTGTTAAAAATGTTGTGAGAAAATTACCAGAACTTTAAAGAAAGTTGCCAAAGAGGAAAACCACATTAGCTTTGATGTCTTGAATGTACAACATTGCTGTATGTGTGTGTGGCCAAAATAGATTTTTTACCCTGTATCTTGAGTTTTGCTAAGTACCTGAAAATCTCAGAAGGCTTTAAAAAAAAAAAAATAAAGAGAACAACCAGGCAATAGCATATTTCTCTTACAGTTCTTCAAATTGTAACTTTCCCCCTACCTGGGTGAAAAATCAGTTGTCAAAGGTGGCTTTAAGGAAGAGAACATTACAATAAAGCTGTAGCGTTAGTGGGTTGCCAAGCACCCTAGTCTGAAAGAGGGAAGTAAACCCCAAAGTATACAAGATCCCAAATCTCCTGAAGGAGCATTCCACAACATTGTACTTCACCTTATTACCACAGCACAGCTAACAAAATCCTGTGCTTTAATAAGGCTGGCTGTAAAAAGACTCTTCCACTGTTCAAACAGTTGAGAGCCAGACTTTGCTGGTCTTTGAGCAGCAAGTTAAACAGCTGCCCAGGTCAGATTCTTTTCTGGTTGAGCATGGAAAAGCAGTGATTTAGTAGTAGTGCAAGGATGTGGCTCACTTTTAGACAAAAAAAAAAAAAAGAAAAAAAGGGCAATTTAATCCTACAAATGAAAATCCTTCTTGCATTAACATCTTAGTTACTTGCATGGGTCTGGCCCTTATGGAAAGCGTCAGGAAACATTTCTTGTTCTCCATGCAAAAGCTTTTGCTCATCCTGAAGTTGGTTCTCTCCAAAATACATGTTGCTCTGGTGGCGCAATATTTAGACCAGGAATTCTGGGGGAAATTGATGTCCTTTTGGCTCTTCCGTGTATCCTCCAGCTGTGCTTGGGAAGCAGCTCCCTCAGCACTGGAGGAAGAGCAGGCAGAAGAGGCTGGGAGGGTGTGCTGGAACTCCTTCCTGAGCTGTGGTGGCAGCCTAGGGTGAGCTGGGCCTGGGAGCCCATCCCGCCTTCCCCTGCTGCCTGAGGGAGCCGGGCAGGCACGGGCCCGGGCACAGCGGGAGGCCCGGGTGGATAGGAGGTGTGGAAAAAGGTGGTGATTGACTACTCGCAGTAAAGCTGAGTGTTTTTCAGGGCTCCTCCTCTCACCGCAGCAATGCAGGTGAGTCCTGTTAATCCTCTGCTTTTCCCTGCTGCTTGGCCCCGTGGAAGGCTGGGCCAGCCTTAGGCTCTTTCCCTGGGTTTGGAGGGTCAGTCATGCTGTGGCCGTTCAGGTCAGTCGCTCGTGTGGGAGCTGCACCGCGCTGCTGTGCCTTGCTTGTCCTCCTTGAGAGCAAGCCCCTCTTCCTTGCTCTGTACGAGTGAGGAGGAGGAGGGGGTCCCACAAGAAGGGACCAAACTAATTTCTTGGGGAAGAGGTAGGAGCAGCCCTGACTCCTCTCTGTGCAATGCTGGAGCCACTTCCACCATGAGACAGCTCTGAGGGCCAGGCTGACCTGCAGCTACTCCCACCTCAGTGGTCTCTGGCCAGGCTTGAGGACAGCAGCTGCAGTCTGTGAGGCAGGGAAAGAACCCCAAACTCCAAATCGGCCCATTGCCACAAGCAGTCCTACAGCATCATCTGACAGCACGTGGGTCAGCTCAGCTCTCTGTCCTGGCTGGGAGCTACACAGGCCAGCAGGACCAGGTAAGTTCCTCGAGCGTCCTGGCTTTCTCCAGAGCAGGCGAGAGCACAGATCACTGAGCTGCTGACGTGCCTGGGAATCGATCCCTCCGACAGCATGCCAATCTCTGTGGGGTACCTAGGCAGGCTTTCAGAGGTTGGTGGGGAAGGAATTATTCAGACCACCCATCTTAGCTGGCTAAATTACCCGGGTAGTCTCTTCTAACTCCTTTTCCAGTCACGGATGAGAGAGAGGACAATTCAGAGTAAGGCTAATTTGGGTGCACTGAATGACCCTCTGCAGGAGCTTTGCTTTCCCTCCCTCGACTACAGAGGGAGCCTGGGGAGACCAGCTGGTTACATTTAACTGCTAAATTGGTTGCCAAAAGATGGGTGGTGAGAATTCCTTCCAGTTTTCCCCTTTGCCGTGGACCACACTCTTCCCACAGCAGGATGCTTGCTTGCTCTCTCCTGCAAATTTGGAGACTGCTCAGTGCGGTGGGATACAGGCCCCCAAGAGCCAGCACAAGACAAAAGCTGCATCACACCCCTTGGCAGGTACTGTATAATGCTGTGTGCAGGGTTTCATGGACTTCCTGCTTAAACAGGTTCTTTAAAGCAGCTTTGCTTATGGGAGCCTGTTTAACAACTTGCCTTGGTATGAGCCAAGTTTTAGGTATGTTCTGAAATTCAAAAAACAAAGGGAAACCTCCAGCAAAAATTTTAACTAGAGAGGGACAGATAACAGAAAAGACTTCTAAGTTCACTCCAGGTGTTACAAATGGAGAGGAAGGTGAAGCCATTCAAAATAAACCCTGCTGAGATTGCCCGTTCCTCTTTGCCTGATAAACCCATTACAAATTAAAAGAAAAGCAGCCAAGATGATCAGGCTTCAGGACATCCACTAGCCCTCTTTTACATTTTAGAGCTTATAACAGATGCTGACTCTGGGTGTTAGTCCTTGTCTAATCAAAAAGCCCAGTTCTTCATTCTGGAAGCTTAAAATACAAGTTTCTGTCATGTAAACGCCAACAAGTGCAAGAATTCAAACCTGAACCTAAACTACCAGGATTCTCAGGCTTCAGGATTATTTTATGCTCAAGAAGTGATCTTGCCTGGTAAATCACAGTGCTGTGGCACATCAGACTTCCAAAGGCATTCAAAAAAACCAGTAGTTTATTAGTGGTTTTTTTCCTTTTTGAGAAGAGACTAGTAGTGACTGTCTGGATTCCCTCCTGTTTTGTCAGTCCCCAAATGTTCATAACACCCTATTGGGGAGGAATAATTCCCATCCAAGTTGTAAAACACACTTATAAGTAGATGGGAAAAGCATGAACAGAGCTGTAAAGAAAACAAAACCGCCAGGAACAAGATCTTATTTTGCATGCTTCTCACTGTTGTATTTTTGCCCCAATTAGCATATTTTAAAGACAAGCCTTTTTAAAAAAAAATTCTGCTATCTGCCTGAACTGTTCTCAAGCTTTGAACTTTTCCATCCTTTCCATTGATTATGGCCAAGTGACCCATATTTAAAAAGCATTTACAATAAAATTATAGCACTTTCTTTTGTGCTGCCGGCTTTCCCAGTGAAAAGCTAAAATGTTTTAAAATTGTCACTTTTTGACAGAGGTAATGGCTGTAATATATTTAGTCTCTTCCCCCTTGTTGTGCTTAAAATGGCTATGCTAATAAAGGGCACAGCTGTCGATACTTTATGGCCTGCTGGGGGGAAGAGGGGGAACGAAGGCAAAAAACAGATTGACTGTGTGTCAACAAATGCAGCTGGGAAAGAAAAAAAGAAGCCCCTTGAAGGCCCCTGCAACTTAAAGTCCAAGATAAATGATGTCCCTATGCTTAAAAAAAAAAAAAATGGAGGTTGGAATTCAATAAAGGGGAACTGAAAAGGAAACTGCTTAAAACTGAAAGCCTTTTCTCTGCCTCTAGACAGCTTACAAGAGAAATGAGCAAAACTGACCACAGAAAGAGGGTGAGCGGCCAAGAAAGAAAACAAAAGCCTATCCTGGAAAATATATTGCATCAAGGAATTATCTGAAGTGCACTGCGGCCGGCGGGCGGAGCGCGTACAGTTTAATGGAGATGCAACAACTTTTACTCGTCGCCGCCTTTGGGGGAGCGGGCAGCTTTGTGCCAGGGAGGGAAAAGGGGAGCTGGAATTATTCATATCAAAGCAGTAAGAGTGGGACACAAGGGCAGTGGGGTGATGGTGGCTGACCCTCCTTGGGGAGCCAGGCTGGGCTGTCCCCATGGCTCCTGCCCTGCCGCTGAGACTCACGGCTTGGGGCTGCTCCTGAGGCACGGAGAGAGCAACAGCAGGGCTGAGAGGGGTGCAGGGATGGGCAGCTGGAATTAATGCAGCGAGGAAATGGCAATATTGGGTGCAAACCTGCAAGAACCGGGCGGTTTTCATTCCCCAGGTCATGAGGCAGCTGGTTTGCATGGAGGCAAACTCCTAACAAAATAACAAGTGGCAGGGAGCCATTTGTTCATTGTAATTTCTTGGACAATTATGGAATATGAGGACAGTTTTTCCCAGCCTAAGGCAAAACGCCTCTGTAAGTGTGACTTGTGTTTCCCAGAGGTATCCTGAGAGTATGGGCTGGCTGCACCAGTGCTGCTAGAGCTGCTGTATCCACCTGCTGAGAACCAGGGTCCAGGCACTCCCACTGCCTATTCTGGGCCTGGAAAGAGGCTTCCTGGAAAACAAACTCTTGGCAGCAGGCAAGGCCAGGAGAGCTGGTGAGCCTGCAAATGACCTCTGCTTCCACAGTGGGAGGAGATGCAGCCTGGGGTGGGATGTCCTGCTCTGAAGCACTGTCTGCTCTTCTCTTTCACTTTCCCACTTCTGTCATTCTTTACTCCCACCACTTCTTTTATTTATTTTTCATTCGAGGCTTTTTTTTCCTGGTGTGTTGTTTCCCATATGGAAAAGGTAGTCAAATGGAAAAAAGAGTTACCTGTTTTCTCAGTTTCTCAATTTTTGCATATGTGTACATATTAACTTTAACCTCTCCAAATTCTGTAAAAATGGGAGGAAGGAAAAAATAAGTAACTGAAGACAAGGCAAAATCAAGAAATTGAAAAAATCCTGAAATGAAATTAAACAGTCATGTCAAATTTTTGCTAAAGCAGCAGAACATTAAAATGGCACAGAAAGTTCTCATTTCTTTCTGTAATTGTTTGAAAGAGTTTTAAAAGGCCATAAGTTTTACTATTCTTGCTAGATTTCACTTGGTAAAGCTCTTGCACCATTAGAAGTCGATACCTCCCAGTGATCCTGTGTTTGTGGGATGAATGGTTTGGCTTTGGTTTTCTCCAGAGAAGAGTGGAATTTGTTGTATGGCTGATGAGCAAGAGGAAAAACTGAAAGGTAGCTGTGCCCAAAGAAGAGTTGAAAGATTCCCCCACCCACAGTCAACTGGGACTGACTTAGGGAAGCAAACCTCCTTGCCTGTGACAGTGACTCACTGTGTGAGTCCCACTGCTGCTTTGTAGTCGACAGCTGGAAAAAAATGGAGAAAAAGAAGAGAAAAATACCTGAACTCTGAGTGTGTGATACGACTGATATGTCCACTGGCGTGGGTTGGGCTGATTCCACAGGCAAAGGTTCTCCTGCAGCTGGGCTGAAGGTGGGAACAGGAGCCCTGCTGGAGTAAGAGGTCATGTTATGAGAAGAAGTAATGCTAAAGTTGGTATGGCGCATGTAGCACGGCTGTAAAGTAACTCAGCAGTACCTGAGCTGGAGCTGCTGTTGGAGAACATTCTCCAAAGGAGAACGTCCAACAGGGTTCTGGAAGACCTGTGGCCCTGGGGTTCTGGAAGACCTGGTGGTGTCGATGTCCCACGCACCCATGATTTGGGAAACAACCTGAAGGAGCTGGAGGTATCACAGAGCTGGTGTGTGACGGCCAAAGCCAACGCGTCACGCAGAGGCTGCACAGTCCCTGCGCGGGGAGCGTGTGAAAGCGCCGCTTGCCACAGGGAGCTGATCCCTCCGCACAGCGCTGCAGAGACCATGGCTGTGGCCAGCTCCCTGCCCATAACCCACGGATCTGCAGAGGCCTGGAAAACCCAGGGCGATGATTTACGATGGTGCTGCTCAGCACGCTCAGGGGAAGGCTCAGAGGAGGCTGTATGGGAGCCAGAACAGATGGTTTTTGTAACTTTTTCTTTGCAGACCAGCACAGTTTTCCAGGGGAGATACAAGCCTGGGATAGTGGCTGTTGAGCTCACAGACTTGCTTTGTTTAATTATCGTTTGCAGACTGTTTAATAGAGGCCTGGAGACCCCAAGAACCACCAAGAGCCAGAGGCTGACAACCACCAAATATCTCTGTAGGAAGAAGGTATGTAACACTTTCATTTATTTAATGGAACTGAAAAAATGCTCAAAATAGTATTTCATGTGCATAATTGGGCATTGAAGTGACAGACTGAGCTCTGGTGGGCTTGCTGTCATCTGAAGCTCTTTGGTTGGTCAACTTGCTTTGGTTGGTCAACCTGGGCAGCCCTGCTTACTGCTGCCATGGGTATTCCATGTGCTGTGAGGGGTCTGGAGACCCTCAAAATGTCTGTGCTTTGGACCAGCTACTTCTAATGCAGGTTTTCATGTCAAAGCCTTTCAGGTATTGTGTCTCCCATAGTCCTTTTAAACCAAAAAATCTCGGCAAGCAGTAGGTGAAACATTACCTCTTGCTTTTAATATTTATTTATAAATTCAGGCACCTTTGGATGTTGTCCTCATTTCTCGGTCTGTCAGTTTTAGTGGTTAAGGTTGTCAGTACATTGTGTCCCAACCAGAGCCTGACCTTTGGGACTGGCATTAGATCTTTTATTTTCTGCCCACGTGGTGTGTGGGTGCCTCTGCTTCCCTCCAGGCTCTGCTGCTCTCTGCTGGTCTCCTTCCACTACACATGGGTTTCTCAGAGGTGTCAAGTCACCTAAAATTTAACTAAAAGAGGCAGGGACAGGGGAGGGAAGGGTTCAAGTGTGCCCTTTGCCTTTATAAAACAGGAAAAAGGACTTGGGATCAAGCTGGTACCCTTTTATATCAGGACCTGGGCACAGATTTGTAGGAAATGGGTTTTGCTGGTTCTTGTGTGCGGGAACAGAGGATCTTTTTCATCAGTTTCTTCAGTAATTGTTTCATCCTTCTAACAACACCAGCACTGTGTGGAGGCACGTGTGCTTCTGTCCTTTCCCTGTGTGCCTCCTGGTGGTTTTAAACCTGCTGGCCAGCTTGAAATGCATCTGTTAGCACAGTGAGGGTGTCAGAGATACATCAGTCCCATGTTTGATGAAAATCTGTGCCCTAGAAGAAAAGAGAGGTGCAAAATAGGCCCCCTCCAAGGGAAGGGCTCCAGTACATGCTTGCAGTTTGCTGGAGAATTTCCCATGCAAATAGCCCAGCTCAGCCAGCCCCCAGGTCCCCATCAGACAAACATCTGCAGGAGGCCAGATGTTAACCCTTCCAGCACACCACAGTAGGTTTTCTCAGCTTCCTCCCTGTTCCTTCTCCTCTCCCTCTCCCTTCTCTCCCACAAAGACAGTCTCTGGCTTTACCTTGCCAGATGATGTTTAGAGGTGAGTTTAGGGATGCTCAGAGGACATGTGGGGGATGTGCTGGAGCTCAGGGCTGCACCTAAGGCAGGTGTCTCCTGGCTTCTTTGTTCTAGAAAGCAGGTCAGCCCACCCGGGAGACCTGTCTTGGGAGGCATCACTCATCCTCCAGGGCTTCCCATCTCTGTACTGACTCCAGAGCAACCTGAAGTGGATCACAGACCTGTTTTCCTGACAATCAAACCCTCGAGTTTCATTTTAATACTGCCTCCAATTCTGGTAGTTAGATCCTGAGACCTGCTCCCAGCAGACGTTTTTCCAGGTGAACAAGGAGGGCTCTTCTGCCCCGCTGCAACCCCTGAGCTGCCTGGTGAGGTGGGAGATGCTGCAGTCAAGGAGCCCAGAGTGACTGTGGCACCCTTGCCCACACTGTGACCATGGCCACCCCGTGTTTCCAGCTGGGAAAGGAGCTCCCACACACAGCAACCTGAGAGAGACACAGACACACACGTGTGGGTGCCCGGGTGTATTTCCAGCTCTGCTGCCAACCCTTCAGAGTGAGTTATGAGATGGCTGAGAGGGATTTGGTCCAGACTTGTGTCTCTGCCACAAAGCCAGGCTGTGGATCAGCACTGGGCAGGCTCTTCCACCCTCAGCTTGCCCTTAGATGGGGACAGAGCAGCTGCAGGAGCAATTTGTGGTGTGAGTAAGTGGAGCATGCAGCTCTGAAATACCTTCTGCTTGCACTGCCCCAAAGGAATCTGAGCAGATTGTCAAGGGAGGATGTTACAGTGCAGGATCCCAGAACTGTGAAAGGATTTAATCCAAATATTTGAAGGGGTCAAGCTAGTTGGATCCTGACAGGAAGGACATTGGTGCAAAGCCCTTGCTAGGTCTCTGATACTCAGAAATCTTCCTGTGTCATGAATGCTTTGGTGAGGAACTATATAAAAATACCAAAAGTATGTTATACAGTAAGATGTTTGGGGTCACAGGGGAGACCTTGCAAATCTAGCCATGAGGCATTTGCATGTAAAAAACCCCAAAATTTAAAAAAAAAAAATTGTAGCTTCTTTCAGCTGCAACCTAAACTTTGTGCTAAGTTAAATCTCCCCAGCCTTGGTCTGATCCCTGTAGCCCCTCCAGGGTTTTCAATGCATCCAACAATGAAAGTGAAATCCAATCCCATCCAATTAGAGGAAAATGAATGGCTCATCTACAATAAATGGGCTCTGAATAACAATAAGCCAACAAGAGAGCAATGAACTGGAGACAGAGTACAATCTTCCTGAATGTTAATCGACAACTAACTCCACAAGCTTCTTAGAGGTGGAAAGAATTGGAGGAAAATAGATTAGGGAAGCTTTAGAGCACATTGCCTTTTAACTGCTTAGGCCTCACATTTTTACCTAAATACAAGAATGTTTCTAATGCTGCCTTTTGCAGGGTGAAGGGTGTGTGTGTGTGGGTGTGGGTGTGTGTGTGTGTGATGGGGGTGTTTGTTCTCAAACTTAAATGTTATCAATTTATTTATAATTTGACATGGTAGGTTCTGCTGTATAGCCTCTAGTAGTATTTCGTTGTTTCATTTATTCAGAAGGCCATTTTTAAATTGCAAAGTAAAATATCAGAAGTCTTGGAAAATGCTTTCTGTAGATCTGAGGATCTGAGGAACAGGGCTGAATGAATCCAGGAGTTAGCCTGAGACTGAAGAGAAGCTGGAGAGGTGAAAGAGAAAGGATAAGGAAAACTCTGCAGTTCGGTGCTATCTGTACCCACAGCTCCCCCAGTGCTGCTTGTTGGTCCCCCCTAGACATCTTTTCACCCTGTCAAGGCCTGAAACACCTGCAGAGCAGCTCAGCTGCTGCTTTCCACTGCCCTCAGCCCCACAGGTAATTTTTGTAAAGACAGGGAAGATGCAAGGTGTCCTGACCCACCACTAAGAAGCTCCCACAGCCATGCAGGCTCCATATCCAAGGCAACAAGGTCTCTCCCAGCTGAGCTGGGTTGCCCATCCTCTCTATTCAGCCTGTTAATTCTCTAATAACCTTTGGGGTTTTATCCCCTCCAGACAGGCTGAGAGCTTATTCAGCTGGCCCAGCACTGCCATCCCCTCCTGCCCACCTTCATCCTCAGAAGCCAACTCAAAGGCCATGGAGGCCAGGTGAGAGCAGGCTCACCTCACTGCAGGCTGGGCTCCCACCTCGGCTGTGGGGGTGGAGGATTGACCCTCTGGAAAGCAAAGTTCCCCAGAACTGGTGCTGCCACAAAAGATGGCGTGGAGAGGTCCAAGCAGAAAACAGAATGGAGTAAATTTTAAGGTAAATGATACTATAAGTGGTATCATTATAATTTCTTCTATTAGCAGGGTTTCATGTGTTGCAGTCTTTATCACAAAGGTCTTCCCAGAAGCAGCTCCTAATTTGCTGTGTTGTGGTCTAAAAAGCTGGCAAACAGGTCCATAGAAAACCAAGTCCATCTTTCTCTGCAAGATGAGCATGAAGAGAGGAGCCATATCCACCTTTCCCTCTCCTGATCTGCTGTACAAGCAAAGGGTCACTTTGTGTATTCTTTCAGAGGAGTAAGAATTTGACAGGCATATAGATAAACTATTAAGTAATACACATGCAGAGCTAAAGGGGATTTGGAAGGGAGAATTATTAATTTGTAAATTAAATAACAATTTTGTCTCGGTGGCATTAAAATAAATTTCCAAAGACCATTGTTTGCTTGAACAAAGAAAGGAAAGGAACTGTTAGAAGCAGTTTACACGGCTCAGATATGAGGGCCTGTGTGTGTAAATAATACCAGTGTTGGTGCTCAGCAGGCAGCACAGAGAACACTTTTGCTGCAGTGTGCTGGGGATGCTCTGGCCAGCACTTGGGAATAGCATCACACCCTGCCAAAACTTAGCATAGAGAGCAAGAGAGGCCAAGGGGAATTTCAAATTTCACAAATGCCTTTTCTCTACAAACTGACTTTAATTGTGGGACAGGACAAGTGGCCAATAGAAACCTCTGAGTTTGGCCTTTTGGGGACAAAATAGTGTTCCTTTCCCTTTCAGCATCCTCAAAGCAGCATCATCCTTCCCCCATCTTATCTCACATCCTCAGCAGTAAACACAGAGCTTTTGCTGGAGTCTTCCACCTTGTTTTGTTTCTCGGCTTTGGCTGCCACTAACTGCAAAAGTGATTCTTTGGTTAGCTGGGGATTTTCAATGCAAGAGGGTTCTTCTGCAAGTCCTGGGAAAAGTTAGGAGTGCTTTACTCCCCAGATAAGATGCAGTATAACATTTAGCCCAGGCTCAGGCATCTTAAGAAGCATTAAAAATCTTAGCACTCTAGCCTTATTGTGCAAAACTGCATGGCTTTATGCTCATTGCATGACAAAAAGGGAATGACACCAGCAGGTTAAATTGTTGGTCTATAAAACCAGGTTCTGGTACTCAGTTTACCCCAAAGAGCAGCAGCATTTGTTCCTCATGGTTGTGCCTGTGCAGACAGGGGTACTGCTTATGTAACAAGTGCTTCTCAATGTGGGGAGTCACACTGAAAGTACGAGGTAGGGTAAGGACAACTCTGATGAAAAAAACAGTAATCTGTGACAGTTTCAGAGCAGTCATTATCATTTAGAAGAGCAATATCCTGTGAAAACAAATTCTCTTTTCATAGGTGCTCATCAAATTTTCATTTTTTGGCAGAACCAGCTCTACTTGCTTCTGTGACTATAATACTTCCAAAGCACTGCAGCCTAAGGGCTGATGTCCATTTTCTTTTGGCACTGGACTGCCTCTCCCATGAGGACCTGCACCAGAAGCTCCTAGAAGGTTCCTGCCCCTGCTTCACACAGTGGGCAGCTGAGATGCCCAATGGATGGACAACCTTCTCTCAGCCAGGAGTGCTTGCTCACTGGAGACTTCAACATCAGCCCTGGGGTAAGGTTGGCTGCAGTTTGGAGGCTTAGGGCTGTCCCCATGTCCCCATCTCCCTGTGACCTCTGAGTGGCAGGCCGGCCTGCAGCAAGCTGGCTGTGACATTGGCAGAAAAGCACTTAGAACTTGCTTGTAGCATAAAGCTTAGCCTTGCTGGGCTACAGAGAGGGCTCTCTGCTGAGATCTGTGCTCGTGAGATGGATGTTCCTTGTCATATTTTGTATTCCCAGCCTGCTGAAGCGGCTGATGCCCAGAGCAGAGAGCAAGGCCAGCGCTGCCCTGGCACTCTCACAGGGCTGCTCCCCCTGGAACAAAGCGCTGTTTGAGACCGGCTTGGGCGGCCCGTGGCTCCCTATGGGGATCTCTTCCATTTCAGAGAAATATCTGGCAAATTTTTGCCTTTTCTGTCCTGACATTTGTGACCGTTCCCACGTCAGGAGGGGTAAGTCAGGGACAGAACGAGTCAGGTCCTGCAGCTCCCAGCACAGTGCTAAGACCAGACACCTTCCCCTTGACAAGCTTTATGGATGTTGCATAATTTGTATGTTGATAATTAATAGCTAACTCCACCTATGTGAATCTGCTTTTTCTTTCCTCTCTGTTGTCAACTGTCTGGGAAACCAAGCTGGGTGAAAAAGCATAAATAAGTTAAAAATTGAACCCAGGTAGTTCTTGGAGGGGATGGATGCTCAGATGATTTTTCTAATACTGACATGAATACTTTTACTGACACCAGGAATATCAGTAGTCTGAAAGGGAGTGCTTACTGAGAAGTGCATTGTTTATTAAGCAATACTTTGAAAGAAAAGGATCTGTTTTAGAGAAACACTGGTCTAGGTGGAGGCTTCCTGTGCTGAACTGTGTTGTACACGTGAAAACAAAAGTGGCCTTATGAGGATGGGAGATAGTGCTCTGCCATGAGAGCAGTTGTACCTGTCATGGTACCTATTCCTGGGAGAGAGTGGGGTTTAACATTTCTCACTTCAGTTATCCCTCTGAAAAAATGGAAGCAGATTTCTGATTTACAACTGGAGCCAAGGCTCGGGCCAGAGCTGGCCCTTTGGGCTGAGGTGTACAACAGTTATTGCAGTACCCATCTCCTATTTTAACTTCAGGCACTCACCATCTCCCACATTTATCTTATAAACCCATGTTGTTTAGATTCAGATTTATTCCTGACACTGTCTTTCAAAGTCTCTTGGTAAACCTTTCTGCAATCAGCTTGTTTTTATTCATGTGACTGACTCTATCAGCAGTGGCAGACACTTTGTTCCCTTGGATCTCGTAGGGGAGCTCAGCATCTATATCCAGTGTGTCCATCCCCCTCCCAAAATTCAGGAACTACCATAATGCTGCAATACTCCTGCAGCACCACCAAGGTGTCAGCAGGAAGCTCAAACTCAGACCCAGCTTTCCTAACATGCATCTTTGTTCTGCATCTTTATTAGCCATAGCACTCGGGAAGGAGCATCTCAGATCTTCATGTGCACCTTTTCTCTGCTCAGCTTGCCTGAAAAGAGAGATTTTAGAATATCTTTGTCCTGCGGCAGCCAGGATTTAGTCTGCAAGCTCCTGCTGCCCCCTCCACTTTCTGAGGTGTTGCAGGCCTGCCACATCCTTAGAGGCTGCCAGAGCGCAGCACAGTTCATTTGAATTTGAATAAAGTACTGAACTTTATTTTGAGCCCTAAAATTCAAATCAGAATGCGATGAGCGCACACCTGGAGGATGTGCATTTTAAAAAGAGCCGCTGAGCTCTTTTTTAGAGGTGCCCATGTTTCCCATCTCTCTGGTTTTATCATCTGGAGCGCAAACACTAAAAAAAAGAAGAAAAGCTTCTGCATTAAAACATTCCCCAAAACATGGACCTCACTGAAAGATTTTAACTGGCATTTTTCTGTGACAGGGAAAAAGTGACTCCTTAGACAATGTATCCTTGTTTCTTTTTCATCAGAATAAAATTTTGGTTAACTCAGAGAGGCTACCCTAAATATCTTAAGTTTAAGAAAAAGAAGAAAAACAAAAGGGAAAAAAAACCTCCTGAACCAGTAAAGTTTAATCCCAACTCAGATTTTGAAAATTTGGGCAGAGCTATATTGTTTTGGAATCACAGTCAAAACAGAAAATTATCTCAAAGTTTGCTATAGCAAAATAGCTGTCACATTTAGTGGGCGCAGCAAAAAATTCTCAATAGTTTGTTAGAGAGAGAGAAAAACAACCCCCATGTCCCTGGAGTTATCCAGGGCTCAAAATGGCAAGACTCACCAGGTAATCCTTTTTCAGCAGAGGTTTGCAGAGAAACTATCAAGACAATCCAAGAATAATAAAAACGTTAATTATAGGCTTTGTCTCCCTGCAGAACACATGGACTTTAATGCCTCTTGCAGGGATTTATCACACATGAGAATGTGGTATATTTTTTACTGCTCCTTCTTGCTCTTTTACTCATGAAATACTGGAGTTTTCCAAACATGATGCTCTCAAAGACTAAGTCCCTAGCTGGTAGAAAATGGGATCACGCAGCTAATTCCCTCTGCAGCTATCCTGATTTGCACTGGCTGCAGATCAGTCCCGCTATATTACCTAGGCACAGAGTGGAGCTGCTTTAATTCTTTATTCTTGTTTGATTTCAATTTCAAAAATAAAACTGTCTTACAAAGTACATGTTTACAAGTGAGTCAAAACCCATTACATGGAAACTATTTAATTGTGAGCAGGTTAGATCAGCTTTCCTGTGATAACATCTTCTGATATTGGTGTCTCTTTCTTGTTCAGGCTTAAAACTTCGCTTGCAAAATCTCCTTGTATTCCTTTGAACTCCCCTGGGAGATTAAAGAAAAAAAAACTCCAGTTAACACTCCCTCATTTCATTTTTAAAGGTCATGCTTAGAGCTGGCAGTTGTTATAGGAGCTGTCCTCTGTAAAGAAAAGTCTTAACTAGCCAGGCACAGACTTAACCTCAACATGGAAAAACTAACATTGTCACTAGGATATGGAGAAACCATGGTGAAGAACTAGCAACAGCCAGACCACGGCAGAATGAGCAGTCGGCATCTGCTCGGTGGGCCTTTATCATGCAGTGTTGTATGTACGATTCAAAATGCACAGGACGATTGTTGAAATGATGTAGACAAATTGACTCAAATTAGTTTAGCATGGGCCATGCAAAGTTTAAGCTTGTTGAGCCCAGACACATAGCAACAGCTCCGCGAGGCCCCGCGCTCGCGGCGCAGGCACACAACGGGCACTGCAGCCCACGTTCGCGGCGTTTGCTTTTGTGCCTGCCTGCCTCTTTTCTTTCCATTTTGCCTGGCTCTAGACAGCCTTGGCAGAAGCAAACCCTGCTGAAGACTACTCTAGCACTGATAATTTTATAGAAGTACTTGTGAGCTTTAATGTCATTTTATACTTCCTTAATCTTTTGACTGTTACTTAATGACAAACAAATCCCCAAAGAACTGGGGAGGTGGGGGGAAGATTAAAAGGATTTTGAGATTGTATTCTCTGCTTTCAGTCAAACTGTCCCAAATCCTGCCAACACAATTCTCCAGTGCCCTATGACACTCCTCCCCAGACCACCAGGAGTGAGTTTCTTATTGTATTTACAGTAATCTAATTACAACAGTTCTTCAATTCACAGCCAGCTTTGGTATACAGACTTTAGCAAGAACTCTCCTCTAGTGCAGATTGCAAACTTTAATCTTTTAAACTAACACAGAACTCCCCCTTCCCCCAAAAAAATTTCTGAAATGCCTGTGTAAGCTACTAAGATGTATTCCCCCTCCCACACCCGCCAACACTTCGCTCATCTTTTTGTTAAGTTTCTTTTGTGCCAATTGACTGCCTAAGGTAATAAGAGCGTTCCTGAGAGATAATATTCTGCAAGGTTATAAAGTGATGGTAAAAACAGGTTGCCGGCCAGAAAATTCCTTCTAAAAAAGATATTTCTCTAAATATATGTAGTTACATTAGGTTTTTTTAACTTCTCTCTGTTCTTTGTGGTTAAAGAAGCAGCTGTGTAGAAAAAGTATAGGCTGAACATTTTACTTAAAAGTTAAATACTCTCGACTTAAAATTGTCATTACTCAAAGCCACTTGATACAAATCTTAAAGCTGATTAACTTTATTTAGAAGAAACAGATGACAAAAGTAGATGGAGTTTGTGCATAATAAGAATGTCAAGAAAATGAAGACAGATAAGATTGTTTTACATGAAGCAAAATACAAAAAAAAAGTACATCCGCAATGCATTAGCAAATCTGGACATTCTTAGTGTGCCATTGCAGCCATCTAGCTCTATACACAAGTATTGCACTGTTCACTTCCCAGTCCATCACAGGTTTTCCACTCAGAGCTTTTACAGTAACATTGGGTTTACTGAGACACATCCTCAGCAAGTTGGAGGCAGCTTTTCTCTTCTTCCAGTCTGGCATCTGACTTTGTGAGTTGTGCTCACGTACAGTCTAATCTGGAACTCGCTAAAGTTAATGAAATCTTCACTCCCAAAAAGATTAGGAATAATTTAGGTCTCCCTCATTACTGTGTCCTTTTGAAGATATACAGAGGGCAGAAATAATGTACGCTCATATTACATTTATGAGTGTTTCAAATACTCAGTTTGTCCTTTGGAAACTGTTTGGTTGGTTTCTGAGACCCATCAATCATTTTGCTTTCTAGTACACTATCAGCAGTCCCTGTCATGTCAAACTTGTTTTAATATTTAATTACTCTTGTTGAGATTCATTACTATGTGAGTGGAGATGAGCTGGCCAGTCAAACCTCAGCTATTTCCTGCTGTTTTTTCTGTGAATCTTGAAAAACTAGGAACACAGTAGTATCTTTTCTGGTCTCACATTCACTCCTGAAAAACTACTTCTAAAGCACCTCTGTGCTGTTTTCCTCCAAGCAAACTGTCCATGGCAATGCTCGATAAATGATGCAATTATTTAGCTTGTAAAATCTTTGGGTTTCTAGACAATCTCTTTACTCTGCTTAATCCAAAGAACTCAGAATAATGAAATAGCTTTGAAAAGTTCATATGAAAGAGCAAGAAAGAGCAGCTGCATGAAAACCTCCCAACTTCCATCAAAGTGTCTTGCAAATGACAGATTGTATGTAGTAGTTAATTTCTGTGAGAGCTAACTTCAATTTTAATCTCCAAGACAATAGATCTAATCCTCACAGTCCAGTAACTTATCAGGTTGGACAATGTATAGGAAATACTCCGACCCTTACAAAAACAAAGTTCTTTACCAGTTTGGCAGATATTCTCGTGTGAGGGACCGGGGCTCCTCCAATGAAAGGAAAATGCTGCGTTGCTGCAATGGGAAGTGTAGAGCAGTCATCCCGAAGTGTATGGTTGCCATCTGCTGGCACTAGAGAATATGACCGTCCATCCACCTTTAAGCTGGATGTGGAGGGTCAGATCTCATTTTTCATATTGGCATGAGCCACTCACGTTATTCCGTGTCTCAACTCACGTCAATAGAAGAAGAATTAAATTGAGATTATATAAGCCCCCTTTAATGGGTATCTTTGTGCTTCAGCATTAGGTTTGTTTAATGTTTTATGTCATCAGGGCTTAGTCACTTAGGAATAAAAGGCATCTCTGCTTGGTTTTGCTGAATATCATGTTTAGATGTACTAATCCTCACATAAGTTTATATCCATTAGACCATTGTTTCACATGCAGTGCTGCATGGAAAGGGTTCTGCCAGCAAAGCCAGGCTTAGCCCAGGGGATTTAATCTCTCTGGGTTTGTGCCCTTTATTGCAGCAGCACAAGGCACAATCTTTCCAAATTTGACACACACCTCCAAACTCACAGGACCTGAAGAATATCAAATGGGTTTAACTTGCCCTTGCATGCCTTCTGGCTCCTGAGCTGTTAAGATTTACAGGCAACTCATTCTCTCTCTCCATAGCTTTCCTCCAGACACTGTAAGATGTCAGCGTGGATGGAACAGTTGGCATGGGAACCTTCCCAAAGAGGAAGGTGTGTGACCAGGGTGTGTGATTTAATCTGTATAGAAATGGGACTGATATGGCTGGTTTTGCCTAGAAATGCTAGGGTGAATTTAGAGAGTGTGGTTGTAGTTTATAATCAGAATTATCATATTGTCATTTCATACTCAAAAAGTAGTCAGAATATTCCTTTCTACATGTTTGATAATTGTCTTGGGTCTGTGGATGAAGAAATGGCACCACCTCCATCATACTCCCCATAACGCACAGAGGATATGATATACTATATTTTTTCCAAGCATGATCCATTCTTGTGAGGCTTTCCCCATTTCACAGTTCTTGTTAGAAAAATGTCTTCTCTTTCTTTATTTTTTACTCTAGGCACTTCATGTTGTTAGAGATGACCCAGAGCCAACAAGCTGAGAAGCCTGTTGTTATTTAGTGCTCAAACTCTAAAACAGGGTCAGAGCCAACAGCGTAGCTAATGATGGGAAGTGGTTAATGAGGGGTCAGCGAAGGGATATGACTAATGAAGGGAAAAGGATTGCAGAGCTGCAAAGTCACTGAGTGCACTGCATGGCAGAGAAAAACTCTGTAAGTCCTTGTAACCCCAAGCCCACAGCCTTGTTTTGTCCCTCCCACTCCTCGTCCTTGTAGCACAGCAAGAATTTCCAAATCACCCACGGCAGGACCTGGCAAAACTGCAGCTCCCACTGCTGGAGTTCAGGCTGACTGCACATACGCCACCTCTGAAACCCAGCCTCTCCCTGCTCCACAGGGAGCTCAACAGAGAGTTGTACTGGGAAGGTCCCCTAAGCAAGGACGGCAGTCCCATCAATTCTTTCCCCCACAAAAAAGGTGTTCTGTGTCTTCTACAGACTGTTAACTGCATCACAGGAGTGAGTCAGTGCTTTAAAATGTAAATAATTAATTATGCTGCCATCATCATCACTGTTATTATTTTTTTTCTTTTCTTGAAGAGAGAAAAGAATTAAAGGAATTATAAGGTTTGATTTGAAAAACTGGGAGAAGGAAGAAGACTATAGTCCACATAGAGAAGAAGGGTTCTAAACCATTGTGCAGAATTTAGATCTAGTTGTGTATGGGGTTGTATTTGACAAAGTTGAGAGGCTTGAGTCCAGGGTTTGTGAAATCCTTTTTTTTCCTTTACTTTTGAATGTTCCTTTCATCCAGTCAATATGCCAACTGTCAGTATGGAGTGGTCAGGTAGCATTAGTAAGCTGTGTCACCAAGTAGTCACTCCTCAGCAGTGTCAATAGGATCTTACATTTTATTTGAAGTAGGTGACTTGTAGTTCAAAATAGACATGAAGGTACTTCTTGTGAGTGTTCCTACACCTATTTTACAATTCTCTGTTTTGGATTTGTCTTTTCATTTGTAGGAATAAACACAGTAACAGCAAAAAGGGTCTCTGGTACATCGCTACGGTGATATGCACAGCTTGAGAGCCAGTGGCAAGCTGTTGGCTCTCCTGATTAGGAGCAGGGATCAGACCATTTACTGGACCTTAAGACATCACAGAGTGGTTTATTGTTATGCTGCCACCATACCAAGGTACTTTTTCTGAAAGGTACCAAGAGGACCCGAAAGCATTTGCTCATCTATTACCCCATAATTAAATAGTAACAAAGTCTGGAGGTCCCTCCTGATTTTCCAAATGCTTGCGTGTTTCATCAGTCCACTGGGAAGAACAAGGAAGCAGAGCAGGGAGTTGAATGTCTAATTAAACTGGTGGAAAGCATCCACTCAGCTCTGCAGAGACCTCTTGGGAGAGAAAAGCAAGGAAAGAGGTGCTCGGCGCCTTTACATGCCTGGGTTTTATCTTTGCTTTGTTTGTAACCTCAAAAACATGGAAGGACTTCTTGCTGTGTAGATCTGTAAATCCGATAATGTTAATGTTTTATTTCATAACAAAAGCGGAGGCATGGTAGAGATAAACCTGAGGAGTGACTTCATGCTAAGCACAGCGTGTTATTTTAAATGTCAACCTCTTGGGGAAGGTTCCCATGCCAACAATTTTCTTTGGAGGTTATGCTGTGAAAGTGGGTGAACACACACCCAACTCATAACTCACTCAACCTTCCACCTGCATAAAGCAGAGCAAAAAAACTTATGAAAACACACCAGCAAGTAGAGCTGGGAAACAGCAAGAAGGACCTTTTATTTAAAATTGAGTAAAACCCCAAAATGTCACAAGAGTTGCTGCACTTCTACGCAGCACACCACACCTAGGAGATTAAACAGCAATATTGTCATTTGTCCCTATTTATTCAAGGCAGGGATCTGACCTTTCCAGGCTCATTTGTTTCAGCAAACTTTGCTCATGCTACTCATGACTGCTCATATTCATAAGACTTGTAAGATTAGAACATCAAATAATTGCTGATAATGTGAAGACAGTGTGATAGAAGGAACAATAGTTTTTCTTATTATGTGATTATCTTTCTTTTTTCTTTAAGTCTCTGAGAAACCACTTCAATTATTTTGATCATTTTCCTGTCAAAGGTAAATTTTTTAACTGGCCACTGCACTTCTACAGATATGAAGCTTTGCTGTGATCTTTGCAAATCTCAGTGAATACATTAAACCGGGTACCGTAGTTCTGCTAAATAATATTATTGTAATTGTTTTGTTCAGGGTTTGTCAATGTCCACCCAATCATTTTCTCAGTCGTATGGAAGAAATGCCACCCTGCAGGTTGAGCAACAGATCCAGACTGCTTCAGGGGATGGGTGGCTTCAGCTTTGTCCCTTGACCCCAAAATGACACTGTGGCCTGACCTATAAAATGAGGACAATTAAATCTATTCACTTTTGTAAACATTAGTGCAACACATGGTTGAATAGCACTATGTAAATTTAAAACCTTAATTAAACTGAGGCAGAGCGCCAAGCCATCACAAAGCACACACTACTTGAAACCAGCTCATTAATAGTTCTGCTGCTGGAACCAGTTTCTTAATGGCTCAGTAATGAGCTGACTACAATCTGTAAAACCACGTTTCTTGATAATTTTTTTTAAGTACGTAATTATATTGTGATAATGTCTTGAACTTGTGTGTGCACAGGTAACAAAAAAAGATACCTCCAAACACTTAACTGCCCAAGGCTTAAAATCTGTTATTTTTTATTCACAATTTGTATTAGTATAACTCTGTAACAAAAAGGAAGGAGGATACTCTGGCTTGTTTGTTGGCACTGCTGTGGTACTTCAGTAGTACGTTTGATCTGTTACTGCCTGACCCCTCAGCCAAAAATATTGTGCAACCAACTCACTTCTCCAAGTTTCTTCCCTTGCATGCTACAGTCACCCAGAACTAGCAGACAGTCAGTTTCCTTTTCTATGAGACGAGATGCATCTGCAGGTGAGGCATCACGCTTAACCAAGCACGTCTCTTCATATGCAATGAAGACATTATATGTGTTTGAGTGGGGTATGCTGCTCTTTCACCCCTGCCTGGTTTTGTCAGTAGTAAATCAGCCAGCAGCCTCACTACCAACAAATGTTGGATATTAACCTCCCTCCTTCCCTCCTTCCTTCCAGCACACTATTAACCTAGGTTATTTACGCAGGGAACACATTTTTAAGCCCCAAGGTAGATTTATATTTGGAATTTGCAAAAGTACAGTCCTTGCCTAATCCCTCTCCATCACACCACAGGCATGGATCTGCGATGGGGGAGGAATTCATGGCATACAAGTCAGGAGACGGCATCCCCTAAGGTCCATCTCTGGCCTTGGCTGCTCCACTTCAGAATCTTTAGAAATGGATCAAATATAATAGCACATCTCACAAGCTTTCCTGCTGCCTTCCCCGTTCAGCTCTGCTGTTGAGCAAACAGTTCAGCTGGAGTTTGTTGTCAGTCGCATGCCTATAGATTTCACCAGACACGTACCAGACACAAACCCCACAGCTCTGACTTTTCACAATGGCTGCCTACAACAGGAAAATGGAACTGCAAGGCCTAGGAATTCAGGAGACATTAGTCACGTTTTAAATTAAGTTCTGCACTGAGAGAGAAGGACTTCTTTTAGGGCTCTCTCCTAGGTCTACATTGAATCCAACACAGTAAAACTCCAACTCTGGCTGTAGTTCCCCACAGCTACTGCAGCAGAAGCAACCACAATCCTCACAATAGAATACGAAATGTATATATTTTGACCTTACTTCAATTATTTTCTGCATCTATAATCATAGTGCATTCACAGACAAAATGTAAAAACCTATAATCTAAATGAAGGAACCACTCCTCCACAGGGGAAGACAGAATGTTGTATTTGTTCCATTTTAAAATTGTTAAGAAGGTAATTACATGCTATTTCCAGTGAAAGCATGTTATTTATCTCTCAGAAAGATTCAATAATACTTAAGAAGTCTTTTCCGAATATACCAACAGTAGACCATCTTTGAGCCTATTTATAAAGGAAATGTTCAATGAATGAAAAATTAAATGAGACCAAAAATAGTCACGCTGACGCCACCTCTGCAACCAAAACCTTTCCCTCAGCTTCAACACTAGTTTAGCAAAGTAACAGGGACACTGCTCATTTTTCTGTTGTCTACAGAGATGTCAGCCTGAAGTTATTTCAGTCATTACACCTGTCAGTGAGACTCTTCTCACTGTAGCTGTGGCTTTACAAGGAAGTTGGCTCTCTCTGTTGGCTCAGCAAAACACTTAACCGACCCCAGTCCTGTGCTATCCTAAGTCTTTCAGCATTTGAAAAGAAGAGATGTTAATTTCCGTGATGCCTCTCATTTTCAGTTACCAGAAGGCAAAACATTCTTCGATGCCTTGTGCTGTAAAGTTTGTGAGTGATTACCTCTATTACAGAAAAAAAACTCAAGCAGCAACTCTTTCTGCTGCCATGAGAAGCTTCAGGCCTTGCATTCGAAGCAGAGCACCACATGTATAGAAAGCACTGTGTACATCTGGGCCTTAGGGCAAGGGATTAATAGCAGCTATAAGAAAATATCCTTAATCTCTAAGACCAAAAAGATGTCAACAGTCACAGGTGTCGTCTATTAGAACCAGGCAGGTAAACACTAAATAGTAAACACTCTCTGCAAACATTGAGTTCAGAGAGTTGCAGCCTCCCAGATGGAAATCAAGATCCCAGAGTAGAAATCCTGTGTGTCTGTGTAGTATTATTTCCAAAGAACATGACTAATTCATGCACTCTGTGTGCCTCCCATATCCTGAAAGAATCCATGGTGTGCTCCCTACCAGACACCACCCTCAGTTTTTCACTTGGATTCTCCCACATTGATGCTTTCACCCATTCAGATCCAAAACAGAGAATATGGATGTTACTTGTTCAGCAGGTCAGGAATGCCAAGTCCTTGTTATTAGCCCCTCCAAGCCCATGCAGCATTGCTCTGATAGATTACATTGATGCACAAATGAAGGAGGAAGCAGAGGTGGCATTTTATCTATATAACTTTTCTAAACTTGTGAAGCATTCAATAAGGTATTTAGTATTCCTGTGCTGCTGAGAGCAGTTCTGTTTCCAAACTCAAAGTAACTGTGACTTTCCCCTCTCCCTTGGCCATCCGGCATTTCCTTGTCTAACAAACTTGAAAGTCACTGTTCATCCCCAGGGATCCTTAGGGATGTACATGGAGAGGTCCCAAAGAAGGGGGAGAGCATCAGAAAACCTGTCTTTCCCCAGCTAAACTAATTGGTGCAGTTACCTAGAAAGCCATGCCCTTAAACCATGACTACCACAAATTTATTCTCTATAGGTGCCATGTGAGAAGCTCAGCTCACTCAAATAGTAGCTGGGATAAAGGGTGTAATGTAAATATTGCTTAACATAAACCCAGATCTTTGGGATTAGTGTCGTGGCTCCACAAGACGCCGCTGGCACTGGACTGGGTGCAGCTCCTTGTCGGAGTGTGCTGCTCTGTGCTGCAGGGAGCTTCTGCAGCCTCCCCGTTGTGCCAGCAGCACGGGCTGGGTGCCCCAAGGGACTGCCTCTTCTCCAGGACCTCTCGGCCGAGACGCTCCCCAACCCAACTGAGCGCCACAAACCAATCCCCTGCACCCCGAAGCATCTCGGTCAGCTACGGCAACGCCGGCACCCCTTCCGTCCTCTCCTCTGCCCTACCACTACCCGGCATTTTCCTCCACCTCGGTGCCCCGCAGGACCCACGGTGCCCCCGGGGGAAGAAGGTGCCCCCGGGCCCGTGGGGTCCGCGAGGGTCGGGCCGGGCCTGCGCAGGCCCCCGGGGGCGCGGCCCCTCTGAGGGAGCGGGCACGGGCGGAGGGGGCGGGGGCCGGCGGGTCCCGGCACCCCCNGTCGGCAGCGGGGACGGGCGGAGGAGTAAAGTCTGAGCGGAGCCCGGGCGGGCCGAGCGAGCCGTGAGCGTCGTGCGGTGAGTGAGGGAGCGAGGGAGGGATGAGCGGCCGCTGCCCCTCGGCCCCGCCGCCAGCCGGGCAGTCCCCCGCGCGCCCTCCCTGCCTCCCCGCGGAGGAAGGGGAACTTCGAGGGGAGGAGGCGGGAGAGCACCCGGCGCGCCCCGGCGGAGACGCTGGCGGGAGAGGCAGGTCAGGGATGCGGAGCCGCCGCCGCCGC